>JAZAYU010000041.1:3158212-3560712 GCA_038501625.1 Corbicula japonica
AATGGGATCGAGTCCTGTAAGAAGCTTCGCCGATCATACTGTATTGGTCGATGTGAACAATGAAGAAGAAAATTTAGGTTGCATTAATCATTAAGCAACGCTAAACTATTCTTGATCGAACTAGATTTGAAAAAGTGATATAAATATGTGAGAAACAATTACAAGCGGATTACTTATCTTTTCAGAAGATTTACAAAGTCTGCGCGAGTTATGTCCGTGCGAAATGCCAGTTTAGCGTATGGGCGAAAATTCGACACTGTGAAATTAAATGATACCAGAATACTTTTTTGTAGGAAGGGGCAAGGTTCTTTGATTCATGTTTCTAGAAAATGTTGTCAAGGTAACTTTAATTGAATTAAAAACGACTATGTTAACTATATTTGTGAGCGGCGCCGATGTTTAAAAAGCATAAGTAGTGAAATTTGGCGTGTACTTACGCGTATTGTCCAAAATGTATGAAGGGAAGCGTGATGATTTTTTAAGAAATCGAACATAATAAATTATGATTTGGCTCGGTCTCTGGCTATTATTTGTGGGAGAGGGGAGCTAGGTGTTAAAGCCGACATTTTAAAGTTTTGAGCAAACAATCAAAATCAAGTGTAAATGTAAGTTACACAAAGTTTCTTTAAGTTCAGGCGATTATTATTAAAAATTCCGGGGACTCCAAAATCCTTGTGAGTGCAAACTACTTCTAGAGCAAAGAAGATACCGGATTTAAACTTTAAATTACTCGTTTTTTTTTCCAAAGAAATGGACGTTTTTCACTCTAAATGTGTTTTAAAATAATTTTAATGCAATTAAACAGTGTCCCATTCCTTCTCGTTCGTCGCGGAATGAATTACCCCTCGGTGTATAGGTACCAGGTTAACCAGCTCTATATACATACTAACATCATTTATCCTGCCCCTCGTCCCCCCACGAAAACGTATTTCGATGCGAACCGTTTATCTGCATATCAAACCCCTACTTTGTTCGAAAATGGAATCGCCCAATTATTCATTGGGTCCTTTAGCAACGCCCATTTCTGTCAAAAAATTGTTATGATATGAACCAGAAGAAATTTACAAAACCTGATGTCAATTTCAACAGGTGCGTCATTACCCAAAATTCCAATCAATACTGTCATTGATTTAGTTTCTTATAATGCTAAAGTAATGTAATGACGGATTTTTGGATTATGTGCAAGTATGATGACTTTTGTTGTTGTTTAAGAACTTAAAAATAACTAATAATGATTCGAAAGCAAATTTGGGAAATTTTCTCTTAGATAATAGGTCTTTAATGTTATATACTGTACATTTACATTTGATTTACACGTAGACGAAAACTGTAGATACAGATCCTAAAATCTGCAACATTCGGACGGGGGAAAATATTTCTCATGTAGAAATGGTGGAAACTGGTTTGGGGCTGTTACGTGACAGCAACTTGCTTTTGCATAACATAAATTCTTTGAAAAATGTAATTCTTCTTTTATTGCCGATCTGATTTTTTAAAGTAGCACTTTTGTTTTATTTTGTTTCTCATTCATAATTGTGAAAATACGTCATGGCGCGTGACCCGTTTTACACGGGAATGTAAGGCCGGTGAAAACACGGGAAATCCGGTCTGATGTGCAAGAAAAACGTGTGTTCACCCGTTATTCTTTTTGATAGCCTCTTGTATGGCGCTAGATTACCGGCTGGGGTGCAAAGATCAAGTTCAAGCCGATTTTAAGAGTAAGTTCAAACATCAATTGTTCAGCGCATCAAACGAGTGGCACAATTTCGTAGACATGCTTTTTCGTGGTTTTATTCAAAATGCTTTTCGTGGTACACGATTTAGCGAACATTGAATTTAAAACTACAAAATTAGCATATGATATTGTGATATTTTCGTGGTGAATTGAATAGCTCTACATTGACTGCACGTTATATACGAATAATTATGTGTTTTTAGTGACAGTGCAAGATAAAAAGTAACCGCTTTTCTCAGTAATTATTGTTATTTTGTTTTTATTCCGTTTTCAGGTTTGAGACTTTACATACATGGCTTTGAAGACGTTTCCCCAAACTTGGATGGGTATATGACGTCTGTTCAAGAGTAAAAATTCAAAAACAGGTATGGTATATTGTATTTAAGTTTTTTTGTGTGTCGCCTGCAATAACATGTGTACATATAAGGGCCACATTGACAGGCGTCGTCTACGTCTTCATCGGCGTCGTCGAGAAGTCACACAACTTAAAGATGAAACCTAATGTTGCTTATAACTTAAAAAGTACTTGTCCTATTGACACAATGTTTAGAATCTATCCTCTTCATAAATATAGCCTATTTCTAACTGCATGACTGATATAACATAGAATTTATCATCAGCATGAACAAAGCTTCTTATGACAACAAGAATGTTAACTCTTGATTAACTTTTGGAGTGTTCAAATGGCTTTAACATGAAAGTTAATGTTGCTTATATCCTTAAAAAAACTTGACAAATACTTGAAAAAAATCTACCTTTTAACGCGGTAGTAAACATGATGCGAGTCTGTCTTCAACGTCTCAAAGTTAGATTTTCATTTAATTACTATGTCAACAACATATTGTAGCTGGATATATTGAACAGCTTTTTTACTTTTGCTGATTTTATCTTCAGTATTGTGAGTGGATGCAAATGCGTTGACCTGTAAAATTCACTTGTGTTGATCTTTTTGAGCTGTGGTCTATTTTTAATATAAATTATGCAACATTATTCAGAACATTGTCTGTAATGTCATGGCCCGATTTTTATTTTGAAAATAACCCAAATTTTTATGAAAAATGACACCACTTCCCCATCCAAGAAACAGGTTTGTCTCCTCTTAAGTCAGTACTCCCTGTCAAATATAATGGACCTCTTCAGGTTCTTCCCAATACGGCTTTTCATTCTGTGACTTTTTGAAGCATTCGTAATGTGCGCTTTTTTCACTGCTTTAGAGGGGGCAACACTTACACTACCATTTTCTGAATAACTGTCAATAAAATAATTAATTTAGTAGTATGGTCTTCAGACATTAATGTAATTAAAGGTAAAAGAATGGTTTCGTCTCGCGATTTAAGCCTTACAAGTGTTTTGATAAGTGACAATAAGTTATTTTCATACGTTTTTACCTTTCCAGTCCTGTCACGTCAAAGGCCACTACAAAATGTTAAACAAGACTGAAAACACGTAAGTACATGTACATTCTATACACTTTTTGTGTCGCCCGTAATAGCATTAGAGGTCCTGTTGTCCAGCGGTGTCGTCGGCATCTGGTAGCTCCCCCACCCCTGACTTTAATATGGAACTTAATATTGCCTATAATTTTGAAAGTACATGTTTATATACTGATAATCAATATTATTTTTATCACGAGATCAGAAACTTTGACTTCTCTTTCATTGTAAACTAAATTTGATATTTTATTCCAGCAGTTGATTGGTTGAAATTCAGACCAGTCTCTTAACCGGACAATATAGACTCAAGGTTATAAAACTGAGCATGGAAACCAGTCTCAAATCTCAAGGATCTGCTTAGCTGAAATGGCGACTGGTTGAGATTTGAGACTGGTTTCCATGCAATATTAATTTTTTATTGTTAAATTTTAACTTTTCTTATTTCTAAACTAAATTGACGTTTATTCCTACAGGTTCGTTCTTCGGAGCCAGTGCTTAGCGTTATCTATGAAGAAGCTTAATTGAAACCATACCAAGGCGTATTGACAGACAAGTTGCATTTTGGCAGACTTGTTTCAAGACTGAGAAGATCATTAGAAGTCCTGTGAGTTGATCACGTTGCAAGGGGTATTAAGATATTCTGGCATTTTGGGAATTTCGCTGTTCATTGTTCTAAACTGTTAAAAAATTTAATGTATGTATTTTGAAATCTTGTATGTATTTTGTAATTGCTGAAATGTCAGAATGTCTTTTTATCTAACAAAATGACGTCATAACTTTAACATCTGAGTTTTGAATTTGATATTTGAGTGAGATACTATTTAAGCTCATATGATAAAGAAATAGTGGCTCACTCGTCTTGTACATGCTTTGTCTTGGTGTCTTTAATACAAACAGGTGAAGCTGTACTTCTCGACCGGTGGATTTGGCAAAAAGGTAAGATATTTTATAGGCCATAATGAGCAACTTGTCCTCTGAAAGCAAATGTAGCAGAAATTCAATGGATGTACTGTCATATTGTAATATAAAGCCATTCATCTTCCCCAGATGAGAACTTTGAACTCGAACCACAACTTACCGGATCTCCTGGCGTATGACCGCTTGAACCACGAATTCCATGTTCTTAAAGGCGGCTATAACCACTACCGTATTATGCCACTTAGACCACGACATGTAATTCATCATTCTGTTAAGCAACTCGACCTCCAAGGGAATCGTTCAGGCTTGAATCCCACACGCATACATATCTGTCCATTACTTGCCTGCATTATAGAATCATATAATTTGTATGTATGATAACCATTCGACCTCACGAGATTCGAACCATGATTCTGTATATTTTGCTAGGTTACTCGATATCACTAGATTCGCTCAGGCTTGGACCGTGATCAGAATAGAAATTGAACCATGATTTGTATGTTTTATAAGACCACTCGACCTTACGGGATTCACTCGGGCTTGAAACACGGCATGCACAAAAAGCGATCTACATGTATACATACATTGTATCAGATATATTACAAGCCAACTCGATCTCACAGGATTTGCACAGTGGCTAACCCCGATCATCATTTCTATCTAGCCAGGATGGCATGGCGGCCGAATGGTTACAAATAGTTCAATATTAAATTTTATGTAAATGTTTTCTATCTGAACATTGCACGACACGGTAAGTGATACCACACACATGTTGTAAATGGCCTCATCATTGGAGGCTATGATCTGCATCTCACAGCCGTGTGGCGGATGCGGGCGGATCAGCGTCGTAAAGTCTACAGAAGAGGAAGTAGAGGATTGTAAGCTGGGATGAAGATTTAAGGTACTGTACAAGCTTGCACTAACACTGTTAAGTATGCATGTTGTTATTTTTCCACACCCACCCACACACCGAAAAGTCATATATGGGGCACTTGGCACCATGGACTTTTCAAAACTGGAAGGTTTTACACAAAACAAAATTTTTGAAGTTGACATTAAAAACAAAAAAAAACATACCTCACTTCAGTACGAAGATCATCAGTTATTTTCTTCGAGTTTTCTGACAAAGGTATCCGAAATAACACATTTTATTGTCTTATTTTTATCTTTTTTAGTAATACTGTAGATGATTTAAATTTTAAAATTGAGCTACAAATAGTGTGTTATCCGGGATACCATTTTAATTTTTCTTTTTACAGACAAACCTAGTTAAAGTGGCACATATTTTATACAAGAAAATAGGTTCAAGTAAATAAAGGTTATGTTTAGAAATATTTTCCCGCGTTATAACAAGTATCATTTTATTTTTTTTAGTTTCTCTAAAACTGTATATCTAAAGTTACACGAATTAATTTACAAAATGATTATCAAGAACTATATATATATACACTGCCAACATAACTGGGTTTCATTGTTTTTGTTAAGGTTATGACGTCGTTTATTTTCTGTTACTGTTGTTAGTTGTTGAACTACAGTTCCACAACTCAGAGGCTCACAAAGTTAGAAAGATGAAAAGTGCATTTCTTTAATACACATTCTAAACATGTCTAATTAACTTAAACATGTTAAATGATGAAATATATATATGATGATAATACTCGTAATATTAATTATAGTTATACGACTTTGTACAGGAGTTCAAATTTAATAAACATTTTGAGCGATTTGTTTGTTTGGGAAGTCATCACCATCGTTCACTCTAAAACCAACACGTTTTATTATTACTATGCAAAGTACCCGATAAGTAAAGTTTCCTTTAGACAAAGCTGATTTATTTTTATGAGATTTCTAATCGAGCAGGGATCTTAGTTGCCATCCAGGGCTTAGCACCACATGTGCAAAGGGTTGTGAAAAGGATTACCTCATTGTCTTGCAAAGTAATATACCATAACCTGGTATATTATGACGAAAATATAAACTGGGCCAAGGGATGCTGTGCATAAAATCACCGAAAACCACTGAAAAAACCGAAATATATCGAAAAAGACCGAAACAAACAGAAACATACCGAATAAGAACAAACAATAGTATATTTCATCGAAAACCAGAAACCAAGGGATGTGACTCAAGCAAGTTCTTGCTGACATGTAAGGCCATGTAACATTGCTTGGTGTTTTTGTACAAGGATGTAAACCGAGACAAAGGCTGTGAATGATCGTATTTCTGCATTATCGTTGTTTTCAAAGATTCGATGTATTAGAAGCGTTATCCGTCTAGTCCCTGTATAAACCGTGGTGTCGGCGGTTTTAAATGCTAGAAAATGACGAAGAAGAGTATTACAAATGTTTATTGCGAACATCCAAACAACTTGAACGACCGTAAGTATACACAATAATACAGTTAAAGTAATAGTTTGCTTATTACATACCCGAAAAATTTCCAGGGAGCATGTAGTCGCCTCGTTTTGTCCAACCGTTTATCCGTCCACCAGCTATTCGTATTCTGGCTTTTAAAGATAACCGAAAATGCGCAGATTACCAGCATGTTTCAGTTTGACGATTTTGACAGAGTTATTGCCATTTAATATGTGTATAACTATCCTGTCTGACATATTTATAAGCAGCTACTGGCTTTAATTAAATGACACTTAATGGAAAGTTTGGATAACAGGACGAGATGCTCACACAATCAGCACGTTCTGGTTTGATACTTTTACTCTAATTTTTAACGTGTTAAAGTAACAGTCTTTCGATTGCTCTTTAATAGGATGTCCATTAGTATCTGTGCTGTTTCATAGCTGCTTCCAGTTGGAGTTTAATGACACTTAATGGGAAGCTGTACTAACAAGAGGAGATGGGAGTTTTGTAAGCACGTTCATACTTGACGACTTCTCAAAATTATAGCCTTTTTAGTTTCTTTATAGTAAAATAATAGCCACATAATTATCCGCGCTTCATTGTAACCTTTAGTACTGTTGTAATTCATTTTTTTTTCAAACAACCAATATCTAGATTCAATCAAGCTTCAAGAATTTTATCAGCTTGTTCATCCAGTTATGGAACTTTGATTATGTTCCTTTAGTTTATTGTAGCATTATTCCCATCTGAATAATTTTTCAACAACCACTTGATTGATTCATGGTTATGAGAAGCCCTACTTATTACACATGTAGTTTTGATGTACACAATAACAACATGCTACAAGCGACGGTCATTTATTGCGCCTTGATTGACATGTAGCAACACTCTTTCTACTATAGCACCATTTGTTCGTGGCAGCTGTACTTCGGTGGGAAAATCCACGTATTCTACTTATTTTTTAAGGATTGAAGCGATATTTAATGGTTTTCATTTTGGTGTGGAAACATTTGGGTTTTTAAAGTTTGTGAAGCCCGAACAGGTCCTTGTTATGGCGTTTTTAGCAACATGCTATATAATATTTATTATAGATTCGTTTGTGCCTGCTTTACTTCTGGGAGCATTCACCTATTTCCAACAGTATCTTGATTTTTTTGCATACTGTTAATATTATTTGACTTTATTGCAAAATGTAGACAGGGCAATAATGTAAGATCATCTCTAATTCTACATATTTTACGTAATTGATAGTTTATTGAATTCATTTAAATTCTTTTCAAAATAATTTCAGTCTGTAAATTTTGCATGAGCTGTCACCGACGACCTGTCTATGGATATTGGATAGATTTCAATTAATATGGTGAGCATGAATACTGTGAAATCATTAATATTCGTGGGGTACCAATTTTCGTGGATTTTTATGCAAATCGATCCACGAATTTAAATCCACCACGAAATAAAGAATTGAACTTAAACGTGCTTCAATGTGAATTCCATAACTAAGCAAAGGGACTGACCTTTGTTTTAATGCAGAGTTTAATGTCGATCTCACAGCTGTAGCTTTGTAATTGCAGAGCTGATTCTTACACCCGTAGCAATACGTTAAGGCACTTACCGTTTTGAATGCCGAGTTGGAAGTAAATTTTATTTCTCTAAGGTTAATTGTTTATTTCAGAGCTGTTAGTTGGCAAATGTGGAGCAGAATGTCCATCCTTAATTAAACGCTGAGGGATTCATCTTTTTGAATGCAGTGATGAAATTCGATCTCAAAGCTGTACATTGACGAAAGCAGAGCTGAATGGCGAACCCATAGCTACACAGTGAGTGACTGACTTTTTAGTCTAGAGTTAAATGTCATCACATAATTTACATAAACATTCAGCAGAGCTGAATGTTTAACACAAAGCTAAGCATTTAGAAGTGTACCATTCTAAGTGCAGAGCTGAAAGTCGATCTGAAATGTGTATATTGGCTAATGGAGTGCTGAATGTCCAAGCCTTAGCTATGAAATGTGGGACTTGTCTCTCCTAAATTTATAGATAAAAGGATACCTCATGCTCGTAGTTGAACATATTCAGCCAATGCAGAGCTGCATGGCGATTGTTTAGCTGCGTTGAATGTTTTCGAGAATTTGAATGTCACACATAGAATAATATTGACGTTTATGGCGTTTATTTCGCGACAATATTATATTATATAATATATATTATATAGTTATTTGGTTTCTTGACAGGGAATGTGAGGATATATTGCCGGTCTGGGTGTCATATTACCCGAGCCGCAGGCGAGGGATAATATGACACCCAGACCGGCAATATATCCTCACATACCCTTTCAAGGAACCAAATAATTGTTTTATTATACTGCAAAGACTTTTTCAGACAAAAATAATAAGAAAATATTGATTTTTCATCTATTTCGCTTATTTAATGCCGCACGGCTTAATGCCCCTCTGGGAACTTCAATAATTACATGTCTTACGTCATTAATTTACCTGCATGACGTCACTTCTATAGAAATTGAATGGATTATCGATTTGATATTTATTTACAAAATATGAGAATGATCTGATCGTTTTCAACGTTAAAAACATAACACAAATATTTTCTGTAACAATTTTAGTAATTCCTAAGCATACCGCTTGATAATTTACAAAATCGGCTTCAAATTACGCATTTTTCCGGAAATTGAAAACAAAATGGCGGACGACACCAAAAGGTGGGAGGCCAGAGGGGGAAATTAAGGCACGTGCGTTCATATCTACGGCCGAGCCGTAAATACGGATATACATCAACGTCAAATTATCCAATCAAATTCAAGCAAATTTCTTTGCAGTATAATAATTAACTCTAAAAGCGCTGTTGAACTACCCTGTAAATGGAATTAACGGTGTTTTCGGCGTTTTTCTGTGATCATTTAAACGACGAAGAAGTAAGTATACATATTACGCATTTGAAGTAAAGTAGCATTTATTTTAGTTGATGGTTAAAATTCTTCACACTCTAATAATTGGTTGAAAGTTAAAATTCTTCACACTCTAATAATTGGTTGAAAATTCTTACAAATGAATCTTATGTACACGGCGCTTTTATATATACATAGTCCTTATCCCTCATTTAAAATTTCATATACTCCTAGAGTTTTTTTTGCGCTTTGTTTTTTCAAAAAGTCGGTTTCCATTCGTCTTAATAAATCTACCCTAAATGCACATTATGAATTTTATACATGCATGTGTCCTATAATAATGACCCTTTGATATTTAAATAATTTAATACTTTGAATTTCCAATAACATTTTCATCATAAATGTGAATTTCGTCGAACATAAAGCATTTAATGTGCCTGAACTCAGAATTTGTTACTTCGTATGGCAATGTTATTGCCCTTTCATTCCTTACAGAACCTACAAAGTCTGGTGTCCATAACACCATGTCATCAATCCATCATGGGATTTCAAGTAGTAAATACGGTCAGTACCATAACCTGAATAAACTTTATTTGTAATGTCTTTATCTCATAATTTATGGATAATTTGGTACATATTTTGAAGGTACTTTGTTATATTGAAGTTTGTAGACAGAGACTCGTGTCCGCAAAAGCTGCTCACCCGAGTTGAAAAGGTTTGTCCATCCTTGACTTGCTCTGACTTGTGCAAGATACTTTTAGTATAAATGTTTTATTACGCTAAAAGACTTGTTAAATGAAGCAATGGTGCTGCAGTTTGAGTAGTTGCCTTTTCATTATGTCACAGGGCTACTTCGTAACATTTGTATTATTTCATTTATGTAGTGTCTCGTATTGTCCACCATAGTTTGTTTACCGTTATTGTCTGTTTCGTGTTTGATTTATTGATGTATTTTCCTATAACAGCCAATATACCCATACATGTCATTACCATCAATCATTCATCTTATACTAATTCTGATACCTGCATGACGGGCCTCGTTCAGTTTTTTAACTTTCCCGCAATTCAATAGCACGCATGCGCACTGTTATTTTGAAAGTCATTGAAGGTTCACGCCAGACAGACTTGTTTTTATATAATTCCAAGTGTTTCATGCTTTTACAGGTAATTTGATGAATTGTCATTATTCACTTATCATTTATTTATCATCTCCATTCATTTTGTTGACGCTGTGGCTGTTATTTTTGATGTGGCACTGTTATTTTGAAAGTCATTGAAGGTTCACGCCAGACAGACTTGTTTTTTTTATAATTCCCAGTGTTTCATGCTTTTACAGGCTGAGCGTCAACCACTTATTTTGGGCTCGAAACCGTAAATGTAGAACCCCCTCTACGACAATTACAATATCTGTTACCTTCCAGAACAAAATGATTTTATTTAATTTACTTCTAAAACAAGCTCCAAGTTAGAGGCTTTGAATATGTGTACCAGTAAGTAAGTAGACATTAAGAGAACTCTGGGTTTCTAACCAGTAATCTGCAGTTGAAAACCTTTTCCAAATTAAAAATGGTGTATTAGATAAAAAACGAAGCCTACATTCAATTATACGAGTGCAAATGACATTTAAGGGAATCAACTCCACACCTGCCTAAGCTCTCTCTGGACAACTTTCAATTATTACTTTACATTTCAGTTCTGTCGCGCATTCTTTTTTGCATTACAAACTACATTTTACAATTTATTATCTTTAACAAACAAAATCTTCCGAAAGGGAAGTCAGTAAGAACTCTTTTTAAAATTATCACTCTTTATTTCGAATTTTCGAACACTTGTTCTTAATCAAGAAAATACAGATTTTTTAAAATTTACGTTATATCCATTTTGAAAAGCTTAATGTTTTTTTTCAACAACATTAAGCTTATAAAAATGGATATATTTTAACCTAAATTTAAAAGTTAAAAAGTTTCTGTATTTTCTTGAAAAAGAACAAGTGTTCGAAAATTCATAATAAAGAGTGATAATTTTAAAAAGAGTATTAACTTCTAACAATTTAAATTACAGAAATGAATATTAAATCCAGTTTTCTCTGCGAAAATCTGACCCGTTAATTTCGATTGATGGTTCCCTTGGGGGTGACATGAAGAACATAACTTTCCGTGCAGAAACTGATTCTGAATTGAATTTGATTCAAACAGAAAATTAAACAGGGTTTGTTTCTGAATTTATTGGATGTACGCCAGTAAGTGCAAACAGATCGTTGATTAATTTGTAGCGCTTGATTCCAAGGTTACAAAACTCAGAATGAATACCAGTCTCAGATATGAGAATCAGATTAGTTGACATTGTGTTAAGTGTCAGAACTGACCAACGGTGGACAAGAGAGCTGGTAACCAATTAAAAAAAACTTGTTAAGGAAGACTCTGGTTAGATATCACCTTATGGTTATCATCAACGGTACTATCATTTTAGCGTATTTTAACCGTAAGAGAAATTAACTTTGGACTATTATTGCTTCGTATATGATTGTTGACTTCGCGAAGTTGTCATTTGCTGTGTATGTTCAAAAGTCTTTTCAGTGAAACAGGGTTACCATAACTCTATCCTTTGATACAAGAGTAGCTTAAGTGTAAACAATTTAATTAAAATATTTACGCTCCTATACTAAATGATCTTAATCTTAACAAAATTTTTATTGCGTTCAATCCTCGACATTGGTGTGAATTAAAATTGTTTGACAAATGTTGATGTCAACGCTGATACCGTTTTTAAAGATAATATAATAAGTGGAATGAAGGGTTTGGCAAACCTATCGTTCAATATCAAATTCTTATAATGAATAATTTATCAATTTTCCTGAAAAATTACAAGATAATTCAATATGTTTTTGGTTCCCAAAGTGTAATCATATTAAAATAGCATTTAATAGTAACACACTTGCTTTTAGCTAATTGAATGATTGCTTCCTTATCCATGAATAATTTTTATTTCATTGTTTTAATGCCTTCATTCCAATTACAAGGATAATATCCTTTTAAACTAAATTTAAATTACGAGGTTGGTTCACAGTTGAATCTGGTTAAAACCGGCGTTACCAAATTTGTTTTACCACTGAGAGTTCAATAACATCACAGGTTCCCTTCTTTTTTGTAAGTTTTTTATGTGTTCTATCTGCAGATCATGATATTATAAGTTGATAAAAAATCCCTAGAAGAATAAGACGAACTGAAGTATTAATGTTAAAATTTTAATAAGAAACCATGCGAAATCCTAGATTAATTCCTTCGTCGTGTTGTCCTAGATTAATTCCTTCGTCGTGTTGTCCTAGAATAATTCCTTCCTATTTTTGTCATAGATTAATTCATTCGACGTGTTGTCCTAGAATAATTCCTTCCTCTTTTTGTCATAGATTAATTCCTTTGTCGTATTGTCCTAGATTAATTCCTACCTCGTGTTGTCCTAAATTGAATTTATTCCTTCCTCGTGTTGTCCTAGATTTATTCCTTCCTCTTATTGTCCTAGATCAATTCCTTCCTCGTGTTGTCCTAGATGAATTCCTTTATTCCTTCCTCGTGTTGTCCTAGATGAATTCCTTTATTCCTTCCTCGTGTTGTCCTAGATTTATTCCTTCCTCTTATTGTCCTAGATTAATCCCTTCCTCGTGTTGTCCTAGATGAATTACTTTATTCCTTCCTCGTGTTGTCCTAGATTTATTCCCTCATCGTGTTGTCATCTTTGGTCGATGTCCTTTGTCGGTTATAACTGTTATAGGTTTACACGTTTTAATTTTCTTCATGTTCCTTCATGTGGCTTCTCAAGCAATTAATGTTAACTATCCTTAAATGCAAACACGAAATATCAAAATTATAAAGACATGCAGACTGAACTTAATTTATAAAAGCGTAGAAAATACTTATGACAATTTATCAATTCTTTCAATACATACAGACGAAATAAGGCTTTTAAACTTTGGCACAGTAGCACATGTACTATGTGATAAACGTTTCTCGCTATGTATACTATTCAAAGTATGCTTATCTTTAAGAATATTCATGTTCATATCTTATGGTGTTTATGTCAGCTATAACTTTTATTAATTTTCTTTTCCTTTGTTTTTATTGATTAATGACTGCTGTAACAAAACGGACAAATGTTTAAATTACAATGTATTTACAAAAAAGTGAAATATGCATATCAGGAATCGTCACACTCACAAAACACAGCCTCCCCACGCAGCGAAAAACAAGAGAGGAAATTACACGCTACAAACAATTAACAAAAAAGAGAACCCTTGGGGTTTATTTTGAATTTGAATTTGGATGTTGAAAAAAGGTGAAATATGCATATCAGGAATCGCCACATTCAGAAAAAACAGCCTCCCCACACAGTCAAGAAGAAGAGAGGGGGAGAGAGCATGGTTAATAAAATAATCAGTTTCAAAAAAGACACCACTAACAATAAACAAAAATGAGAACCCGAGGGGTTACCGCCTTGGAACGGTCCGTGGCAAATCAAATTGCCACTGGGGGTTTAAACCAGGTTCTAGGGTGCACCAACCTCACACTTGCCCCAACAGGTTCTCATATCACAAAACAAGTACAAGTTGTCTTGGTGAAAAGACTCCAACCCACTTATCTGCTTAACAATGTTGCATGCAAA
This sequence comes from Corbicula japonica, assembly GCA_038501625.1. Classification (NCBI taxonomy): domain Eukaryota; kingdom Metazoa; phylum Mollusca; class Bivalvia; order Venerida; family Cyrenidae; genus Corbicula; species Corbicula japonica. The sequence continues at coordinate 3,172,216 of JAZAYU010000041.1, forward strand.
AGCACACAAACATATAAAACATAAGAAGCTAAGAGCATTGCAAAGCCGAAAGGGGTACTCAATGATCTTACCGAGACCAGAGCTCCTGGAGTAAAATCAGCAAGAACACGATGACAGGGATAAAAGAAACAAATCGAGTTTCTAGGTTCTTTTAAGAAAAGATTTCCCCAATAACCTTCATAAACTCTTAAACCCCTGCCACCGTCGTGCAACCAAAGAGGTAAGCATAATGATCAACTGTAGAAGGGTTAATCACCAGGCCTGCAGAGCGCTGTAAAATATCATGTTGGTAACCTTTCTTTTTAAATTTACAGATGGTTTTTACGAATAACCGGGAGAAATTAACACTGCCGTTAATCTTTTTAAGTTTATAAATTAAATCTCCATAAAAAACTGGTTGTGAAATACCTTGTTGCAAAAGTGATTTTAAACTGCATTTGTATTTATGAATTAAATCTGAGTATCGGCGATAAAACTTGCAAAAGGTTTTCCTTAATTTGTGATACCGATAACCTTGTTTTAAGAGTTTTTCTGTAATGCAAAGATTACGTTCATTGAAATCATTAACATTGTTGCAAGCTCTTGAAAAGCGAACAAGCTGTGAGATATAAACCCCATAAGATGTTGCACGGGGAACATCGCCGTTTAAAAACGGAAAATTTACTATATTAAAATTAAAATCATCTCTTTTATCATAAATTTTAGTAGTGACATAACCATTTTCAATGGACAGATTTAGATCGAGAAAGTTTGCTTGCTTTTCTGAAGTGTTCGCTTTGTTAAGTTGTAGTTCTTTGGGAAAAATCTTATTAACCAGTAATGGAAAATGGTTATTGTCTATATTTAATAAATCATCAAGGTACCTCGAGGTGTTGTTAAAAGCTGTAATTATATCATCTTGATGTTCAGTAGAAAGAGATAACATAAAGTCTCTTTCATAACAGTATAAAAACAGATCAGCAACAAGGGGTGCACAATTAGTACCCATTGGGATGCCTATTACTTGTTTATAAATAGAGGTACCGAATCTAACATAAATATTATCCAGTAAGAATGTTAGCGACTCTATAAGGTCTTGACAAGTCCATAATGTATAATTATCATAAGAACCATCTGTAAAAAATGCCCTATGTTCATTACAAGCGATGAAGGTTTTATTTTCTCTAGCAAACGTTTTTTCAATGAGACTGGTTAGTTTGTCTCTTGAGGATGTGAAAAAGTCATGTTTGACAAAACAAAAGAACTATTGATGTCTGCATCCAATAAATGTCTTATGACATCGCATTTGCCATTTATTTAGTCATAAACATTCAGTCTTTTAAGTGAAAGTAAATATTTGGTATTTATGATAACGCCAAACGTCGAATAAGCCCCGTTGTTTAAAAAAAAATATGCTCAACTAAAGTTGATCATGTAATTTAAAATATGATTGGTTCCTTTTCATTCCGTTCATTATCTAAAATAAAACGTTTTAACTGGAATGCGACACAATGGTTCTCAAAATCAACTACAGTAGGTTTTTTATGTTCTAGACATTTTAAGTCTGAGCTCAGAACTGAGTTCAGCTTTAACATGTTTTATAACGACGGGGTCTCGTTTTACATCTCAATAACAAATACAGTAGGTTTTTAATGTTCTAGATATTTTAAGTCTGAGCTCATAACTGAGTTCAGCTTTCACATTTTTTAAAACTACGGGATCTCGTTTTACTTCGCAACAACAACTACAGTAGGTTTTTTATGTTCTAGACATTTTAAATCTGAGCTCAGATCTGAGTTCAGCTTTCACATTTTTTTTATAACTACGGGGTCTCGTTTTACCTCTCAATAACAACTACAGTAGGTTTTTTTATGTTCTAGACATTTTAAGTCTGAGCTCAGAAATGAGTTTAGCGTTCACATTTTTATTATAACTACGGGGTCTCGTTGTACCTCTCAATATCAACTACATTAGTTTTTTGATGTTCTAGACATTTTAAGTCTGAGCTCAGAACTGAGTTCAACTTTCACATTTTTATTATAACTACGGGGTCTCGTTTTAACATCTCATTTTCAATCTGATTTGAGTGTCAAATAGATTGTTTAACCTTTCTGAATTCGTTCAAGGCAGGACATCTGTTGAACAATTTACAAGTTGTCAGTTTAGTGAATGTCGGGTTCTCATTTTTGTTAATTTTTTTTGTGGTGTCTTTTGAAACTGATCATTTTATTAACCATGCTCTGTTTTTCTCTTCTTGACTGTGTGGGGAGGCTGTTTTTTCTGAATGTGGCAATTCCTGATATATACATATTTCACCTTTTTATATTAACTTCAAATTTATTGATCTAGTTAAGTCCAAAGCATATTTATAGTGTCTGATGATTTTTTGTGGCAAAAAACATCAGTTTTACGAAGACTACCAACTTGTTATCTGAAATAAGCTTGAATTTATCTTTTCACTTTTCTTCTTTCGGTTCATTGTCACAAATAGCTTTGTTCTTATTTTTTATTTATTAAAATGTCACCCCAAAACTCGCTAGCAGACGTATTTTACTAAGTTTTAAAATATATTTCTTTATATACTACGAGTATATTTCTAACGTTCCGATTGAATGCATTAAATAAAGTAAAATGCCTAATAAAGACCACCATGAAATTTTGACCAACCTTCTACGACCACCATTTCACTGTCTATTTTACGGATGTGCACCATTTCACTGTCTATTTTACGGATGTGCACCATTTCACTGTCTATTTTACGGATGTGCACCATTTCACTGTCTATTTTACGGATTTGCACCATTTCACTGTCTATTTTACGGATGTGCACCATTTCACTGTCTATTTTACGGATGTGCACCATTTCACTGTCTATTTTACGGATGTGCACCATTTCACTGTCTATTTTACGGATTTGCCCGATATTCCAGTCCGAAATAAAGACCACCCCACTATTAAGACTACATTTGCCCAGTCTTAGTTATTGACGATGTAGTGTTTTTGCATCGTAAACAAAATGTCAACAATTTTCCTTTTTATTCTACAAAAATGTCTTCTTTTATCACTCAAGAATACTCACTGTTTTCTTCTTTTACAGAGAGGCAGTTACATGTGTTAAAATACAATGTTGATTTACTATTTTATTAATTGAGTAATGACTTTTTGTTAAAGATCAACAGAGAGCTCTCTAAATTTGTGGAAAAGCGAATTTTCCGAGATGCTTGAAACATCTACATCAAGTTTATTAGATTACTTAAATTGTAGTTTTCGAAAATAAAAGAATAGCATCTGTTAATGGAAATAACACTTTTAAATAGCTTCAGTATTGCATATAGTTGGTAGATTGAAATGTAAACCACACCAATATGGCACCGCGGTTAAGTTAAACACTTACAAAAAAGTTGAGAAATGGAATTTGATCAAGTTTTATAAAAAAAGATTGTCGTATTATCCAACTTAGAGTGATCCTTCAATAAGTCTCCCTTTGCATATAGTCAGTACAGTTATCAGTAAATTAATAATTTACCGATGTCAGGCAGTGATAATAACGTACACCAGGGCTATCCGATCAACCTTTTTGTGGTTGTACCGGCTAGCTCAATCGGTTGCTTTGTCGGAATTGCCAGGCTAGGCGCTGTCGCTGATACGGTGCGGGTTCGCTCCCAGGTAGAGGCAATATCATTTCCAACAACACGCTTCCTAAAGCAGCAATTGGTAAAAGTGAGATTTCTGTCAAACTTAGCTATTACAATAGTTGAAAATTGATCATTGAAAGCAACTGAACAAAAGTAGGATAATATTGCTTGTTATGTTTAATTAAGCCTGTTTCAAATAGATGAAAAGGAACTTTGAGAGCGTCGAACACGTCAAATATGAAAATATTGCATAATCGGTATGAAGTCTCGGTTGTTTTTTTAGTTTGTTCATGGGCAATAATATAAATGCTTATTACTGCCCACGCCGAATTGCATGTTACTGCATGTAACCTCGCCTAAGCCCGGATTGAAAGCAATGTAATTATCTACAGAACCTTTAAATCGACCCAAACGATTGTACGCCTGTGACTGCGAACACGGAATCTTTGACTATTTCAATACTTTCCTCAATAAATAATCATCAATATAATTATACGTCAGGAAATGTCTATTTGTCTACTTAATTATTGTAAAGTAATATTTATCTTGTCAATAAAACTATTCGGGCACAGGGAAACGGTTCATTTTCCAGACATAAACCTTATTGTGACAAGTTTGTTTGCATTTAATATAATTATATTGATTTATTAAGTAATTTTTACGAAACGCGCAATTAATGGTCATCTTTGTTTTATTTTTCGTAACGTCAGCAGTTTTTATTGTCGAGACTGGCAGCGAGAAATCTGATTTACAGTCGCCGCCATGGTAACATTTTGATGGAAGTCTGATACAGTTATTGCACTGGTTTGCTTTTTTGTATCAGCGTTATTTATTGATACGGAAAAATTGAATTTTATATGGCTGATTTCACGAACATTAAGAGTTTGCTTGATCTCGGAGGCCCGAAGTCGAAAATCTTGTAATCGGTTACTTGTTTACATAATTGCGATCACTATAATAGGGTTATCCGAGCAACCCCTTTTTTATGGGTGTGTGTGTGTGGGGGGGGGGATGGAGCTGGCTTCACGACGTTGTGTCTATGCGTAGTCGCCCTACGGGTTCGATTCCCACAGTAATCTTATAATCATTCATACATCGTCAGTTGTAATTCCGAAGCGTGATAAGGAAATATTTGTTACATGGCAGGCAACTAGCGGCTTATGATAATTTGGTGAAACAATTCACCATAGACTTAAATAATAAATTAAAATGTATATAAATGCGTCTCGTTAACTCGTCGATTTTGACTTGATTTACGAGAACAATTCGTCCGACATCCGACATTTGTTATTCAATTAGAATAAATGTAAGCAATCGAGAGTTTCATTACCGAAGCAAGATGCCAATAAACAGCCAATTTCGACGTGCTTGTAGCATAGAATTTACAATAAATGCGGTTGTGGGTATGCTAAAGAAGTAATAAAGAACGATATCATAGAAGAAAACTTTGAATTTGTTATGACCGCGAGACAAGTGCTGATGCTGCGTAACTATGAATTAAAAATTGTTTCACTCATTATTGTAAACTGTTGGGCTATTTGTTGTGTTCTTTGTTTTGTCTGAATACAATTTTAAAAACACAAGTAAATCACTTACTCACCACGCCATGATCACCACCACCACGACATCATCATCAATAACAACAACAACACCACAATAATAATAAAAACACGACATATTCCGGGTTGGCTTAATAAAAATTGAGTTGTAGCTCGTTCATTGGGACATACGAAGAAAACGGGGAGACTCAGAAATAAATATGAAAGGTAACACGTTTCTCAATCAGAAATCGTATTCTTAGATGTTTCTTCGATGTATCGACTGTGTAAATAATTTAACAATTGTTACAGCAAAAAGCACAATTTCTCATAATTAAAACCTTCCAGGCGCCATTTCAGCCAATCAGATGCTTGAGATTTGAGACTGGTTTCCAATCTCAGTTTTATAACCTTCAGCCCAGCCTTCAGACTTTCTTATCTAAATGGTGTTACATAATGTGCTCAGTACTTAGTACATTCTGTCTGTCGCTGCTGGGTGCAAATAAATGACCAATTGTTTATGTCTGGAATCGAGTATTTCTTTTAATATGAACGAATCAGGCAATGCCTTTCCCATTTAGACACATCAGATATTGGCAGTCATATTAATCTGGTCCTTTTTGATATTTAAGATTTTAAAACAATGCGTTTGTACTTAAAACAATTTTACCAATAGAAAATATGGAGCTTTAAAAAATGAATGCTGTGAAAAACCAAACAACTTAATTCATAAAGAGTTTTGAGCACGTTTTTTCTATTGAAGTTTCATTTATTCATGTAATATAAGGCTTAACTATGAGTAGGGGTGTGCATTTTATTTTTGTCGCCCTTTCAGCCAATCAGATCATTGGGATTTGAGACTGGTCTATTCTCAGTTTTATAATCATGGGCTAAAAAGGGTTTTCTTCCGCAATCAGAGTTTTCGAAGTCTAGTTGCAGTTTGTGCAGTACTGGGTCAGGTCCTCTTCGACGTCACTAATTATTTCCTATCCTTTTGGTGGAAAAGTGCATTACAAGCCGGATTTAAAATAATAATGCCTCTACCTTGGAGCGAACCCGTACCGTCACGGCGGCAGCGCTTGGTCTGCAATTCCGATGACGCAATCCGATCGGATAGCCCTGATATACGTTATCAATACAACAGAACATCTGTAACGGGTTATTTTACTGTTAACATTACTGACTATATGTACGGGGAGACTGCATAAATAGCGCAACTGTGAATTTCAAAAGATATTGCCTCTACCTGTAAGCGAAAAAAGCATAAAACTTGTCGCTTATCGAAACCAGTTAATATGTTTGAACTTGAAGTAAGATTATGATAATGCTAAAGGTCATTTCACTTCATCCGCCTGTTTGGGAAGTCTTTATGTTGGTATGTGTGATGTCGTCATTTGACATTAAAACATTGTTTTTAAGTAATTTCCGATCGGGAACACTTGCGATTTCTTTACATGCAGTTTTACCAATTGCATTCAAATAAAAATCGAGGTAAAAAAAAACTGTTACAAATTTCGCGGCTTATCTCAGTGAAATATGATGATTCCATAGTAATGTAAATCTATGATTTCCGTTTTTGAAATTACGGAAATGTCACTCCAAAAAGAGATCTAGGTAATTAATTGAAGACCTATGTCATACTTAAAGATTCTCTGAAGTGGTATCTGGACACTTACGTGGTTATGCGGACTGGGATTTCAGTACAGTGTTACAGAGGTTTGAACTTTGACAAAATTGTTCATATCAGAAGACAACATGTTAACAAAAATATCAATTCAAAGGTTGTCGCAAATATGTAAATTATTGCTAAGTAGTGTTTTTGGTTTTGGATTTAATTCAGTCTATAATTTCTCTAATAACAAATTTCTCATACTTAGCTTCTATTCATGATAAATTATATTGCACTATATTATTGATATATTAACAAAAAGAAAAAACGACGCTGCATTCTTTGTGAGAGCATTTCTTATGTAAAAAACTGGATTAAGTATAATGGAAAGCTGTTATTTATTCAGAAGTACTTGGAAAAAACTTGTCGCATAAAGTATAATAAAAACAACACTTTTACATTCTGGACGACATTATATGAATTAATGTTATGTATAAGATGGATTTAAGAGCTTATAAATCAATACACATGTGTGGACAGTAAAAGGTTTTTATGACTTCTAATCTGTTTGTTTTCTTCCTCGGGAATAGATCTAGCGACAAGATTAGACAAGATTAATATTACAATAAACTGAAGATGAAAAATTTGCTCTGTCACGAGAATGCATGTAATGTTTGTAAATATAGTTGAAAAAAGAACTTTGAAAGTCACCGAACATGAACTATTTAAAAATATTCCAGGCTCGGTTTGATTGTGTTTGTTCATGGGAATTGTTTGCTGCATACTAATTATTGCCTTTCAACAGAATGCATGCAACAATAACTCTGATGTGTATTATGAATTTCATTGATTAGATACTTAAGGCTCAGAACATATCCAATCGAAACTTCCGTAAAAAACAATTATTTGTGTGACTAACCATAGTTTGTCAGTAGAAAGTCTCCCCGTACATTTAATCAGTGTTGTTATCAAATACGCCCTTCGAAAGTCGTTGATCTGTGTAAACCGAGGCAAGGCAGCATGGACAGTAACAAATGTTCTCAGAAACTCAATCGAATCGAACCTGAAATGTTATAATTATTTGTCGTGACCAAAGTTCCTTTTTCATCTATATGATTTTTAAAATACTTATGAAATCAGGCACATGGGAAAAGCTGTTTTTGGACAGCTGACGTTATTCTTGAAATGACGTTATAAAGTTGAAATTATTGTTATAAAGTCAAAATATAGATTATTGTTCCTTAATTCTTGAAATGACGTTATAACGTTGTAATTATTGTTATATAGACAAAATATATATATTTGTTGTTCCTTTCCAATGTATAAACATGCAAACTTTTAAGGTAAAAAATATTACTAATAACTCTTATCCATGTTAATATTTTGGGGATACATAAAACATGAATGATATAAACATGGAGGCAAATGTAAGTTATAAACAAGTTTTTATTTTTCTTGATAAAGGACAAGTGCGGGGGAATAAAAGAGTATAAATGTTACAAAGTATTATAGATTTCTTCCCTTAAATGAGATATTATGCATGTGTAAAACCGTTTAAATTTCCTCAAACAGCTTGTTTTACCTTTCCAACTTCCTGGTTTTTTAAATAATAGTTTACAAGGTTACTCATAATTCTATGTAATTTAAATATTTACTGATTTGATAACGTGGTAATTTAATTTTCTCAGAAACTCTGGCAATAATTTTGAATAGGATAGTCTCTCGGTTGTGCCTTCCGTAATAGAGTAATTGAGTGATTGCTTTTTGTTTATTACATTATTTGCGTGAAAGTTCACTTTAACCATTATATGCCTAATCTTAACTAAAGGGCATGCTGAGTCTCAGTATTGACATCATAAAATTAAATTCGGGTTCATTACTTTGAAGAGTGATTAACAAAATCGATATAACAACATGACGTTTGTAAAAAGAAGGTCGCTGTGTTACCATAGATAGAAAATTTAACGAAATCTTTGTGTTTACGCCGTGTGGCGGCTGTAGAACGTATCCTCGTACTTCCATTCAGTTCTGTTATAAGGCCATTAAGCACAATACGTATATTTGTGTAATTATTGAGTAGCGCTCGAACCGGGGCTAATTTTCATAGGGAATAGATCCGAAATAAATCTTTTTCCGTCGTGAACGCGAATTCGGATTACTTTTCCAATTAAAAATACAAAACACCATATTTTTGAGATTTTGATAAATTCTTTTGGGTGTTTAGAAATAGTGTTCGATTTGATATTTTGTACTGTTTGATATTTTCACGGTGTAATAACAAAAAATGAGAAGTGTGTCGGAAAATTTTAAGTTGGAAACTTGTGTGTTGTAAAAGTAAGGCGGCAATCCCTCAGGTTCTCATTATCGTTAATTATTTGTGGTGTCTACGTCATGTATTTTCAAATTGATCATTTTATAACACATGCTTTTATTATTTCTTTACCTTATGGCTCTATGGAGAAGCTGTGTCTTCTGGGTGTGGCCATTCTTGATAGGTGTATTTCACTTTTTTGAAAGATCAAAAGGCAGAACAGTATAACTTCACCGATAAAAACACAAGGCCACTGTTCGTTTTCAACATGTCTATGATTGTTGTTTTTATTAAAACATGGCAATATTAACCAATAACATTAATTTCATGCATTATTGATGATACCGAATAAATGAATTGATGTTGCAACATGATATTGTCAGTAGTAAATGAGATTTGCAATTGCTTAATTTTCTGATTTGCAGGGGATATAAATGTAAAATTGAATAGCTGTCAGATGAGAGATAATGGTTAGAAACCAAATACGAATATTTGAGAGTTTCCTCTGTTAACTCATATAACTGACATAGTTTCATTAACAAGAGCTGTATATTTTTCTTTCTGTCAGAGCTGTTCACAAGTCGGTTTATCGGTATGGCTGACGCTCGTGGCCGTACTTGGTAAATCATACCTTAATACTACAAATTATGGAACCTTCAGACCATGACTTCAAGCTGGTATTTAAATGAAATCAATAATTGAACGCTACACGAAACAAGAACATTATCATTGTATATTGTAATATTATAAGCCTACGCTGGGAACCGAGCCAGTACGGCGACGACGCCAAACCACAAAGCGACGAACATTCTATTGGTTGAGTAAGCAAGTTTCAGTAATAACCAAATACTGAAGTGTAAAACCTGACCGTGGATTGATAAACTGTAAATTAAAACCAAATTGTTCAAAAAGGGTTTGACCCACTCATAAGCTTATCGGCTTTTAAGAAACATCTACGGCAAGATTATTTGAACCTTTGGTGGATTTAACTTGATAAAAAATTTAAAACTACGGATTCTTTTTTTACGGAGAAAAGATTCAAAGATTCAAACACTTTTCCAGTATATGTTTCTCAGTATGTTTCTCAGGGGTCAAATTCTTACTCATGTCCCATTTTCCAGCTTTTATTCAGAAATCGTGTACTTCCGTTATTTTTTACATGATATATGTAATGTTATTTCATTTAACAAACAAAAAATAAATAATAATAAACGAAATATTACCACTTATAACAATAAAACGAAATAAACTAAAAAGTATGTAAAATGTCACTTAAGGAGCTCCGTACTTAAGGCACTCAGTCAGCATACTAGTATCTTAAAAAAAAGAACCAGACAATTAGTCTTCAAGGTCTTCAGTCGCATGTTTGCTAACATGGAACAGTTGGGAATGATGCTTGTGTTGCAATACCACACATATTTTCTACGTTTCGTGCCATCTCGATGTATCCGTCCTTACCCCAACTTTTTCCCCAGCTGAAAAAGATTTAATTAAGCAGCTTACTGCGATCTGTGACCCTTTCGATTAGAAGAATGAGGTAAAGGGTAGAAGAAAACGTCTTCTAAAATTATAACAAAGACCAGTCGATGAATACAACAAGTGTATATTAAAGAAGGCTTCACTGTAATAAAATTGAATACTTAATGTGAACCATTAGGATAAGTATACTGTTTGGACAAAACGGGCGGGTTAGTGTAGAACCGAATACATTATTTAGAAAGAAACTATAAATTACATGATTAATGTTCACTTAGCATATAAATATTGAGTATAATTCGGTTGTATATCATTCGATGTGGCACAATTCATGAAAAATCATAAGCTCTTTACGAATATTCCGTATAAAAATATACCTGTTCTTGACCAGCCAGTAATCGTCACAACCATCAATACCATAACCTACCACAAGAACACCATGGTCCAGATTGGTACTACTGCATTCGATGTCTCTGTAGACACCACTCCTAAAAGTATTGAAACTACACTATTAGCTATATGATTCAATGTTGTTTCATGAATTTATTTAAGAATAGAGAATAGTGATTAAGATAAGCAACGATATCTGTTCCTAGGCTTAGTGGTAAAAGCATACGCCTAACAGGGTGAGAGGTCAAAGGTTTAAGTCCCTCTAGCTGCACATTGTTATTATAAAGCTTTATTTATTTTTCTGATATTATTATTCTAAAGTTCTTAAAGTTTTGGTCTCTTTCTCTGCTTTTTGGTTGTGTGAAGAGGCTTTGTTGTCTTAGTATGTCTATTTCTGATATAATACATAATTCACTTTTTGTCAACGGCGTTGATGAGCTGTTGACAGCCTATAAATAATTTGTTATGAGTTGCCATTTACCTCAGTGACGTCAAATTTTGATACACATTATAATAATCATGATTGTTTACGAGAAAATTATCAACTATTTGCATCATAGTTTGTATAAATATATGAAAAAGGTACTCTGAAAGCCACCGAACACGACAAATATTTTAAATTGCAGTCTGGGTTTGATTGAGTCTGTTCATTCGCAGTAATGATTGCATAATACTGCCCGCGCCACCTAGCCCCGGGTTAAGCGCAGCCCAATTTTTACACCGGTAAACAGAAAAAAGTTTGATCCACTCAGACGATGGTTCAACAACATTTATAAATACAATTTTTGTCATCGTGGCATTGTGGATTTGCGCTCCGTACCTGCAGCACTTAATTGATTATGCAGTCGTAGTCTTATGTCAATTAAAATAATGTGATGCAGCCGGTGAGGCTATTATTATTTTGTAAACGCGGTAATTAGTAAATGACACGTGGTTTTGCAGCTTTGGTAATTAATGTCAATCTTGCAATGGTATTTTTATATCAGTCATCGATAGGGAGAAAAAAAGAACACAATGTTACTTGTACAGCTGGAATGATCTATGGCTAGCATCTATGGCAACAGATATTGGCCCTTCCAAAGCTACGGCTATCTGGAGTTCAGTCTCGTTCGCGCGTTCAATGTCTAAGCAACTTACTTCTGTAGATTCGACAGTGTCCTTGTTGAATGAACATGGTCCGTTCTGAAAAAGTTTTAAACATGATCAAAAAGTGAATTATGCATATCAGGAATGGCCACATCGAGAGGACACAGCCTCCCCAAGTGTTAACTTACAACCATATTACAATGAATATGCAATATTGTAGAGAAGCGCATGAGATGGAGTTTATTTTGACTTTCTTGTTAATATGATAATAGATTAAAAGGGAACTTTGAAAGCCATCGAACACGACAAATATGAAAATAATGCAGGCTCGGTTTGATTGAGCCTGTTCATGAAGGCAATGAAAATGTATATTACTGCCCACGCCGCCTAGCCCCAGGTTGAGTGCAACTCAATATTTACACTAATAAACAGTACAATTTTGACCATCCCAAACGATGGTGAGCATATGGCGGCGGACATGGAACCTTCAATGCGGTATTTTTTGCATTAATACCCTACCATGTTCAACAGCATATGGTTCCCCGATAAAAGCATGGGTTTGCTTTAAACGAGAAAACAATGGGCGGAGCTAAATAGAATAGATTTTTGACAGGGGATCTTAAAATATAAATCCTGCATATAACAGACAACGCCAAAGGCAAAATTTAAAAAGCAGGAAGTATATCCTTTGGGTGATTGAACAATATTCAAATCTATATTAGCTGGGAAATTGAAACCACCCATCTCAAAACTGGCCGAAATATTAAAACAAAGGTAATATTTTAGAAGTACTATTAACATAGTACATAAGTATCGTGCTCAATGACCTTCAAAGGACGTAATTAATAACAGCACTGATAAGCTAATGACGCATTTATAAGCTTTATTTAACAGTTCCGCGAATGGTTTTCTTGCTTTTGGCAAACACATTCTAGGAATGCCCGGAAGGCTATTACTTTGGAAATAATGGGCGTTCGAAGATAACTATAATCATATTTACTCCATCGTTTGGGATGGATCAAATTTAGTACTGTTTACTTGTTTAAATTGACTGGCTTTAAACACGGGGTAAGGAAACTTGGGAAATAATATCCTACTTCCATTATTGCACATGAAACGACCTGCATTATTTATCGTGTTTGATTGATTTAAAAGTTAATCTATTGCATGCATTCTTTTTGAAATATATATTTCACTTTAAATCTTACTTCGAAGAATGTTTAATTGACTGTCTAGACAAATTCAAAATTTAATATTTCAAATAATCTCTTTACTGGTATGTATGCAGACAGATTAACAGTGGAATTTTAATGGAAACTTTATATTGGAATACAATTTATCTCAAAATTTGCAGAAATCGAATGGATTGTTGGTGTCTGGGCTAGGTTTTCAACTTTAAAGGTTTCTTCTGCCGAGATATCAACACGTAACAAACAGGCTCTGTTGTTTTGCTTTCATAAATGAACTTCAAGGATGAATGCAATTTTTGAACTCGCAAATCAAACGTCGGTAGTCAAGTCTCTTAACAAATTTTCAAAAGAATAATTATTTATGTTACCGCGTTTGTCGAAAGTTGGTTTTTGACCGTACGAATTGCTCAAATAATTGACGTTTAACATACAAACCAAACATAATTGCACATTTATATGTATAACCGACTCATACTAAATTGATTATAATACTCTGGGCAAACTAACTGGTCAATTAGTAAAGTCTACATGTCGTATAAACAACAAACAGTTCATATTATATTGTCAGGTTCCCAGAAAAATCAACTAAATCAAATCATAAACGGCAGAGAAAACGGTAACCAACTAATCCAAATTTCATTATGCGATGGAAAAGAAACACAATACTATCTATAATCAAAGCTGTAATTGTTCTACATTTTGTTAGCTATGACATTACTCATAATTTGATTTATACGGATGTAACTACAAAAAAGAAACTTATTTTAACTAATTAAACGTGTTTCTTCTTCAACAAGGAAATTGATATTTTGACTTTAATGGTTCAGACTGCTGTTATTTTAGACTCTGAAAAATGATAGTGCCTCTAGCTGGGAGCGAACCCACACCGCCACGGCGACAGTGCCTTGCCCTGCAATTCCTGCGACGCAACTGACTGAGCTAGCCGGCCGGGACAACCCCTAAACAGGTTGATCGGATAGCCCTGATATACGTAACCATCATTGCATGACATCGGTAACGGGTTATTTTACTGATAACAGTACTGACTATATGTACGGGGAGACTTGTTACGGCCGACACACTGCACAAATAGCGCTACTGTGAATTTCAAATAATAGTGCCTCTAGCTGTGAACTTAGTGTGGAATTTGACATAGATATTAAAAGGAGGTTATATTCATTTCATGATTAAATTATTTTTTTACCTTTTTTGACATTGAAAATGCTTTTTAAAGATTATTTGATGACCAGTTAGTAACTTTGCTTAGTGTACATTTTCTTTAGTTATTACCATTGGCTCGTATGGATAGGATTCTTCTGTATCAATCCCATGGTTAATAATGATGTAGGCGAATGCTTGATCCATCAAACCACCTTGACAGCCATGGTTTCCTGGAAAACAGTGGGAAGCTCAATATGTAGCGTAATTGACATTGCATGGCTAGGCGCTGTCGCCGTACGGGTTCGCTCCCCAGTAGGGGCAATATTATTCATACATATACTCGTGGACAAAAGTCTGTTCCGGTATGTTTTTCTATAATATCTTTTGAAAGTGTCAAATCTAAATTCCATATTGCTCTACCGACATGAATTTGGTATCAATATAAAGAAGACATTTTATGCATTCAATGAAAAAAGAATTAAAGAATTTGAGCCTTAACCTTTACTCGTATTAATCTACTTTACTTCCCGGTAACGTTCATGGAATTAAATATCGTTTGCATTTTCTAACTGGAATCTGTTTTAAAATTAGTTGATTTATCAAACGGAATAACCTTTTGACAACATGTTTAGAGTATTGTCTAAAAAAATGAAACCATGGAGACAACACTTATAAAGTATTTTAAAGAAGTAAAGCTCTAAATCTCTACTCTATTGGAAAGGCAAATCATAATTGCCACTCGATGTTTAAATGGTTAAATGGTGCACCAGCCTCACACTTGCACAAGACAGGTTCTTAAAGGAAAAACAAGTGCAAGTTTTAGTGAATTAGTTCCACAATTAATAATGGACAATGTTGTAAACAAAAGCTTACAAACAAAAAAGAAAATCCGAATATCTACACAACCTTGTTCTGTAGAGCAATCCATCAGGTTTTTCTCTGAGAGGGAAACGAGTTGCTCTGTCTTCCTGAAGTGCTGGCCCTCCAGTGCTCCGGTGGCGGAAAATGCCCAACAGGATCCGCACTGACCCTGGTGGCAAGGAATCATATTAGTTTAAAGTGTTAGTCATTTATAAACACAATAGTTCGTTAGTGCACGCACTTATTACAACATCTCAGCAAGTGTAAACCCCTATCTCATGCAGCATTTTTATAGGAAGCGAATCATTAATATTTATTATATTATGTTTATGCAATATGCAAAAATAGTGTTATCTCGACCCCCGAAATGTCGGGATTGTATTTTAAGTTTTGAAGAAAACCAAACAATGAAAGCAGGTGCATTTGAAATTAGAAATGTACGTATCAACCGACCGAAGATATAAGACGAGATGTACTTTTATGGCTTGTAATAGAGCGGAGTAACGAGGGGCTGGGGTTTTTCGAATCTGAGCGGCCACCAGCATATAAAATTTCGGTGGGGCTTAAACACATTTCAGATGTATCATTATAAAATCTAAAGTCATGAACCTATTAATTAATTAATTTAATCTCGCTATTTTATATTTATCTCGATTTCACATGAAAACATCTGATAATTTTAGACAACATTTTAGGAAATATACGCAAATCCCCATTTTAGCCTGCCTTTTTTTGTACTTCTATGTCAGATCAGCGGGATTTAATTAAGCATAAAGATGAGACGTGAACATTTTCACGTAGGAAAAAATATGGTGAAGCCATAGAGTAGGCCTACTTATCAACATCATTAAACTTTTTAATCATTTCGACATAGCACATTATATTAATTACAATCATGTGAAGGATAGGAAATCTTTACAGCGGCCATGTAGGTCATACATGTAGATCAAACAATTAAGTTTTAAATTAGGAAGAGAAGTTGAAAAGAAAAGTTATAATTATCGTCATGTAATGCCATTTGGCACAAACCTGGTTCTTGACTGGGGTCACATATCCCTTAGTTCTCCAATCAACCGACCACGGCAGGTCAGAAAGTTTAGTGGTGTGAGGGCCAACATAGGATCCGCAACGAAGAGGGACAGTAATGTTCTGCTTGTATCCGTTCATAATTCCCACAAACTCCTCAATGCCCTATCAACAATAATTTATGAGACCTACAGTGTTTGCAGCTACCGCATTTAATATGAAAAGCTCTGAGTTTACCAACTGGTTGAAACACATATTTTTGTAATGGTATACCGGTATATATAAATCGCTAACCTACCATAGTTTTAAAAGCCTTGTTTGTTAGTGTCCTAATAATGTCTTGTTTATATTTTGTATGCATGTACATTTTGAACCGTTATAGTTAATTGCGTTCCAGCTTTGTCTTAAACATGAGTATTTCAGTAAGATGAACCCGGACTTTCGGATTCAATCGAGCACGACACGTATGAAAATTGTACAGACTTATGGGCATATTAATGGACTAACAGACTTATATTGACAGAAAAACGCTAGGCTAGAGGCATTTTTGTCCTTAACACTATTAAAACCAGAAAGCGAAACGTTCAGCTAATAACACAAACATTCCTTGAAAAATATGTGATTCAACCTGCTCATAAGCAGTAATAGAAATGCATATTACGTCCCACACCGAAGCTCTGAAGTAGTCTATAGAAATTATATAATATACTTAAAAATTATAAACGCAACTTCTTCAAACATGAAATATATTCCGTGTTTAAAGAAGTTGCGTTTATAATTTCTTTTAGTATATATGACGTATTTTCAATAATTAACATATCCTGAACTCCATATGCTAAACTGATAAAGAAAGAAGAGTAGACGCGTACCATATCGGCGTACTCATTTTCCCCGAGCCAGAATGTGTGCAGCCCCCTATCAGCCTGAAGGTTGTGAGTCTGGATATATTGGATATTATCCTCCCATATCTGACGTCTGAAAATGTAAAGCAGATCTATTCGGTTTGTGCTTGTTGTTAAAAAAGTCAGCAGACGAATCCTGTTTCTTTCTAGTAACCGTTTCAATTTTTAGATACAGTATGTTATATACTATTGCTTTGCAAAAAATTAATAAAAAGCTTACTTTGTAAATGACGTTTAACGTCAGCTTTCATGGAAAAACAACGGCCTTGCATAAAAATATAACGTTTCCACTGTACATAATTTCAAATTTTACCATTCGACTTCGTAAATAGCTTATGTTGTGCATAATGAATTGAATTAAGCATCAGTGGTTCATACTGGCGACCAAAGCGTTACTCAGAAAAAAACTATATGATATCCTCAACTTTTGGCTGGCTGATTGTTTTACTCATCCTTATTTTTTATGAATTTCGCGGTAAAAATACCATTTTATTGGCAAAATATTTAACAAAATCACATTTTAGTTATAAGAAATTGATTTATATTTTTAAAAATATAGATGAAAAGGGAACTTTGAAGACCCTCGACCACGAGAAATATGAAAATATTGCAGGCTCGGTTTGATTGTGCCTGTTCATGGGCAGAAATGGATATGGTTTTACTGTCCACGCCGCCTAGCCCCGGGTTGAGCACAACTCAATATTAATACCAGTCAACGGTGGAATTTTGATCCATCCCAAACGATGGTATGCATATGGCGGTGAACATGGAACTTTCAATGCGGTATTTTCAGATTAATACCATTCCATGTCAAGGAAAAGAGAAAAAGGTGAAATATGCGTTTCAGGAATTGTCACATTCAGAAAAAGGGGGAGAGCATGGTTAATACAATTATCAGTTTCAAAAAAGTTCTTTCTAAATTTAGTAAAAACTGAAATATCACTAAAATGACCAAGGGTACCTTTTCCCGTGCATTATCTTGAATTTCTTTTCCGGTTACTAAATTTTACCTGAGTGATTCATCTTCCTTGGAGACATAAGTTTTTGTATAAGTTGCCTTAAAGGCTTCCCATTGACTATCCAAGAGCTTGTTGAACGGAGCAGCCCTCGTTAGCACGGCCACTAAAACGGACCAGGTGAATAGTTTGCACAGCATCTACAAACAAAACTAAAATTGTACAGATTATCTGAATATATAAATAGAAGACAAGAATGCTTAAATCCATCGAACGTGACACGCGTGAAAATATAACAGGCTAGGTTTGATTAAGCCTGTTCATTAGCAGTAATGATAAGCTTATAACTATAATACACAACGCCTAACGCTCGGTTGAGCGCTCCTCAATTTTAGTATCGTGCTCAACAGCCTTAAAAAAAAAACGGTATTTAATAACAGCACTGATTGAATGTACGGAGAGACTTAACACTTTGAACAGCGCCTAATGCAGCAATTATAAAAGTAATGGTGGCTCGGTTTAAGTGACCATGTTCGTATTAATTACTTTACTATTACTTGTTTATACTGGCTTTGTTTTGCATCTCTTTATTATTTATGTTGACTAATTTAGCTTTATGTGCACGAAACAGCATTTTGTTCTAGTTTCATGAATTCGTGTTTATGTGTGCTCATATTAATTATATACTTGCAGTTATAATATTTTACGGGAAAATTCCACAAAAAATAGTACCCCACGAATAATTATGAATTCACAGTAAATTCTCGAACTTTACATTGTAGTAAACCACACATCTTCCTCAACAATACACAAATACTAAAGTTGTCGATTGTATTTTCAATTTTTGAATGTATTTTCGAGTCAGTCAAATGCTTGCCGATTGAATCGAGTGAATTAAACGAGTCATACCCACATTTATCGAAGGTGTGCATGAATGGACAAAAAAATTGGAAATTTGTTGTAATCACAGGTTGTCTCGTTCTTAGTCCTAATGAATAATGCGTTAAGTTTTTAAATTTAAAACATAAAAATGATATTGCCTCTACTGGGGAGCGAACCCGCATCGTTACGGCGACAGCGCCTAGCCATGCAATTCCGATTACGCAACCGACTGAGCTAGCAGGAAAACCCCCAAAAATTTGTTTGGATAGCCTTGATATACGTTATCATCACTGCATGACATCGGTTATATTACCGATAACAGTACTGACTATATTGACGGGGTGACTTTTTAAGACCGCCACACTGCACTAATAGCGCTACTATTTCCAATAATATTGCCTCTACTGGGGAGCGAACCCGCTACGTAATGGCGACAGCGCCTAGTCATGCAATGCCGACAACGCCATCGACTGATCTAGCCAACAAGGCAGCTCTTCCATCGCTCCATTATTGATTTTATTTGAAACTTAACATCTAACCTTCGTATGTTAACAAGATAATGTGATATTTCGTACGATCAAAATCAAACAACTATTTATTGAATCACGTGAAACAAAGGACCTTCGTTTACTCCTGCAACGAATTATCAGTGTTAAATATAATTAAATTGTATTTTCAAACGTAGATACATCAAGTACTTAATTATATAGCAGAAAGTAACTTTATCTTTGTGTATCACATAGTTTGATAAACGTTCAATTGTACTGATACAAAATATTTTGTGAACAAACTATTAGTAAGTCAAATCTACTTGTAACGAAAATATCTGAAAGAAGCACAGGTAGACGTATGTAAACGAAATACAGCGCGTTTGCTCTAGTGACAGTTTAGAATACCCTTCCATAATCTAATGGTATATGCAGCATTTAACAGTTACATAAAAAACACATTATCAACTTTATATTATCGGAGTCCACTTGATGTTTCGATTATAACAAAATATTGTTTATTAAAATGCTGAAAAAAAACAACACAAAAAATAACTTAAGAAAATGTAACGTATATCAACCACAGATCTCGCCGACCTCAGGAAAAAAATTCACGACATCTGACTGAACTCACAGTAAAGTTTTGTTTATACTGAAAATCAAACTGTAGATTATTTATAACTTTGAAGTTATTAAAAAATTGTCACAGTTATACTTTTACCGTAATTGAGACGTTTAACAATCATTAATACTGTAATTGAGTTAAAATTTAAACGACCAACCTTGTTTCTCCTGATTATACCCGTTTAAAATCCAAGTATAAACTTTAGTTTATTTATATAAATGTCCTGTATAACGATTTACATCATGTGATTATAATGAGAGAGCATCAGCGTATTCGAATGATTTGTTATAATGAGTGCAAGTTGTTAATTAACATACATCAAATATTTTTCTTTACAATATTTATTATAAAATTTACCAACGGCTTCTTCGCAAGATGCATACATATACTTGTTTCCAAAATATTACAATGAGCTGAAAGAATTCGAAGATTTATTCGAAATTTGTTTTGACATTTTCAGACATTAAAAACAATTGATATAAGATTTACCCGTAATTACTCATATATTTATTGCTATCGTTTACTAATGTTGGTGTCTTATTTGAAATTGATATTCTTATAAACCCATGCTCTATTTTCCTCTCTACATTTTGGCTGCTTTGGGAAGGCTGTGTTTTCTGAGTGTGGCGAATCCTGATATGTATATTTCACTGTGTGTGGAGACTGTGTTTTCTGAGTGTGGCGAATCCTGATATGCATATTTCACTGTGTGGGGAGGCTGTGTTTTCTGAGTGTGGCGGTTCCTGATATGCATATTTCACTGTGTGGAAAGGCTGTGTTTTCTGAGTGTGGCGAATCCTGATATGTATATTTCACTGTGTGGGGAGGCTGTGTTTTCTGAGTGTGGCGGTTCCTGATATGCATATTTCACTGTGTGGGGAGGCTGTGTTTTCTGAGTGTGGCGGTTCCTGATATGTATATTTCACTGTGTGGGAAGGCTGTGTTTTCTGACTGTGGCGAATCCTGATATGCATATTTCACTGTGTGTGGAGGCTGTGTTTTCTGAGTGTGGCGGTTCCTGATTTGTATATTTCACTGTGTGGGAAGGCTGTGTTTTCTGAGTGTGGCGGTTCCTGATTAAATATTTCACTGTGTGGGGAGGCTGTGTTTTCTGAGTGTGGCAGTTCCTGATATGCATATTTCACTGTGTGGGGAGGCTGTGTTTTCTGAGTGTGGCGGTTCCTGATATGCATATTTCACTGTGTGGGAAGGCTGTGTTTTCTGAGTGTGGCGGTTCCTGATATGCATATTTCACTGTGTGGGGAGGCTGTGTTTTCTGAGTGTGGCGGTTCCTGATATGCATATTTCACTGTGTGGGGAGGCTGTGTTTTCTGAGTGTGGCGGTTCCTGATATGCATATTTCACTGTGTGGGAAGGCTGTGTTTTCTGAGTGTGGCGGTTCCTGATATGTATATTTCACTGTGTGGGGAGGCTGTGTTTTCTGAGTGTGGCGGTTCCTGATATGCATATTTCACTGTGTGGGGAGGCTGTGTTTTCTGAGTGTGGCTGTTCCTGATATGCATATTTCACTGTGTGGGGAGGCTGTGTTTTCTGAGTGTGGCGGTTCCTGATATGCATATTTCACTGTGTGGGGAGACTGTGTTTTCTGAGTCTGGCGAATCCTGATATGCATATTTCACTGTGTGGGGAGGCTGTGTTTTCTGAGTGTTGCGGTTCCTGATATGCATATTTCACTGTGTGGGGAGACTGTGTTTTCTGAGTGTGGCGGTTCCAGATATGTATATATATATTTCACTGTGTGGGGAGGCTGTGTTTTCTGAGTGTGGCGGTTCCTGATATGCATATTTCACTGTGTGGGGAGGCTGTGTTTTCTGAGTGTGGCGGTTCCTGATATGCATATTTCACTGTGTGGGGAGGCTGTGTTTTCTGAGTGTGGAGGTTCCTGATATGCATATTTCACTGTGTGGGGAGGCTGTGTTTTCTGAGTGTGGCGAATCCTGATATGCATATTTCACTGTGTGGGGAGGCTGTGTTTTCTGAGTGTGGCGGTTCCTGATATGCATATTTCACTGTGTATGGAGGCTGTGTTTTCTGAGTGTGGCGGTTCCTGATATGCATATTTCACTGTGTGGGGAGGCTGTGTTTTCTGAGTGTGGCGGTTCCTGATTAAATATTTCACTGTGTGGGGAGGCTGTATTTTCTAAGTGTGGCGGTTCCTGATATGCATATTTCACTGTGTGGGGAGGCTGTATTTTCTGAGTGTGGCGGTTCCTGATATGCATATTTCACTGTGTGTGGAGGCTGTATTTTCTGAGTGTGGCGAATCCTGATATGCATATTTCACTGTGTGTGGAGGCTGTGTTTTCTGAGTGTGGCGGTTCCTGATACGCATATTTCACTGTGTGGGGAGGCTGTGTTTTCTGAGTGTGGCGGTTCCTGATACGTGGGGAGACTGTGTTTTCTGAGTGTGGCGGTTCCTGATATGCATATTTCACTGTGTGTGGAGACTGTGTTTTCTGAGTGTGGCGGTTCCTGATATGCATATTTCACTGTGTGTGGAGGCTGTGTTTTCTGAGTGTGGCGATTCCTGATATGCATATTTCACTGTGTGGGGAGGCTGTGTTTTCTGAGTGTGGCGGTTCCTGATATGCATATTTCACTGTGTATGGAGGCTGTGTTTTCTGAGTGTGGCGATTCCTGATATGCATATTTCACTGTTTGTGGAGGCTGTGTTTTCTGAGTGTGGCGATTCCTGATATGCATATTTCACTGTGTGTGGAGGCTGTGTTTTCTGAGTGTGGCGATTCCTGATATGCATATTTCACTGTGTGTGGAGGCTGTGTTTTCTGAGTGTGGCGATTCCTAATATGCATATTTCACTGTGTGGGGAGGCTGTGTTTTCTGAGTGTGGCGAATCCTGATATGCATATTTCACTGTGTGTGGAGGCTGTGTTTTCTGAGTGTGGCGAATCCTGATATGCATATTTCCCTTTTTTGTCTTAAGGACCAAGGTCATGAAATAAAGCAATTGCAATCAGTAAT
Organism: Corbicula japonica; assembly: GCA_038501625.1. NCBI lineage: Eukaryota > Metazoa > Mollusca > Bivalvia > Venerida > Cyrenidae > Corbicula > Corbicula japonica. The sequence goes on from JAZAYU010000041.1 coordinate 3,195,334, forward strand.
CCGATCCAATAAGTTAATTTATCAATTGAGATAATTGAATATTTTCTAATAGTGTCGTGGTTAGGAGCTTAATTTCAGACCTGAATTCAAATTCGCTTGCTTTATCTGCCAATTTTAAGTCGGATCTTGCATGTGTGTCAACAATAAATCAGTTTGATATCTAGATTATATTGCACATGGAAGTAAAATTTACTAGGTAGTTAAAATTTAATTTCCATTCTAAATGCAACAAATTGTTCGAGAAAAATTTCAGCTTACCCAAATTAATTCTATTAGAATAAATTCACAGAATTTTCATTTCAAGATAGTTTCTGACATTTCAAAACATTACAAAACTTAACGCATTCTGAATAATATTATACGAATAGATGAAAAAGGGACTTTGAAAGCCAGCGAACACGAGAAATAGGAAAATATTGCAGACTGGGTCTGATAGAGCCTGTTCATGGGCAGTAATTGAAATGCATATTACTGCCCATGCCGCCTAGCCCCGGATTGAGCGCAACTCATTACTTATACATTGTATTTATTTATACAGTAAACTGTACGATTCAGATCCATTCCAAACTATAATATGAAGATGCGGATGAACGTGGAACTTTGAAAGCTGTATGTTCAGAATAATACCATCAGTACATTGTTATTAGTGCACGTGCTTTGTGCGGTTTTATGTTTCTCGTACATGAATTATCCCTATCGTTCAAAGTCTTTTTTTTAAATTTAAATTTGGCGTCATATATTGCGGAAATGGACATGTCAGTGAAATCGTTAACATATCCCTGAGCGTCTTATTATCTCTTCTTTATAAACCGCGACCCTTTACCACATGTATAAATACGCAAATGTTTCCGATTTAGACATTATTTACGTCAATTCCGTTATAGTTTAGTTTAATATATATGTGTGTACTTTTGATGTTATTCTATAGATTGAAATGAAAACTGTTTTGTGGAAGACTTGTTTAAGTTTTAGATAATTTTATAGTTATGATGAGTTCCGTCAATTGTATTTTATTATTAGTATGTCTCGCGAACATTGGTGAGTGTATTTGTTTTATTTAAGGATTGAATCGATATTTGATGGTTTTCATTTGGGTATGGAAAACAATTGGATTGTTTAAAGTGTGTGAAGCTTAAAGGGCTGACAACCTAAACTCATGTCTGATGATAATGTTGATAAAATTACAGTCCACACTCGTTGTCAAACTCGCTTAAGTCGAAACATCGGTTATCTCGAATTAATTTTACGGTCCCGTCAAAATGTGTTCTTATTTCATATAATATTACGCCGCTTAACTCGAATTCGACTTAAACATAAGTCGAAGTAAATTAAGAACCCGCCGGCTAAAGAATGCTCTATAAAATCATCGGATAAGTCGAACTGTGAAACTTGCCGCCGTCGAACAATGCATGCGGCTTCTTCAAAGGAGAACTTGTCGGCAAACAGGTTACCATTATTTAATAATAATTAACGATTATCACATGTTCAGTAACATATTCGCTTATTGAATGCATTCGGATGCAAAATATTCGGATTCGTAAATGAAATTAATTTCAGTTTATAAAAAACAACATTTAGTTACAATAATCATGACATTGTGACAACCAGGCCAATAATAAAATATAAGTTAGCACAACAAATTCAAAAACATGATCCAAACGTAATATATCCCCCCAACAAGACTGAAGCATAAAAAAGCTCCAAATTAAAGATTATGGGGTTAATACTTATTTGAATTGGTTTATGTAATAAAAAATAACGAAAGACGACTTTAACACTCAGAGTGAAGACGACGACGTTGTTACACAAACACCGAAACTCAACGATGATGGTTTTTTAAACATGTAATAAATATAATCAAGTTAATATATTTTTTCTGTTCTGTTTTGATTAACTAATTGAGCCATTCAAATGTTCATAAACGAGTACTAGCGCTCACTATCATGTCAGCATTAGAACCATATAGGTATGATATTCGTGCATTGGTCTCAATTCGGATGTGTCGAACTTCAGATATCTCGAATTAAAATGTATGGTCCCGACGGCTTCGACACAACGTGTGTGGACTGTACTTTACTACTACTAGGCTTCTACTACATCGATATTAATGAAGATTACTGAAAAAACAACAAATGGCAATTTTGATGTCATAACTTAAGCTGACATAAAAATATTGACAATTTGCTAAATTAAACTTGTTTACGAATTATGTGTTACAAATAAATACAAAAAGTAGACCAATGATAATGATACTGATGATGATGATGATGATAATGATGATGATGATGATAATTATGATAATTACGATTATGATGATGGAAAAGATGATTATGATGAAGTTTAAGATGATGGTAAAGATGATGATGATGTTGATGATGATAACAACGATGACGATGATTACAAATAAAACTACTTTAATTATTATTAAGATTGCTCATTTATTTGTATGTTAATACAATAAGCGTGTTCAGAATTAATATCGATGCGAGCATTTAACAGGGAAAGTCAAATTTATGGTATTACACATGTACTTAAGTCTTATGTTTCTGCTAGATGTGGCCATTCCTGATATGCACATTTCATTTTTTATCAACACGTATTCTACTAATCGAGAATCAAACTGGTACATAAACGATGTAATTTTGTATAATGAACCAAAAATGTAGTTAAATCGTTTCATTTGTGTTATTTTTAGTTGATGTCAGTAACAGCCAATGTATCATGACATGTACACCAAACCCACTTAATCCAATTTGTGCAAGCGATGGTAGAACTTACTGTAAGTACATACATCTTTGTTTGCAATCGAATTGCGATATTATGCACGTTTACGTGTTACTTGTATAAAGTAAATAGCTCCAACAAAAGTCTTAGACTAAAATAAAGACCTGTCCAGTATTTTTTTAAGCAGCAACGTAAAGTCTTCATAAAAAGTTTGTAAAATATGCAAATGGTAAAGGACAACTAAATGTGAGTAAGAATTCTATTCACTAAAAAACAGGTGGACAAATTCAATAGTTTTGGCGATTTTTACCTGTAGCTGCCATTACGTTTACTCCGATTTATAAAAAGCTAGAAACCAAAATAACAAAGAAACAAAACAAATACAATACAGAGGATTAAATCAAACAACATATTAACACGTAAATATCGTAGAATGAGCAGAAAACAGTTAAAACAGTTTACCAATAAGAGAAGACAGTTTTGCTGTTTTTGCATTCATCCTACGAGATGGCCTAGCTTCACGGGAAATTTTCTTTTGCCGTGTTTTCGTTAACGTCTTTTTCTTTACCCGGCATATGACTGCGTTTTTGTAGCTTTTTTATTTCCATTACAGTCGTTCCTTATCTTCGAATATTTTTTTCTTGAACACATCTGTGGGTGGAACACGCCTCATTTTCTTGTAATCACTCTTAGCAATAATTGAATCACAGTATGCATTTAACAGCTAATTTGGAAAACATATCGTTTGATCACGCTCAGAGGCACTGCTGATATATAATTTACTAATATTTAGCCCTGTAAACATTTGTCGGGTGTGATTGAAGTAGGAATAAACGAAACATTAGCAGCATTCTGTGATGTTGCCAGTTACACACCATTTCCGCCCCTGAGCGAGGACCTTACGGTACTGAAGAAATCATTTCGCTAACCTAGCCTGTCTTTCATATTATTATATTAATTGATAATCTCATGTTATTAGGATTTTATTGTCTTTCAGTCGGAGATTGTCAGATGAAGTTAGCACAATGCAAGGACATTTCATTGAAAAAGGTTCAACTTGGATTTTGTGTCGACAACCCTTTCTTGGCAAAAAGCAATGTTACCTTGACATAATTGCGATTCTATATTGAAAGATGGTTTTGTGCGCTTTTGGTGTTATATAAAGATGCAAAATAACTAACTGCATGTGTTAGAAATTTTGTAGAATTATTTTATATTATTAATATTGTGGTGAACCTGTCATTAATAGACCATCTTGATATTGTTGATCATGGGTCATGTTTGACTTATTTCAAATGTGTTGTAATGATTATTTGAATGAAATAAAGTCGGTCTGTCTGTCTGTCAGTCTGTCTGTCTGTCTGTCTGTCGGTGTTAGCATTCAGTGACGACACAGTGTTAATGCATTTTAAAAATGTCTTTGTTTAAAATGAAAGTACTGAGTATTTCGTAATCCATATCTTTTATATTTACGTGTTAATGTTTGTTTTAATGTTTGTTTTTAATACTGTTTTAACCCAGAATTTAAAGAAATCTGTTTCGAATTAAAGTGGATTAAATAATATGGAATAAAAGAGTATAGTGATACTTAATACATTTTCCGTTGCTTCATAATTATTTTTATAAAGTATCTGGGTGACAACACTTCTAATTAAGATTGTAATGCACTGATCTAACAGCTTATGTACATGTACTAACGCGAGTTAAAAACTGTGCATAATATAGTTATGCATATGCCAATTTTGTTTACAGCGGTTGTATTCGTTGTGACCTAACATCGCTGTGACGCATTTCGTACCTAAGCCAATTCGCGCGTGTAATATTTCGTTCAGGTCAATATTTAATTTAGACTCCGCCCACGAGTTAATATCGAAATTTATCACATAACATGTGATCACGTTTAATCCGATGAGAAAGATCAAACCAATATAATGATTTAACAATAATAATATATATATTTTGATATGTGTGTGTCAAAACATCCGAAAACACAGTTGTACGATTGTCCTTGTTTGTGTTAGACGTCACAATGGTTTTTTCAATAAATTCCTCATTTACTGCAAGTAAAATGTCACTCATGCTATCTTGTCAATATTTAACTTGTATTTTCTGCATGCGAAGTTTATAAATCGCATCGGTGCATATCATGGCCATGGAATAAATTGACCATTGTTACATTTTTAAACTTTATCATGCGGCCATCATTTGAACGTAATTGAATTGGCAAAGATATATTATGAATATGAATGGAAAATGTCATTTTGACATGAAGCCTCTCTAGATATCCCTCTAGATATCCAAGAATAGATAAAAGCTTGAGAACTGTTTCACAAACAATTAGAATGAAAGTTGTTGGAAAACGGTTAATCCCGACCGACACGGGTGTTTTAAACTAATTCAAAGTTGAGGTAAAAAGACAAAATCAAAATACCTGGGTGAATACTTTTAATATACTAACAAACATTTCCTATGCAGAGAAGCATGCAAACGCAAGCGTTCATAAAGTATGGTGTTGTTTAGACCTGGGGCCAATTATAATTTAATTTAATTATAATTAATTACCGTTTTCAAGTAATTGAAAATAATTAATAATTCAAACAAAAATCAATTATTTTAATTATAATTAATAATTAAAATAAAAAAATACAATATAATTGTCAGTTAAATCCAATTACTCTTTAATTACATGTAGCAGACAGTAACATTATATAAATATCACATCCCATTGGGGGAAACAGTACGAAATGTTAACCCGAGAGAAGTAATGTCAACCGAGGCGTTAGCCGAGGTTGACATTACCTTCTCAAGGGTTAACATTTCGTTCTGTTCCCCCCCCCCCATTGGGATGTGATATTTATTTTATTACACCGAACATTTGTTTTTTTTAGAGATCTTGACTATGACCAAATTTCGTTTGGGAACAAAATCAAGCGCCGGAAGTCCAAAATCAATAATGCTCAATAAGCGGCTACAAATAATGATCAAAATGCGTTTATCTCCCTTGGTCAATTACGCATGCGTAGAAGTTAATTTGTAATCGGATTTCCAAGATATTTATTTTTAGATCCACGCGAGGGTGACATGATGCTGTCGCATATGTGACAGTAGCGATTATCTCCCTGTGACGTCACATTACGCTATATAGTAAACTAATCACGTGAGGTGTAATAAATGGCTATTGTCACCTGAAGTTATAAATTTCACAGCTGGTCATTTAAAGAGGTGCTAATTTGGATATGAACCTGAAATAGCTGATAGACAATGGATGAATATGAAGCCATAAAATTACAGTAACGGGTATAAGTAGCCTTAAGGAAGAGTATTCGATTTCATCGAAAGTTGTGACATTTTTTCTTCCAAATATTATTCCGATTTGTCTTCGCTTTCTTATCATATTTTATGTTCCCATTGCAAACGTATTATACACTAAAAACCACAAAGCATTTTTTTATTGATGCCATATGTAAATACCTGGGTGAAATAAAAGAAATGTTATGTTCTTTTCTGTTCATCAACTGTATCAACTGGGTACGTTCTGATTCAATCCCTCTTCAATACTGGTCTATGCATGTAGAGATTCTACCAACTTATGACTGAAATCTACCCGGCTCTACCTGCATTATCTGCCCCAGTTGAAAGGCTCTTTTCAATAGCTGGGAAAGCATTTCAGCCTGAACGTTGTTCACTGACTGACAGTAACTTTGAAGCATAAAATAAAATGTATTTAAAATGCAAAAAGGACTAATAAATCAGCATCTGAAATCTGTCTTCGATCATGATTATGTTTGTGATAAGGGAAAAGCAAGTAATTATACTTGTAATTTAATTGAAGCATTTTTGATTTAATTGTAATTAATTAATTACTTTTCAAATTGAACCCAGGTCTGGTGTTGTTCTACTATCTTGACCAGTAAACTGAACAAACATTTACCTTATTTTTCGTTTTTTCCCAGACTGGTTTAACGTTTATTGACATAAAAAAGCAAATCCGAGTTGACTGTGTCGTTACATAATCTGATATTGTTGCAGAAGGGCAATTTGTTGCTATTTAACCTAATTTGTTATACAGAATTAAACCTTATTCGGGGATGGGTATTAAAAGAACACACTGTTGTACGCAACAGTGTTTATTCGTCGCAATCATGGTTGACCATGTATGAAATTCCTGTACGAGGATTATATCTTGAGCTGTCAAAGGTTGCTAAAAGCATAAATTAATAAATCCATATCCCTGCAGTTTTTTTAAATAAGTATATTAAGAAGATCACCCCCTGATTTATAGATATGCATAATACAGTCCAGTCGCGATTTTACGAATAGGCACAGGACCAAGCCGATTATTCGTAAAATCGCATTTTTCGTAGTATCGCAATTTTGATAGTTTTGGCTGTTGATACCGCCGCAAATCGTCAATGTCGTTATATGACGTAATGTGTTATTGTTTTGAGATGTCAAGGTCAATAATAAAAAAGACAAAGAAAAGAAATGTTCGTAGTTACTTTTATTGTAAAATTACATGTTATCATCAACAATCAATTCAATAAATATATCTAAACAAATAGCACATTTCAACTGGGTTACTAGGAAATCTTAAACTGATAAAATTCTAATTCAGCTATCCTTCCAGAAAAAACAGGCCCTTGAATGAATTGCTCAGAATCAATTTACTGAATTAATACTCAGATTCGCCATAATAATAATTTATGCAGAATTAAATGGCAGAAGTAGATTGACAAGCTATACAATTGTTTCAGACTTTATACAATTTTAAACATTTGAAATTTAATCACTCATACTGCTGGTTACAAGCGAACACGCCCTCTGGTTGTTTACAATGCATGTTGTGTCACAACTGCCTGGGTAGATAATTGCTCAACAATACAAAAAAAAACGTTCCATATCGCTCGAAAAGGTGTGAAAATCACATGCCCGATCGAAATTCGTTAAAGCTTAAGGGACTGTCATAATTATTGGTTAAATCGCATTTTTCGTAAAATCGCATTTCGTAAAATTGCATCTTTTTTATATTGAATAAAGAAGGACTACGGACGGGACCGGCTGCCTTATTCGTAATATACCGTTATTTCGTAAAATCGCGACTGAACTGAAATATACTCATGTGATATTTGCGTGTCAAAACAGGTCTGTACGGTGTCCATGTTTGTGTTGGATTTCACAATGAATTCCTCATTTATACAAATCGAATGTCAATCATGTTGTCTTGTCAATATTTAACATTTATTTTCTGCTTGCGAAGTTTTTAAATTGCGTCAGTATATATCATACCCATGGAATAAATTGACCATTGTTACATTTTTAAAATTTATCAGAGCGCCCATCACTTGAATGTAATTGAAATGGCAAAGATATATATGAACATGAATGGAAAAGGTCATTTTGACAGGAAGCTTCTCTACATATCCAAGAATAGATAAAAGCTTGAGAAATGTGTCGCAAACAATTAGCGTAACTACAAATAGTGGAATTCGGTTAATACCGACCTACAATAGTGTTTTAAACCATTTTATGAACACGTCTGATTCAAAATTTTAGGCAAAAAGACCAGAGCAAACTACACGGCGATATACTTTTGACAAACTGTCAAACATTTACTCTGCAGAGAAGCATGCAAGCGCAAGCGTTCATAATGTAGGGTGTTGTTCTACTATCTGGACCAGTAATGATCAAATGCTACTTTATTTTTTCGTTTTCTCCCAGACTGGTTTAACGATTATTGACGTAAAAATCCGAGTTGACCGTGTCATTACGTAATCTAATATTGTTACATGAGGGCGATGTGTTGCTATTTAACCTTTTTAACCTTATTTGTCAGGCAGAATCGAATCCATGTTCGAGGATGAGTATTTAATGAATCTTTATCCGGATTTTCGTTACCAACAGTGTTCATTCGTCGCTATCATGGCTGATCATTAATGAGATTTCTGTACAATGATTTATTTCGTGAGCTGTTGGTGCAAAGGTTGTTAAAAGCATGGATTAATAATCCCATATCTCTACAGATTTTTTAAAAATGAGTTTTTCAAGAAGATGTCCCAGAACCCCCCCCCCCCCCCCCCCCCCAACCCCCCAAAAAAATCCCCCCAAAACAAGCGTCTTTTATAGACCACATATTAACGACATTGATCATAACGCAAAATTCGCAGTGACTATCAATATCATGTTTATTTTTTCATTTTTCAGGTTTGTTGGCAGGAATTGTTTCTTTGTTGTTTGGTTTCTGTATTTTCGCTTCCAATAGCAATATCATTTGAAATCCACAGTAGCGCTATTCGTGCAGTGTGGCGGCCGTAAAAGTCTCCCCGTACATATAGTCAATACTGTTATCAGTAAATAATTGGTTTCCGGTGTCATGCAGTGATGATTTCGTTTATCGAGGTTATCCGATCAACATTCTTTGGGGGTTGTCCTGTGCCCAAGATCATAAAACTAAATCTGGAGATCAGTCTCAAATCTCAAGCATCTGATTGGCTGAAACGGCGACCAGTCTCCATTTCAGCCAATCAGATCCTTGAGATTTGAGACTGATCTCAAAACTTAGTTTTATGATCTTGGGCCCTGGTTTGCTAATTAGGTAGCGTAAATGGCATTGCACGGCTAGGCGCTAGCGCCGTACGGGGTTAGCTCTACAGAAAGGACAATATCATTTTAAATAGTTCATGCAATCTTGGGCAAAAACTTTGTGTATTTTCATTTTCGCTTTTATTTAAAAATTAAACTGTAACAGCAAAATCATTGTAACAGTTATAGTATTTTTATGCTCAGATCTTTTTTTTAATTTGTATCTTGAACATCAATATACTGCTAACCAGCTAATACTTTGTAGTTTTGTAGAAGAAAAAGCTTATCACATTCTTACATTCGATTTCCCCATTGTTTGTGATTATTAAAAAAATATTACTAAATTTTTCAACAATAACATTTTCACCCAGAAGCAACATAAAAAATCCAAAAAAAAACCCAACAAAAAAAACAACAAACAAACAAAACGACTAACATTTATTTCACTTATTTTGCGATAGTTTTTTCACAAAGAGCAATATCAAATTTCAAAGATCATGTGGCGTTACGAACGTGGAATATTTAAATTAGTTAAAGTATACTTGAGAAGTTTGGAAGATTTGAACTAGTTTTAATGTCACTTGTGAAATAGCCAGACTGTAATACAAAATACCAAGTATCTGTTAGATGTTTATTGTGTTTGAGCAATTATAGATTCGTATTCTGAGTATTATTTGGGTTTGTTATTTGGTGTGTTATTTATCCAAAAATTTCAAATGAATTTACTTGTAAATTTATTCTGGTGTAATTTTCGTGTTTTATACGATTTTAGACTATCCCATTAAAATATTACCGAAAGTTTTAAATATCACTAATACTTTTGTTTGCTTTATTTTTATTATAGAAAATTTAAGCAATAAAATTATTTTCTAAAACGGCGGACATTGAAATAAAATATTTAAAATTGAAAGAAAAAATACCATCTTACCATAGATAGAGACATTGTCATCAAATCATACCGATTGTTCAGTCTATATATAAGTATTTGCTCTGACTTCCAGTTCGAACAAGACTGAGGCACGCCACGGGAAAAGGTACCATCGGGCAGTTGACGTCAATCCTTGAAACGACGGCATAAAGTTGAGCAGATGACATTAAATATTATGCAATTCGCGGTAAAAATACCAATTTATTGTCAAAATGTGTTAACAAAATCACTGTTCTGTTATGAGAAAATAATAGAAATTTGAAAGTTTTTTCTAAATATAGTTACAACAAAAATGACACAAAAAGTGACCGAAGGTACCTTTTCCCGTGGCGTGCCTCAAGTACTCTTGATTGCGACGTTCTCGACAGGCATATGAATTGGCCTCATTTGGTAAAATGGCGCGTATGTAGCACTTATTGGCGATAATTAAATACTTGTAGTCTTTATTAAGCTTGATAAGTATTCATTGTTGCACGAGCATGGCAGTAACGAGTGTAGAAATGTCACAATTATTATTGAGAGTTTTCCTCCTAAAACTTGTTTTATTAGGAAAACACCAAACACGAAACTGCTTCAGGGAAATACGAGAAAAATGTAATAAAACACATCACACTAAAACTGTTGTTTGCTTTTAGAATAAAATGACATGACTTCATTCCTACATGTGAAATAATTAGGGATGGCATTTTCCACCTTTTTTACCATTTGAATGTTCGAATCAGTTTGCATTCGAACGTTCGAACGTTCGAATTATTAACAAACAATCACATAAAGCAAGAAACGACCTGTTTTTATCGGTAAACCTCACAGTATTTCCGAAACTACGAAAATGTCATTCAAATAAATTTTGCCGATATCCGAATATTCCAAAATCTTAATAGTGAGTTTATTTATCGGAGAATGAGACTGTCTACGGATCTACCTCTAAAACGTCAGATGAGACTACAGCTGGCATAATTGCGCGTGAAAAGCAACTAAGATGTATACGGTAGAAGAGTTTTGGGAAAATATGATTTCTTCGATGTGAAATTTGAAAAAAATATAGCAAAGGTCAGGTATTGTGATAGTGAGTTGACAAATTGACAGTTCCCTGGTACCCAAGAATTCTGTCTCAAAACCGGGACCTGTGTAGCTCTTACAGGTGTTAAATGACATGTGTTAAGTAAACATTGTGCCTAAACTTGGACCCCCTAAATCTGGTGTTTTGCGTGTCAAAGATTTACACAGTATATTCTATAACTGACATTACAATAGGTGTGAAGAACTCGATTTCCATTACTGAATGGCTCTATTGATTTACTAAATTAATCATTGTTACAATATGCAGTAAATAATAAAATAGTTTTAATTATTAGATCTTATCTATATTTTATTACATTCGTATTTTAGTAGATCTATTATGCACTAACTTTCAAATTTGATTATGCGCGTGCACACAGTTTGTTTTGATCCGCACTTTATATTTTAGCCGTATGTTACAAAAGAACGCACGTGCGCAGAAATCAATTAAAAACATGTTATTTTCTACATGTATTTTGTAAACGGAAAGTGATTTATCTTGACGGTATTTGTGTCAAATTAATACCAAACCTTCTTGATTGTCGTTCATTGTCGACTTTTCACGAATGTTCGAATGCTTCAAATGAATTCGAATGTTCAAAACGTTATCCAAACGTTCGAATTTTCGAACGTTCGTTTACATCCCTAGAAATAATTTTATTAGCGTACGTGTCATGTTAAAAGATGTGCAATATACATTATCAGGATTTGCCACATCCTGCACACACAACCTCCCCGCACAGCCAAAAAGTAGAGAAAAGAAGAGAGTATGGCTATACAATAATCAGTTTCAAAAAAGACGCCACAAACAATTAACGAAAGTGAAGACCCGAAGGGTTACCGCATTGGAACGGTCAGTGGCAAAACAAGAGAACATAGGCAATGAAAACAATGGTACCCCCCAAAATATAATGTTTTAATGACAGTCTTTCTAAGATATCATTCTGTATAACTGTATAATTCGTATATGTCAGGACCGCATATATAGTTTTCATAATGATAACATTGTTAATTTGACACACTAAAAGAGATACAGCAATCACTTAACATTTTAGCTATACAGTTACAGCAAGCACTTGACAAGTTAGACATTCTTTCACAATGAAAGAATTTCGGGAAAGTCACTGCAATACTGTCAATAATTTCAATTTCCAGTCAGGAAAGCTTTTATAATTGCAGTCAAGATGGCGGAACTGAGACACTCCATCGTTGATCGTGAACTCTATTACATCAGTAATGTCCTGCAAAATGAATATATTGACTTGGTAAGATTCCATAACTTCAGTGTTTCTCCAATAAAGGATTATTGCTTTCCGTTGCAGAATAAATGAAAACTCAGGCAAAAAAGTTAACGTGTTATTAACACATTCTCAGAATAAGGAAAGGCCTGATAATGTTTTTATTTAGCATTTGTAAATCCGTTGTATCGATAGACGATGGTCTTTTTATTTCACCGAGGCAACCTGTACGTGTTTATGCTTATATGAGAAACTGACAGTGTGAGACTTACGCACCCTAGCCACCGACCGTTGCAATGCGATCACCCATAGGGTTCTCTTTTTAATCGATCATAGGTGCTTTATATTCTTAAGTTTCTGCGATCACTCAATTTGTGTGACTGTCTGTCCGTGTGTCTCACATTTGTTAAGATGTCATTCTGGTTGCTATAAAACCAAAGCTTGTCGATTGCGTTAAACAAAAAATGGAATGCGCCTTCATTTGATAGATTATATGGTTAGCAAAACTCTTCAATTGGCGTTAAAACTGTCCGTCCGTCTGTTCGTCTGTCTGTCTGACTGTCTGTTTCTGAACGTGATCTTTCTGATTCATTACAAGAATGGCCAGAAAGTTAGATATTTGACCAGAATAAATAACCTTCAAATCGAGATGCAACATTGACAGTTACACAGACAGTGTTTCTTTGAGTAAACAAACAATTTTACATTATTTGATTTGATGAAACTGTCTTGTCAGTGATTAACGATACGCCGCATAAATAATTCAAACTCGTTATGAATTTAGAAAGCTACACAATGAATATAAATTGCTGAATGTTTAAGGTAATGCTGCTATTGGTGTATATATTAGATCAAAAGTATTCATTTATTAAGGAACAAAGGAATAATATCGAGCTCTAGCTCGGGTCGCGAAGCGACCCGAGCGTTAAGCTCGTCTTAAGGTCGCAGGAATGCCCATTCACTAACGAAAAAAAAACTTTGCCCTTCCGTTTGCGCTGGTTTCCGGTTGTGCACAGCATAAGGCAATGTAAACACGGGAAAAAAACTGACCGGTAAAAACTTACGGCAAAGTATTGTTTTTACAAATTTTGTTATTGGCTTTATTTTTGTAAATTGCTAATTGCAAAATATCTTTAAAAATTATAACTTATTATTCGGTAGCATTGTTTTCGGACTAGCATTTTGGAAAGCTAAATAACTAAATCGTCAGTTTAGAGAGTAGGTTGTCGTTCGTTGTAACCAATAGCAATACTAGCAATCGGCCATTTTTAGAAACTAGACTGAAGAAATCAAGTTGAAAACTACTGAATGGTAGCTTGTCAGTGGATTATTTGGCCTGTAAATTCAAAGGAGCTTAAGGCTCAGCGACGGAACAATCAGATGCATGGAGTTTTTCTTGAAAACAAGATGTAAGGCTGGTGGGAACCAACTTTTATGTGAAGCTGAATTGTGAACTGGACCTCTCAATGTTCAGTCACTCAGTCACATTGTGAGACACACTGAGCTTAGGCTTAGCGTAGACCAGCGCCACAATTCAGTTTTGTATAAGAGTTTTTTGTCACTGGTCATGTTCGTCATTCAGACATGTGAGCTCATGGCAGTCGAAGATATTGTTTGTGAGAGTACTGAACACGAGGTAGATCTATGAGATTTCTTTTATTTATTCTTATAAAACACATGGAATAAGAGCAAATCTAATCCACATGGGCGTTGAAGACTGACTCTGTTTTCTAAAAAAAAAAGAATCTGGCCCCTCCCCCCTAAAAATGAGGGTCTACACTGGGTCTACACTGCATAAACATAATGTTTATTGTTTTGGTTGATAGATTTGGATCGTTATCAGTCTTTTCCCACCAAATTTATGATCAAATACCATGGAATTTGTATATGGATTACAGTCAATAGGCCACAAACAAGTCAAATGAACCACACTTTATTTTGAAAAAGCTCAAATAGGCCTCAAAAATAGGCCACATTTTTATTTTATTTATAAAGTTTTTAGTATCATTGTGTTAATATGTTCTATGTCAGTTTATGATGTTTTATAAAATATTTTTCATGAACAAGTTGCTTCATAGATTGGACATTTTGTACAAAGCAACATGTCCTTTTTCCGGATTTTTGTCCAAGACTATCATGACTAAACAGGTGGGAAAACAATTAACAAAATGTTGCAACAAAAGAAAAGACATAATTTATATGTCAATATGCTCTTTTGATCAATGTCCTACAAAAGTCACTAGGTCTACACTAGCACAGAATCAAATATTGATGGTTGCAACATAAGCTGTGTATTTTGCATTGTCCAACATGGAAATTAGTTTAGAAATAAATTTATTTATTTATTAAATATAACACCTTTGATTGCATTAGCACCTCTCACTTTTACTGCAAGTGTTGTAAATTTTGTATAATAGACTTACAAGTACTGCCTGAATTGACTTGTGGCCTATTTGACATGGTACCTCCAGAAACAATTTTTTTTTAATTTTTGGCCAAATACATGACAGATTGTCCTAAATGTATGAAATTTCAGGTTTTATAAATTGTATAGACAATAATTTTCTCAAAGTAACTACTGAGTATTACCTTTTTAATGTTAATACACAGTAATATGAGATTTTAAATAAAAGAGAAATTTACCCTTTTACTCTACAGACATGCCTTTTTACCCGTGTGAGACCGGTGTAGATTCAGATTAGCTGGCACATCTAATCAGGATCTGCACTGTTCACTTTTTGGTCAGAAATAACCTAATGATTTAAACAAGTGAACATTGCAGATCCTGATCAGACATCATGGATGTGCTGGCTGATCTGAATCTACACAGTTTTTCCATGCCATAAAGGTGTTTACATGGAGGAAAGGGTTAATCTCCAATTTATTATCATCAGTTGGGACCAAAAAGTTTGACCAGAAAGCAGAATACATGTGTACCAAGAATAGCATCAAATATCAAGTTAATGCTCATTTTGGGAATTAAAAGTGTTCTATTATTACCATATTTTCTGTCATGTGCACATTTCAACATGATTTCATAATCAAAATATGTATGTGAGGAACATGTATAATCAAATACACTATTTACAAGGTGTCTGTTTTGTTTTGTTTTATTTTTGCAAATTTTGTTAAATATTCATGGTGTCACTAAATTTGCTCAGCATTAAAAATTTGTGGTTTAGAAAATAAAAATAAATCAAAGCTTTCATAATCATTTAAATTGTTGAAAAAAAGTAGATTGTTGTGAAGAGAAAGAAAAACATTTCTTGCCATGTCAGTGGGTTTTTGGCCTCTTTAAATACATGTAAAAATCTGAATATACCGATACTTTGATCTGCTTAAGCTGGACTTTAACACACAAAACTGGAAATTGCACTCATAATAAAAACAATGATTTTTTTCTTTTGTATGTTTATGTTTTAGCAATGTTACAGAAAAGAAGTTTACATTTTTTAATATATGGTACTTTTTAAAGAGAAATTTACCTATTTTAAAGTTGTTATGCCTAAATTTCTGCAATGAAAAATACAAAATCAAGAAAATATCAACTGGAATGAGCTTCAGAATTTGAAATTCACATTTTCCAGTATATATATTACATTTTATAAAATACTTACCAGACAGAGGTCCAAAAGTGGTTATGAATAATGGCATTTTATATTGCTAATTGATGTGTTCATGGGTTTACATTTTTTTGCAAACAATCTCTTAAAATTGTTATTATACATTTTAAAAAATGGACCAACAACATTTTTAATGCATGATTTGATTGGCAACTGCAATTCATTTATGTAATGAAAATAGATATAAAGAAGCATTTTGTTTCAAATCAGTTACTATAACCTGTAAAGGAGTTTTACATATGGATAATCAGACTACATGACATTGTACATGTTTATGTTTAATTGATTGAGATTATTTCATCTATTTTGGCCCAATAGCTGAACTATTTTTCAACTTAAATAAGTAATTCTATCATGCACATTTAAGTAACTTGGCTCAAATATGTACCTTATTGTCACCAAATATGTACCATATTGTCACAATATTTTTCACACAGCATCTATAGCTTCAAATTACTGTTGTTAATTACTGAAAATTCCTATGGCATTGTCATTCCTGGAGATATTTTCAAATGACTTTGCACAAATATGCCCCAAAATCTAGGGGATTTATCACACTACATATTGAAGTCTCAATGTGGTGTTAATGTGATGTACATGTATATTAAAACAGTACTTTTTAGGTCTATATTATAACTTTATTCATATACATGCATATATATTTTTGTGAATAGCATGGAACAATTTTGTGCAATTGCAAGTTACAAAATGCAAGTGTAATCAAGGTAACATTTTAAAAAATAAAAAAAAAATAAAATTTATTTTTCAGACAATAATATATTAATTTTCATGCACATGTGACAATGTAATATTTTCATGTATCATTGACGAAGAATTTATCAATATTCAATATTGCATTAATTGAGGTAATGGAACACATTTGGGTTGTAAATTTAAGCAAGTAGCCTTTGTGTTTACAGACTAAAAACCCAAATGTTTAGTAAAAGTCAGATCGCCAGTTGTCCAGCTGAATTAAGTTGATGTAGACTTAAATTCTTTCCAAAAATCACATAATTTTATCGTGCATGAGTAGGCTAACAAATGTTAGAAACAAATTATTTTTTAATATAAATCATTATCTGAGATGAATAAAGCTAGAGCTCGATAAGAGGCAGTGCCTTAGTTCATATTATTTATCTAACAGACAGACAACTTATAAACGAAACTGGTTAATGGAATCGTAATTCTATTTCTGAAATAAAGTGTAAGCTTCGTTACCAGTTCATTTGCATTTCCATCTATAGCCAAACGTTTTGCCAGACAAAATGCATTTATTAAATTATTCTGCTAAATCCGCTGATTTGTAAAGCTGTTCACTTTTTAATTGGACATTTGTTGCAGTTGTTCATGTTAAATTAACATATCCGCTTTTGGAATCGAATCCATTGAGAACAGGAATAATTACCCTTTATATTAACATAAATGTCAATGCCGTTAAAGAAGTAGTTATTAATTTCTGCAAATGTCTTACAGTCGATCATCCAATTTGCTTTTCAAACGCTTTTTGAAAGCATATAAATTGTATGTATCGCAGTGTCTCTCTGATTATTCTAGATGTTCTTGTAATAAATGGTAGGCAGACAAGACAATTCAGTATCTGGCAAGTTTTCAGCTTCTTAATTGACAGTCTATCAACAAGAGATATATAATACAACAAGATTGTATTGGTTGCCTGGAAGCGGCTGACTTTTAAAGCATAACGGTCTTGAACGTATTTGGCAACAAGAAATCTTTGGGTAAAGGTGAATGTAATTTCTTTTGAGCAATTGTTAACAACCAAACCTCTGTTTCACAAGCAATATGGATAAGTAATGTTTGAAATAGAATCAAAAAACAATGTAAAGGTTGAAAACAGATAAAAAAGGAGGAATTTAAAATTCACAACCTTTGTATAGCCAAAAAGTTACTCTTAGCGGCATCTTCGAGTTTGCAAATAATTGCATTTTTTTTACTCCGATTAGAAAACACGAGACTCATAATCAAAGCGTGGACGGCAGTTTACACCCAAATATTAAACTTGATTGTATTTATTATAACTAATTATGATTAATTATGATACTAGTACACGAATAGAATTAAACACAAATGAACAGACTGTTCTGAAAGAATTGGGCCGAAATTATGTTTTAAAAAGGAGTTGACAAACACAATTAAATTTGAAAAGGAAGAATCAACATTTTCATTTCGTGTCTAAGCTGGAAGGGGATCGCAGAAGGCAAAATTGAAAAAAATGTTTCCACTAATATCTTACTATAACTGAGAGACAGAGAGAGAGAGAGAGAGAGAGAGTGAGAGAGAGAGAGAGGGAGGGAGAGAGAGAGAGAGAGAGAAAGTGTGTGTGATAGAGAGAGAAGGAGAGAGATTCTAGCACGATTCACATGCTAACGTTTTGCAACTAAGAAAAAGACTTTCGGAATGTTGGTGGCTACTCACTTTTGTGGCCTGATTGTGTACTACTTTTCTGACCTGATTTCATACACCTTTTCTGACCTGAGTATATTGTAATTTTCTGACCTAATTATATATCTTGTCTAAGTTTGTTAATCAAATTGCACGAAGTTCTTTATCGTTAGATGAAATATCAAGTCTTGTGACAAAAATAAAGCTAATGGAATTACATTCCATTAAAAGAGAACCGTAACAGACTAACAAGCATATAAAATGGCTTCGTTTTGCAATTATATAGGTCAAATCTTGTTAGGCAGCTTCTAACGCGTTCACGTACAAAGAAATACATTCAGTTTATTAAGGCATGAAGTGATAAAACTTGTTCTTCTTAACAATATCAATATACCATAGCAGTCATTAGTTAGTCCTCTATACCAGAACATGGCGAGTCACGTTTGGCAATACCATGCTAAAGGGAAGCCTTAGAACGTATCGTATGTATAACATTACTGACCCAATCCATTTGACAGTTTGATGCTGCATTACTTTAATAGGCTTGTCAAGTAACAAAACTGAAAATTGTTAATAAGAGTAACTTACACAATTACAGCCTAGCAGAAAAACCAAACAAAATTAAAACTCTAATAACGTTAATAATAACATAAAAGAGATAAAGGGGACGAAATCGACAAAACACGTTAAAAAAGAGAGGATTTCGCATTTGGGCGGTCAGTGGTAATACAAAAAGCAAAACAATAAGACAAAATTATACACTCTTTCTTTTTTTATGTCTAAAATAATGGCCGAATACAACAAGTTACAAGAGCGCAGATTCACTAAGGGTTAGGGTTAACAAGAACAATGACCATTCAATGATGAGTTACCATATGTGTATTTGTACTGACTATAGTGATGTAAGCAAATATTGATTTTTAATCAACATTATGACAATTTAAATAAGAACAAATAAGATACCAGTATCTTTTCAAGTACGTAAAAGATGGAAAGGGAACTTTGAAAGCCGACGAACAAATATTGCAGGCTCGATTTGATTGAGCCTGTTCATGGGCTCAAGACATAGAATAATGATGAGGTGATTTAATGCACTTAGAACTATTGCAACCTTTCTATTTTTGGCATCGATGTCTGTAAACAGATGACACATTGTATGCATTCCAAAATTATTTCAAAATCAAATAAAATGATGAAAATACTCTGTCTGCTTGATACATTTTAGCAATTTCGCAAATTACCACCTCATTTGTTGAAGAGGACAAGTTTGTTCATATATATTTTATTTCATAAAAGACCAACCGAACCATCATTCAGAGAACCTATCATGGTAACAATTTTATTCTCTTTCAAATTAATATTGAAAGTGACAAGTTACTTACCGACTGAATCGTTTTGCCAGTTATCATTAGAAAAAGTCAGATTTGTCTGTGAGATATATCGGCAGATATCGACGTCCATTCAAAAAAGGAAGGTGTCGAATAAAACTACTCAAGAAATCACCTTGCAACAAATTACAAAATAGTTACACCAAAGATTGCGATGTATAATTAAAAAAAAACAACAACTTGCATTTCATAGCGGTGCATCAAGAGCATGTGAAATCATTGCCAGGCTTTTTTTCGGGACAAGAAGTTGCAAAAGTAAAATACAAACAACATCATAGGTTCTTATGTATTCAATATGTAGGCTTATTTGAAATGGATTCAGAAACTTCTAACGCCTTAATATACTTTATTTAAATGAAAACATTTATCAGGAAAGCATCAATAAAAAACCTTATTTTGACGTTTTAAATTGCTTTACCAATTAAATCATTTTATAACCCATGCACTTCTTCCTGTCTAGTTATTCTCTGTGTTTGGAGGCTGTGTCTTCTGGATTTGGCCATTCTTGATATGCACATTTCACTTTGTCTGATATAATATGTAAATAAAATATGTTTATTAATGTGTTTTAGATTAGCATTCTTCCTTATCACGTGGATTCATGCTTACTATAGAAACAGGACAAGACGTGGTGTTAAAAAAACTTATAATAGAGGCGTAAATGTAGTGATTTTGTTTTCTTTTTGTGGGAATACAACCTTCGATATTTTAAATCGGACTACTTAATACAATCTTATTTAAATTGCATTTTTTAGAATATTTGTTAATAAGCGGTCAGAATTTTCCGTTAATTTTTACAAACTGCTTTCAGGAATGTCAAAACGTTTGGATTTCATCTTTTTATCATTCAGATATATCCAGAAATATTTAGATATATAACAATACGGAATGTTAAGGGAGATTTATAACAGGCAGTCTGCTGGATAAGATCCATCTGCATTAACATCTAGAGATATTGGAAGACAAATAGACATGCGCTGTAGCTATTAAATTATTAAATATTGTTGTTGATTATGTTGTCATATGCACTAAATATTTTAGATTGACCCTGTGTTCTATTTCTAGATTTCTGGTAACGGCGTTGATCTTGCAAAGAGCAGGGTAACACTGAATGAAAAAAAGAAATTTGAACACCGAAACTACAAATAATCCAAATATTGCAGGCTTGGTTGGTGTGATTGAGCCTGTTATATGCATTTCAATGACTGCCCACGCCTCCAAGCTATAATACTTGCTATGATAAGAAAAAATGAAATCTCTCAGAAACACTTAATGCGCGAACAAATAAATAATTTACAAAATTACACATATTATTTTGTTCTAACAGCGCTTAATTGTTGAAATTACCCCGAACTTGTTTCGGTCTTAAACCAACTTCAACAAGAACAAGTTATGTATTGTAATGAGATTTAACGCCTTACTGAGGGTGAACGGATATATATTTATATAACTAATATAATCAAATTGATATACGTCAAGCATAAAGACTTGTGTATAAAACGGATGTGCCGTACCAGAATGATGACGATTGTGGTAATGAACAGTCTTTGTTTCATGATTTAGAAACAATCATAAATAAAATACAGACATATTGTCAAGACGTTTCCGGATTACATATAAATATTTATATTTGGTTTTTATAACAGTGGAATAGTCGGTATCGTGTCCGTGTTTGCTACTAAATGATGAATCAGTTTAAAGAAGGAGTGCAGCAGCCATAAAATAAGACAAGGCGATTAGAACATGTTCACTACTTCAACCAATTTGTGTTTGTAGCAGTTTTTTTTATGTAACACTTAAGATTTAAACGATGTTATCATACTTAAAGGATCTCATTCGTCTTTAATAATTATAGAACAATATCCAGAAACTCATTTGTTTGGACTAAAATTAAAAAAAACATATCGCAAATTTTCATCTGTTTATTCATACAAAGTCGGGAAATTCTCCAGCGTCTCTTTTCGGCTGACGCTTTTGTGGAACATTAATTATTCGAAAACAATAAAAAATATTTTAAGCTTCTTAAAATTGTTCATGGGTCCGTGTTTTAGTGCATATATCAGTTATAATGTGTTAATTGGGAGGATATCTCTAAAGAACGAAAGACAGCCTAATGCGAATTTTGCGTGCAACACTGCTGAGTCGGTGATTGGGTTGAAGACAAAATTTACCAAGGCAATTAGAGTTTGTTGTCATATTTTGAAATTCATCATAATTTTAAACGCATGTAATGCTTTTTCTTTCGTTTTTGCTCTGCTGGGAGGCTGTGTTTGTTTGAATGACGCTGTTTCTGATAAGCATTTGCTCCTACACCGCACATTATGCTTACAGTATGATCTCGTCTTAAGTGTGTTAATTTCTAAAGAATATATATTCAAATACTCTTAATAAGAAAACTTAAAATAAATGAAAATAAGACTATGATAAGAACAAAAAAAAATGTGCATATGCATTGCACAATAACCGAAATTCCATTATTGTTTATTTCGGAATTGTCTCCCCTATTCGTTTTCCACTCTTTACAAATCATGTCTTCTATTGCCAAAATGAGCTTAAAAATAAAATTAAGAGTGATAACCATACCTAAAGAACAGATAATATTATCTCCCCTATTTATTTCTTTACATACTTGCAGTTACGTTCCTTATCCTAAGCAGGTCTGTGGACCTCAGAAATGAACTTTTAAAGTTGTAAAAAATGATATAAGGAAATGGGGGATTCTCAATGCATTCATGTAAGAACGTTAACTATTCATAAATACTGACATTAATATCTCGCCTTTTTAGCTCACCTGAGCGCTTTTAGGATCGCCCTGTGTCCGTCGTGCGTCGTGCGTCGTCAATTTTTGCTTTAAAAAACATCTCCTCTTAAACCCCTGGGCCAAAGTTGATGAAACTTGCCACGGATGTTCCTTGCATGAAGCTCTTCCAAAGTTGTTCAAAGAAATCAATTCCATGCAGAACTCTGGTTGCCATGGCAACCTAAAGGAAAAACTTTAAAAATCTTCTTGTCTGAAACCACAAGGCCTAGAGCTTAGATATTTGGCATTTAGCACCCTCTAATGGAACTCTACAAAGATTATTCAAATTATTTCCCTGGGGTCAAAATTGGCCCCGCCCCAGGGGTCACTTCATTTTATATAGACTTATATAGGAAAAACTTTAAAAATCTTCTTGTCTGAAACCACAAGGCCTAGAGCTTAGATATTTGGCATTTAGCATCCTCTAGTGGAACTCTACAAAGATTGTTCAAATTATTTCCCTAGGGTCAAAATTGGCCCCGTCCCAGGGGTCACTTAATTTTACAAAGACTTATATAGGAAAAACATTAAATATCTTCTTGTCTGAAACCACAAGGCCTAGAGCTTAGATATTTGGCATTTAGCACCCTCTGGTGGAACTCTACAAATATTGTTCAAATTATTTCGCTGGGGTAAAAATTGGCCCCGCCCCAGGGGTCACTTTATTTTATATAGACTTGTATAGGAAAATCTTTAAAAATCTTCTTGTCTAAAACCACAAGGCCTAGAGCTTAGATATTTGCCATTTAGCATCCTCTAGTGGAACTCTAAAAAGATTGTTCAAATTATTTCCCTGGAGTCGAAATTGGCTCCGCCCCAGGGGTCACTTCATTTTACATAGACTTATATAGGAAAAACTTTAAAAATCTTCTTGTCTGAAACCACAAGGCCTAGAGCTTAGATATTTGGCATTTAGCACCCTCTGGTGGAACTCTACAAAGATTATTCAAATTATTTCCCTGGGGTCAAAATTGGCTCCGCCCCAGGGGTCACTTCATTTTACATAGACTTATATAGGAAATCTTTAAAAAGCTTCTTCATATAAACCACAATGCGTACAGCTTAGATATTTTGTAAGTATCATTGTCTAATGGATGTCTACTAAATATGTTCAAATTATGTCCCCTGGGCCAAAATCTGCCACGCCCTAGGGTTCTCTTGGTTTACAAATAGTTATATAGGAAAAACATGAAAAATCATTTTTCTCCAAAATTAATAGAACTAGATCTTAGATATTTGGTGCTGAGTATTGTGTAGAGATCCTTTATCAACTTTGTTTAAAAGTTGGCCCTGGGGTCAAAATTGGCCCCACACCGGGGGCCCTTAATATGTGAAAAAGGCAAACTTTAAAAATCTTTCTACTGGAAACCTCAATGCCTAAAGCTTAGATATTTGGTATGTAGCATTGTCTAGTGGATGTCTACCAAGTCTGTTCAAATTATGTCCCCTGGGCCAAAATTGGCCACGCCCCAGGGTTCTCTTAGTTACATTGATTTATATAGGAAAACATGAAAAATCATTTTTCTCCGAAACTAATAGGACTAGACCTTAGATATTTGGTGTTGAGTATTGTGAAGAGACCATTTACCAACATTGTTTAAATATTGGCCCTGGGGTCAAAATTCGCCCCGTCCTGGGGGCCCTTAATATGTAAAAAAGGAAAACTTTAAAAATCTTCCTACTGGAAACCTCAATGCCTTAAGCTTACATATTTGGTATGTAGCATTGTCTAGTGGATGTCTACCAAGTTTGTTCAAATTATGTCCCCTAGGCCAAAATTGGCGACGCCCCAGGGTTCTCTTAGTTTACATTGATTAATATAGGAAAACATGAAAAATCATTTTTCTCCGTAACTAATAGGACAAGACCTTTGATATTTGGTGTTGAGTATTGTGAAGAGACCCTTTACCAATATTGTTTAAATGTTGGCCCTGGGGTCAATATCGGCCCCGCCCCGGGGGCCATTAATATGTAAAAAAGGCAATTTTTATAAATCTTCTTACTGGAAACCTCAATGCCAAGCTTAGATATTTGGTATGTAGCATTGTCTAGAGGATATCTACCAAGTTTGTTCAAATTAAGTCCCCTGGGCCAAAATTGGCCACGCCCCAGGGTTCTCTTAGCTTACATTGATTTATATAGGAAAACATAAATAATAATTTTTCTCTGAAACTAATGCGACTAGACCTTAGATTCCTGTTGAGTATTGTGAAGAGACCCTTTACCAGCATTATTTAAATGTTGGCCCTGGGGTAAAGCTGAGAGTACTTTTTTACTCAGGTGAGCGATATAGGGCCATCATGGCTCTCTTGTTATTATTATATTATTGTTATCTATTCCTGATCATTGAACATCGAAACTATTAAACAAAACTCGAATTTTTAATTTCAATGCATTGTTAATGTGATGATTTCTAAGTTTTACGTCCTGCCACGCATCCCATTTTGGATATTTGTATTGATGTGAGAGCCTGTTGGGGCAAGTGTGAGTTTGTTGTACCCTAACTTCTGGTAAGTGCTAATCATTTTTCTATTGTAAACCCTCATGTTTTCTGTTTCGTGAAATGTTTGTGGTATCTTATTTATACTTAATCAATTTAATCATTTTATAAATTCATTCTCTGTTTACCTCACAGGCTTTGGCTGTTTTGGTTTGCTGGTTTTCTTTAGTGTGGCTTTAAATGATTTGCATGTTTCATATTTTTATCAATTTCACTTTTATCTCAAAGAAAAAGTGTGGTACTAAGTATCATCAAACCGAAATAGATTAATCATAGTATGCTTTGAAGTTTTCAATAAGCTGATGGCAAGCCCGACATAGAGGGACTTAAAAATAAGCAACATGAAGAACATTAAAATCCAAAAAGTAATTCTGTTTCTGTAAATATTTTTGCACTGTGCAAAAGATTTAATATCAAAAACGTAATATATGCATATCAGGAATCGCCACACCCACAAAACACAGCCTCCCCACGCAGAAAAGAGGAAGAGAGCGAGAGAGAGCATGTGTGTCACAAACAATTAAAGAAAGAACCTCTGGGGATACCGCCTTGGAACGGTCAGTGGCAAAACAAATTGCCACTGGGGGTTTAAACCAGGTTCTAGGGTGCACCAACCTAACACTTGCCCCAACAGGTTCTCGTATCACAAATCAAGTACGAGTTTTCTTGGTGAAATAACTCTAACCCACCCAACGCCTCAACAATGTTGCATGCAAAAGCACACAAACATATAAAACATAAGAAGCTAATAGCATTGCAAAGCCGAAGGGGCGGGTA
This sequence comes from Corbicula japonica, assembly GCA_038501625.1. NCBI lineage: Eukaryota > Metazoa > Mollusca > Bivalvia > Venerida > Cyrenidae > Corbicula > Corbicula japonica. The sequence continues at coordinate 3,221,350 of JAZAYU010000041.1, forward strand.
CTCAATGATCTTACCGAGACCAGAGCTCCTGGATCAAAATCAGCAGGAACACGATGAAAGTGATAAAAGAAACAAATCAAGCTTCTAGGTTCTTTTACGAAAAGATTTCCCCATAAACCTATATAAACTCTTACACCCCTGCCACCGTCGTGCATGCAATGAGGTAAGCATAATGATCAACTGTAGATGGATGGGTTAATCACCAGCCTTTAAAGCTTTTATGGCTATAAATAACGCCTACTTTATACATGCATTAAATTTCCCAAAACACTCATAAACGTTGGAGAAATTTAAATTGACTTTTATGCTGTCTGATTGGTATTTTAAATCTCTATGAAACAGAAGTCGAGAAACAGCCAGCGACAGTATTGTTTTAACATTGAAATTGAATTTTCTTTAACTTGTAACAAAACGTATAGTTCAGTAAGTTTTCCGATAACACATTTCATTTATTTAAAAAAAAGAAAATAATCAACATTGTTACAAGTCAAGAAGTTGCAAAAGACAGACCCCGTAAGATGTTGCACGTTGCACATCACCCTTCGAAAATGTGTAACAATTACTTTCCATAGAAATGCATATATTTTTTGTTATTTGTTAAGTCTGAAACGTTGAAAACGTCGTCCGACAACACAAGAGAAAACTAGGCGTTTAAGCTATAAATATTTTGTTGTCCTAGTGGCTATCGAAAGGTGGCACATATCGTTTCATAGTCGTAGACCACGCCAGGCAGTTGGCAGAAGTAATTTAGCATTTGGAAAATCTGCAGAGTCTGAATTGACTTTCTACCAAAAAGAATGACAAAATGCATGTACACGATGGATTGAAACTCCTATAAAAGTGAAAATTGAATACATTTCAGGATGATTGATTGCATTATAATTAATGAATTTTTCATAATCTTTTGATCTATCTTTCTCTTTTTTTAAAGACTATTGCCTATTAATTTCCAATTTCACACAATGATGAAATTTGCCTGCGCACTGTATGCATTAAACAGTGACCTACATAAGTTGAGTCACAATTATTATTTTCAAAAGAAAGTTTCCTAATAGCCAATTGATTACGTTAACATTAATGGAGACAAATAACCTGAACATATTTTATTTGATGACGTCATGTGTCATCTCCTACAACTCAGACACATTTGTGACAGATCACACGAGTCGAAAATCAAATTAATGCACTCAGCAAGAAAAAATAATTACATAATCTATGTTACTCGGTTTAGCTTCAAAGTTCCTAAAACGGCGAATGTTTCAGGATGTTTAAGATTCAAGATCTTATTTAAACTCTCATAATATATATAACTATATGAGTGATACAGAATTGTACAGGCTACCTTGAACACATTTTGTAAATGCGGATGTGATAGGTAGCATTACACATAAAACTTCAGATGTTTTATTAGGTTTTTTTTACTCTTTCTGAACAATTGTGAAACTAGTAGAAGATGATAAATAATACACACATGGAATGATTGCAGGCGACGTTAATTTAAGTCTGTTCATAAGCAGTAATGAAACTGCCTTCCACTGGCCAAGCCGCATAGCAATATGTCGATCGTTACTCAATATCTACACAAGAGATCGGTACAAAAGGAACGGTGGTGCGCATATGACGGTGTTCATCAAACATTCAATGTGTCATTTTCATATCAACGCAATTCCTGCGGCGTAAAATTATCAAATACATAAAGGTTTTGTGCTAAGCCGTAATCAAAATAATTTCGTTAGGAACGTTTAAAAACCAAATATTCGAGCTTTGTATTTTTCAATTACAATTAAGGTTGGGCAAATACTATTTGGAAACGTTTTATATTTGAAAATGGGATACAAAATCAAACATTTTCGAGAAATATTTACAGGCATAAGCAATGCTCTATGTTCTATGTTATTTTGCTTAATCACATAAAAACATATATCGCGAGACTGGTTAGCCTAAGAACATAAAAAGGAAATAAATATATTTGTGATCAATTGTCTGCACTAAAATGGCATAGTTATTATTTAGACATTTAAGTGTTATTTACAATTTTATAGGATCAACGCCAACTTGAAATTTTCCTGAATAAAATAATTATGCACGACAGATCTTTTCTCACAGACTACTTTAATTGGCCTTGTATGCTAATCAAAGCGCTGAAAGCGTTGAAAGACTGGCGCGCTGGTTGAATCGAACTTGCCCTGCACAGATATCATTACTGTAAACATATGAAACTATGTGTGATTTTTTCGTTAAACTTTGTGACAGTTACTATCATTAACAATAAACAATCAACAAACAAATCATTTATTTTCCTCTCTTCTTTTTTGCTGCAGAGGGAGACGGTGTTTTATGAGTGTGGCGATTCCTGATATGCATATTTCCCTTTTTATTATAGTAGCATGAAATTGAGTTATTTTATTTATTTAAGGCAAGTCACAAGGCTAATTAAATATATATATATAAAGGACCATTGCCAACTTCTTGCAACCACTTAGGATCGACCCCTGACTGGATCGAACTGGCCCTCTGAGGTAGCCGGCGTTGATTCAGTGTCTCGGCATGTTGGGGTACTGCGTCCAGCGTCGGAGTAATTTCACGACTTGAAGGGGTACTTGGCGTCGTCAGAGTCGCTCTTGTAGGGCTATCCGGAATGATCTCGATCTCATTTCTAGAATTTTGAAGTTCAGAATGCCCGATGGAGTTGGCATCAGCCTCACAAGGCCGGTTTCTCTTGAAATAAGATAGAATCGACGAGTCGTCGTTCTTCTACGCATGCATACTTGAAAATGTGTCCGACGAAAATGAGCTGATTGTTAAGTTCTAACTGCAACTTGCTAATAGATTTGTTTAAAACAAATCAATTATCGCGCAATTATTTTCATAGATCTACACAGTACAATTTTCGAAGAATTTGTCTTCTAATCACAGAACAAAGAATAACCAAATTATTACTCATGATCGCATCTCATTAAAATCATTGAACATTTATCAAATACACCCGCTGTTAATTGAGAATATCAACAGTCGGCAAAGCCAAAATACGATCAAACGACACCGACAGACTTGCGATTCGGCCACGTGGAGAGGCGGAGTTATCCAGCTGATAGTAAAGTAAGATAGATAGATAGATAGTTTATTAAGCAAAAGACCATTATGGTCCATCAGCATATATACATGAAACATATGAAATATATAAATTGACATGGTAATAATATATCGAAGCAGTATAAATATATCATGTCTTAGTAACTGCAAACATACATCACATTTTCTCCGGGAGAGACAGAAGAATATGAGTAAACGTATCATTTCTGTATATAAAGAAAAAACAAACAAAAAAACCCCCCCAAACCCCCCCAAAAACATGTACATTACGTTAAGTTTTCAAACAGATTGCATATAATGCAAAAAAGAAAGAAGAAGGAAAAAAAATATATGTATACAACGAGTTATATACTATAATTGATTGTTGAACAATCATGCTAAACATTGATACAGAAAATAAATTTGTATATGTATATTTGTACTATAAATACCGGTTTACGAAAGTTTTCCGTTGAAATGCTTTATATGCATAGATTGCTAAGGTCTTAATAACATTTTCATTTTCTGATGTCATTAGTTCAACAAATTTTACAAAATTTGGACGTTTCTAGTAATATGGTTTTATATATTAATTACGAATTTCAATAAATAATGGACATTCAAGTACAAAATGGAACTCATCTTCTAATTTGTTACAGTATTTACATTTTCTCTGGTCTAAAGGGATACTAATAGGTTTATTCCAACGGCCGACTTCTATTTCAAGCTTATGAGATGATACTCTGAGTCTGGTTAATGCAGTACGATATTTTGGTATTTCCACGCAGCTTAGGTATTTTTTATATTCTAAATTAGCAATTAGTCGATAAAATAGTGCCCTAGATGAAGTTTGTAGTTCTTCGTTCCAACATTGCAGATAATTATCTTTTACCCTTTGCTTGAAAATATTTAAAAATAACTTTACATCACCAACTCCCTGGTTTAACCAAATTTCATAGAAACCAAGACGGGACAAACATGCAAAGCCCAGTTTTTCGCGTTTGGAAAATTATCAATATCTTGTACTTGACTATAATATACTAATTTTGAATATTTAGTTTCAGAATTCATGCAGATTTTTAACCAGTAATTAGTGATGTTTGTCTGCCATTGCACTTTGAAAGGGAGCCGCCCAGTTTCACCATAAATAAAATTATTTTGGGTGCATATTTTAACTCCAAGTAACTTTTTACAGAAATGTAGATGTATTCGCTCAATGTGCGTACATAGACTGAACCCTTTTACTTCGGATGCATAATTTATGATCGGTGTAATTAGTTTATCAAAAAGTTCTAACTTATGTTTTGTGGATATGTTTGTAAATTTGTACAAGTACTTGTTTAATTTGACAATTGCTTTTAAAGCTTGACCTGAATTCATCTTATCATTTTCGTTAAAAGCTCCACCTGACGTTAATACAACCCCAAATACTTGAAATTATTAACGATCTCTAAATCTACGCCATTATAATAAAAATGAAGATCTCGGGGCAATACTCCCCCCTTTTTAAAAATCATAATTTTTGTTTTTTGTGTGTTCACAACAAGCTTCCATTTAGAACAGTAATCAGCTAAAACATCTAACGATTTCTGTAAACCCTCAGCACTAGTGCCGAACAGAATAATATCATCAGCATATAACAGTATACACAATTTTAATGAACCAATGTCAATACCCTCAACCCCTTTAAGTATAAAAGTTTCTTCTATATCATTCAAATACATACTGAACAGAAAGGGAGATAAGCACTCACCTTGTCTTACACCGAGATCGCACATGAAACTTTCGCTTAATTCGTTCATGAACTTGACCCTTGATTTGACATTTTCATACATAGATTTTATAACATTGAGAATTTTGCCTCTAACACCATACTTAATCAACTTATACCACAAGACATCCCTTACTACAAAATCGAACGCTTTCTTAAAATCAACAAAGGCACAAAAAGGCTTTCATTTCTATTTAAAGAATACGTAATCAAAGAGTGAAGAATGTAAATATTATCGATGGTCGACATCTCAGAACGAAAACCTGATTGGGCTTCAATATAAAAACTATATTGCTCGGCCCAGTTAGTTAACCTGTTGTTTAAAACCCTTGAAATTAATTTTCCAAAAGCGTTCAATAATGTTATTCCTCGATAATTATTTACGTCATTTATATCTCCGCCCTTGTGCAAAGGAACTATTAAACCATCAGTCCACTTCTCGGAAAATTAACTTTTTTCGAAACAAACAAATAAACTGTGTAAATATGGCAATATGTAATCAACACCGTATTTAAATAACTCATTAATTACTAAATCTGAACCGCCACTTTTACCGTTTTTTAACTGTTTTATTGATTTTGAAATTTCATCGTTACTTATAGCATTATCTAATTCTGCAAACATAATGGCTATTTCTTGCTTGAAAATTCTTTCATTGAAATAAAGAATATCTTCATCAGCCTGAAAAAATCTATCTTCCGGATTATTAATTGCCTGAAAGTACCTTGCAAAAATGTTCGATGTAATATGTTTTGGATATTGGGTTTGATATGTACTTTTGAGCAGTTTCCAATATTCTTTTGCATTTCTGTGCCTTAAACAGAGTAATTTATTTGTATTTTCTTTTCTAAAATTAAAACGCTTTTTCCTCAATACTGTTTTATAAATTGACTTCGCAGAGCACATATTCACCCTATTTATATCTGATTTATCATTTCTATGTAAATTTAAATATCTGTAAAACGACCTCTGTTTATCCTTGCATTCGTCATCGAACCATTTTTGATGCATCTGTCCAATTTTGTCTTCCTGACTTATACCAGAATAAATATTTTGTTTAAAAAGTGGCGAACAAATACCATCTAAAAGCGAGATAAAACCGTTAATATTTTCATCGATATCCTCATTACTCGTCGTATTAACAATTGCCTCCGACAAATCATTTTAACAACGCTGGAAATCATCAGAAGATAGTTTTTGACAATATTCGTTTGAATTTTCTTTATTCCATTTATACCTGAATGTAACCTTTTCTCCTTGATCTTGGACGTTTCTTAACTCATCTAAAACCTGTGAGTGTTTATTAATCAAAATACTAAATTTTACTGCACAGTGATCTGAGAGAATATTTGGGTCTTCTACCTCAAATAAATTAAATAAATACATAATATTTTCACTAGAAATCACACAATCGACTAAACTACTACCCACTGAGCTAACAAAAGTGAAATTTCCCACCCCGGCATCTAATCCTACCCTCCCATTTAATACTCTTAGTCCAGTCTGTCGCAAAAAATCAATTAACAAAGTTCCAAATTGGTTAGTTTGATAATCTTGAGTTGCGCGCGGTAAAATATGTGTATCTGAGATGTAATCATCGGGTAAAAGATCAACATGGCTGTCAAAAGTATCATTAACAACGAAATCGTTCAGCTGGCCTATCCTACTATTCAGATCACCGAGTACAATGGAGTGACATTTATCATTTGTAACATTACAAAATTCAAGCATTTTATCTAATATTCTGTTAAAAACATGAGAATCTATATACGATTCCCGTGAACTCCCTTGAGGCACAGTATAACATAAACAGATATATACATCATCGTTTAAATCAAATAAATGATCTGCAAATTTTAACGAAATCGAGTGTTATTGGTCAAATCGCCCATTGCTTAACCTTGAATGAGGTGTGTATTGAAAAGCGACCTGTGTTCACAATGCAAGAAACAGAAAATTATGACATGTCGATTTTGAATAAACGGATGTCGGCGAATTTAACGCGTGTTGAAAGCCGAGCAAAATCTCGATCCACAACTGCTCCACAACTGCTCCAACCTAACAAAAATGGCAACCCACGCTATCTTACGCTTGTCACGTGACTGATTTGTTTTTAATCGTTCTTTTAATATCCTTTCATAGTTGTTCGAACAACAACATTACATTGTTTTCTTGTTTTTATTTGTAGCATTATCTTTCAAAGTTCGCATTCCTTCTCGAATATTTGTATTTTCTTAAAATGTACTACTTTTTATGCCACACAACTACGACATCTTTCAGGCGTAACTTAACTACTCATGCATATCCAGTTGCTTGTTTACTGCCGTAGCTCGTCGTGATATCACTCTACACAGGCTTTCCAGCGTTCCTAGTTTTTCCTTGTTTTCCTAGTTTTTCCTAGTTTTTTTGAATTGGCTCCTAGTTTTTCCTAGTTTTTACAAAAAGCTCCTAGTATTCCTAGTTTTTACTAAAATAAAGAGTATTTTTTTCATAATTACAAGTTGCAATGCTTTAAATCATGTTTTGCAAAGTATTTTTACAGCGGATGTTCAGAAGCTGTTTAGTTGACATGTTCCTATGCTGGCGTCATTGTTGCATAAACCAGCCATCTCAACCTTTGTTCACTAAGGAAAGCTTTTATCAAAACTTAATTTTAACAAGTTGTCTTTAACTATGTGTTGTCAACATTTAGAAACAATGCCATTCGTTTTAATTGTGAGTTAAATGTTTGGTTATGTCTCTAATAACTTTATCATAATACTTTTGGTGACAAAACTAAGTTGTTGCCAAATTTCAAAGTATTTGTAATTTGGGTTATTTATTTAATTATAATGTCTTTGTTTTCAAATAATCAAACAACAAAAAGATAAGAACATTAATTTTTACATATTTCTTTAGTACTGTTGATCAACGTTAAATTTTTACAACACAGCTGTTAAGTACCTCTCCAGTAAGTTAGGCATTTTGGTAACAACGGTTAGATGCTGTAAAGAGCAGAAGGACTAGAAATAAAGAAATGAAGGTTAGGAAAAATAAATAGGAGATAAAGGCTGAAGTGGATAAGGCTAATACGATTTTGAAAGAGAAAAATCTAAGGCTGTAAAAAAATAAGGATTTCAAAGAAATGGGCATTGCTCAAGGTCTCCGTGATGTGGCAAAAATTAATCTGAACTAAGTAACAGTTGCAATTAACAAATGTGTAGAAGATAGAAATGACATGAGAAAGAGATAAAAATGAAAATGATTGAATTATTAAATGAAAAAGCTTTTTTTCACTGCCATGGGAAGGGGCCCATACCCTATAATATTGGGGAAAATAGCGTCATTTTTACTCAGAAGGGGAATGCAAAAAAATCTTATGTAAAGTCACTTTTTGGGGAAAACTGCATGATTTTAAAGAAATTTTCTGAGGGAAAGGCGTCCATAAATGGCCCCTACTAAAGAAGAAAAAAAAGCCCTGAGTTTAGAGAAATTTCCATTGTATCATAGCCTGGAGAGGTTGTTTTCCAAATCACGTAAATCAGTTGTTGGGGGCATAGTCAGTCCTATGACAAAGATATAAATCTGACTTCAAATAAAGTTGTGCTTATCTTACAAAGTCTTGTGTTTCTAAAAAACTCATTTGATTGGCTGATACAATTTAGATTTACTTCATCAAAATTTAATGAAATTTGTCATTACAAAGTATCTGTGATAATATGGCCTTCTTTGATTAAAAACCTGTAGTCTATAATTAGTGACAAAAAATAAATATAATGTTTCAAACATCAAGTTTTGTTTCCAAATTGCTACAAAGTATATTAAAATAAATGTAATAGGGACTAGCTAGAGGAGTCAACAAACTGGGTGTCAAATAGGAAGTTTGCTTAAGGAAACCTGATATTCCGGTTGTTGCTTATTATAAGTGCTGTGCCAAGACAATAAAGTATGGGTCCCACAGAAATATTTTTTGACCTGACAAGTTGTTTTACCTGGAAAACACACTTTCAGTTCTTGCCTACTGCTTAATTTAAGAGTTTCTGGGGGCCTCTGGCCCCCTGGCCAGGGCTTTACCTTGGACACAACAGCAGTGCAAATGATGGACCCAAATCCCCAGCATAATTTTCAGGATTTTTTTTTATAATTTCTCCCTCGCACCCATGTAGCTGCACGACCTTTGTATGTATATATAACTTAAAAAACTGATGTACTTACATTTATGTACATTATTCAAATAGTTAAATTTTTTATTAAGATAATGGAAAAATGACAGGTATTTTTAACACATGGCATTGTTTCTAAAATGTTTGTTGAACACTGTGCGTATTACTACCTTAAAGATTCCTTTTTGTAACAATAACAGTTTATACAGCAGTCATTATGGTGTATATATATGAATATGAATGTTTAAGAACTTAACAGGTTAACTCTGGTTTGTTAATTGTTAATGTTTATTAATGAATAAAAAACATTGGTTTATGTTTGACAACAGTAAGCCAGACCTGATTTAGCAAGGAAGTAGTCAGCTCATCAGCCTCTGAATCAGCATGAATGGTAAATTTATATATGCAAAGATGACGTGGTAAAGCGATAACTTTAAATAGTTCCTAGTTTTTTACAATTTCTTCCTAGTTTTTCCTAGTTTTCTCCTAGTTTTTTGTGCTGTTGCTTCCTAGTTTTCTCCTAGTTTTTCATAACATACTGCTGGAGAGCCTGCTCTACATTTGTTAGCTGGCGTTATTGGCATGGATGCTCCAAAATTACACGGAAACTTACTATCAATCGCTCAGAATTCGTGGAATGGTGTGCTGCACTGTGCTTCACACTTGTGCAGAACATTTCGGCCTGCTCTCGCGGTGACCACAAAACCCCACCTACTTGATACGCTCTCGTGGTCGCAATGATACACCCGAAGTTCAAGACTGCGCGTCGCAGAGTTCACGGCATCGTTACTTATGACTGGCGTCTAAAAACTAGGCATTACCATATGTGTCATTGTATGCTAGGTTGTTTGCTCCAAGTTCGTAAAGGTCCGCTAGTTGTAACATGTATTAACCAAGAAAACCTGTACGTGTTTGCTTAAATGAAAACCTGTTGGGGCAAGTATGAGGTGGATGAAATTTAGAAACTGGTTAAATCTCCAACAACAACAACAGCTATAATAATAATAATAATAATAATAATAATAATAATAATAATAATAATAATAATAATAATAATATATTGTACTAGTACATGTTAATAACCAAGGATTGACCTTAATAGAAAATCTTCAGTCTAATAATTAACGTGCAAACAAATTCAATATTAGAGTTTTTACATAGTATGCCTTTTTCAATTAAACCCAGTCGTGATTTATAAATCACAATTCATTGTAATACTTGAAGCCTAGACAGATTTTGGATTCCATTTATCCTTTCCAATAAACAATATATATTTTTCATTCAAATGATTGTTCGCGTCTCAAGAGACAGCTATGCAATGCTTGATAATAATGATCAGTCAGCATCTAAAGAGGGATTCATTTTCTATGACTGACAAGTTGTCGGATAGTACGCATTCATTTAGCATGCTTTCACTGAAAATCTTGAAATGTTTGAAACAGAAGTCGTTTGAAAAGATAAGGCAACAACTGTTAACGTCGAGATTAAATGAGAGAATACAGAATAGTTATTTTATTTAGACTTGTACAAATTACAATCATCATCTTGTCATCTTCATTCGCCGCAGCCAGAAAACAAATATTAAACAACTGAAAGAGTGAAAGAGAAAGAAAGAGATAGAGAGAAAAAGATGAATACGATTAGAGAAAGAAAGAAAAGAAGAAACAAGAAGGGAAGAGAGAGAGAGAGAGGAGAGAGAGAGAGAGAGAGAGAGAGAGAGAGAGAGAGAGAGCAATATATTTATATTTTAATTATCTGTTTCTCAGGATTTTTTCACTGGAATGGTCTTTAGCAAAACAAGCTTGTTACTGGGATTGTAAGATGCCTTCGAAAAGATAGAGGGGACACACATTTCTTATTATTCATTATTTCAGACATAGAAAGAGATTTATATTTATGTGTAACGTATGAATAATTCGTAATTAACATTCGTAACCGTGAAGAAACAAAATTGAATGTGACATTCTTTTCTTGTTTATGTTTGAAACAACAGCATATTCCAGTGTTCATTATTTTGAATACTTTCTATCAAATGTTTTCTTTCATTCTGATTGTCTTGCTTTCAAATACAAAGCCGCTAGAAACAAAAATACCAATTTAATATACCAAGTCTAGTTTACTTCTGTTTATATTGTTGAAGATGTTTTGTGTTATCTGAAAGCAAAGTCAGATAAAACTCGTAATCAATGTTTTCACAATGTTTACATAAAGATCTTTTATTTTATTCCGGTTAATTTTTTAGGAATTGCCCAATGTCAGTCATTCCGCCTGTTTTACTTGGTTTCCGCAGTATGGAGCTTTAGGTTTCTTTTCTCAAACATGGTCTCAGTGTAACAACACCTTGAAGGATTTCTATATTGAGCAAGATCAGTACAAACGCGCGCACGAAGAGTTCTGCCCATTGTTTGGGTCACAGCAATGATTTTTGACCTGTAATTACTTGTGAAATAATTTTTTCGATGAACTTTAAAATGATTAAGGCAATGAGCAAACGATGTTAGATTTGCCTTTTATAAAACAAAAACTATTTAAGTTGTTTTATTTCTAATTTGTAAACGAAAATTGACGGAACTTTTCGGCGATCAACGAACAAGTTCGGAAATCGGGAACATGCGGCAGAAAAATATAATACAACATGAATGACATAATATGGATTTTCGAGTTAAGAAAATGTTCACTAAAGTAATTGTGCAAAACATGAATTATGCTTAATACCTGAAGAGAATATTTTCTGAAGGTGAATTGAGAAATTTAGCCAGCCGACGTCAATACTTTAATTTCTAGACTTTAAACCCCTTGCCTGTAGGTGACCAGTCCTAAAATGCGCAAACATCAAATTGGATATACGCTAATGTTAAACGGAATATGCTATGATTATATGTATGAAATATTCACGAATTATTTATGCTAGGTGTTAAGTAATTTAAGGACCCTCTACAGTCATCATTGCACGTTAATCCATAAAAGAGAAAGTTGTACGAATCTCTCTAACGGGAAAATATTGTTCAATAAGACTTTGCAAAAATATTGTTATTAATGATTCTTTGGCATGTGTTTAAACAGTTATAAGAGTAAAGAAAAATTACTAGATCTAAAAATTTTATTGAATTGTATATTCATCCACACTTAAAATCTAACGGCCATGATCAGATTTGTATTTTCCTGCTAGTTATTGATACCTTCATCGTCGTAAAGGAAAGTGTAAAGAAAATCTATTACTGTCTTATTAGAAAAACTGGGACATTATTTTCTCTATTATAACTATTAATTCTTTCATTGGATACTTCTGAACTCCCTTTGCGGGTATTTTTATCAGGCGTTAGGATTAACGCTTTGTAATTGCCGTATGATTGATTGATACAATTGTCCTTTCATTATCCATATGATATATAGAATGTGTCAGAGGCAACTTGTGTCCACTGGGACGCGAACCATTGACCTCGAGATCAAAATTCCAAAATTCCAACTTTTGTGTTCTTTATTTCGTAAATTGTTTGTGATGTCTTACATGTAATTGAATTTGACGTACTTATGAAAACGTGTTCTCTTTTCCTCTCTTTCTTTCGCTGTGTGGGGAGCCTGTATTTTGTGTGTGGCGATTCCTGATATGCATGTTTCACTTTTTATAGACTGATTATTTTTGAATTAACGTCGAGTGGATGCCGTGCAGCTTGGAAGTAAACTGACGAAAAGTTTAGATTTTGAAGCTTGTGAGTTAAAATCAATTTCTCTACTAAATTTTGCCGCCGACTTCCTTTTATAAATGAAAACTTTTACTATTTCACAGAGGAGCAATAGCTTATAACAGACCCGTAAAGGGAGTATAGCATTATAAAAAGTGAATAAGCGTCTCAGGAATTCCCACAACCGACCACTACAACCCACAAAAAAGACAGATACATACATGTCTCTTTTTCCAAAGTTCCATCCATTAATGTTTGGTGCTCTGACAGGTACTCACCTTACTTGGACTCAACCGATTAAGAAGGTGTACAAGCATGCTTTGTTGTGAAGGTTCATATGATATTAGTTATATAATTATTTGCAGCATCATCTTTCCGAAATTATATACCAAGATTTCTATTATTATGAAGAAAACATAATTAGGCCTTATTTCTTCTGGAATGACCTGAACCATGTTTTGTCGATGTGTCCTGCTATTTAAAGCTTTGGACAGCATTTAAATTTCATACGATCATGCTGTGTTTTTCTACACTTTTTATGCATTGTTCAAAGTTATTTGCTAGAAAGCAATTACTTGTGTCAACTTATGCATATCGGATATGCATTTGTCATACGTATGGCATATTTGTAGTTTTCCAATAATAAGTGATCTAGTAAGCTGTATCAGTTAAATATGCTAATGTGACGGTCCAATAACACCTATGATCTGTTAGCAATCCTTTGTTTTTCTAGCAGTGTTTTCATTCTTTGATGATTTTTTTATTTCCTAATGTCATTGTTAGTTAATTGAATATCACTCAAAAACAAAACTTATATTCTTGCTCCATCTATCTCTTTCCCCGAAGATAAACAAAATAAAATTGACATTAGGGTTCCATCTCATTTCTTGTAAATAAACAATATACTCTTCATTCATTGACAAATAGATTTCACCGTCTCAAGAGGCTGCTATGGAATTACATGTCAATATCCTATGGTGGCTGATTTATGCCATTTCGTTTTTTCGTTATTTCGCCGCGAAAAAACGCCTCGCGAAAAGACGAAATAACGAAAAAATGCCTCGCGAAAAGACGAAATAACGAAAAAACGCCACGCGAAAAGACGAAATAACGAAAGAACGCCACGCGAAATAACGAAAAAACGCTATTTTTGCGCGAAATAACGAAAAGTCGCCGTGCGAAAAAACGCCAAATTAACTGCACAAAATAGCGTTCTTTCTAGCTTCGCCTGGCGTTTTTTTCGTTATTTCGCTTGGCGTCTTTTCGTTATTTCGCTTGGCGTCTTTTCGCTCGGCGTTATTTCGTTATTTCGCCTGGCGTTTTTTCGTTGTTTCGCGTGGCGTTTTTTTGTTATTTCGTATTTTCGCGTGGCGTTTTTTCGTTATTTCGTCTTTTCGTTATTTCGCCGCGAAAAAACGCCTCGCGAAAAGACGAAATTTCGTTATTTCGCTTGGCGTTTTTTCGTTATTTCGTATTTTCGCGTGGCGTTTTTTCGTTATTTTGCTTGGCGTTTTTTCGTATTTTCGCGTGGCGTTTTTTCGTTATTTCGTCTTTTCGCGTGGCGTCTTTTCGTTATTTTGCTTGGCGTTTTTTCGTTAATTCGCTTGGCGTTATTTCGCTTGGCGCTTTTTCGTCTTTTCGCCTTCCGGTTGACATGACAAGTGTAGCAACAGTAAAGCTGGACATATGGGTAAAAACAACTATTCACGGACGGAAGGAGGGACGGACAGACAGACGGATGGACGAAGACCATTCATATACCCCCATCCCGCTACGCGGCGGGGGATAGAAATGGAAGGGAAGAGGCGGTACCAATGATTTATCCCAACCACCACCACCAAAAAGTTTTGATTGGTGCGAGTTTTGAGAAATAAAAGTCAAAAAAAGAAATACAGGTGGGGTGTGATGGATACCTGAAATAACATTTTAATTGTCTGATTGCAAGAAACATGCACAACAAGTTAAGTCATTGGCAAGAAAGGCACTCAAATCAATCAAGGAAATAATTTAAAAGAATGACAAGAAATGCTCTATAAAGTCAATCAAAGGGGAATAATTTAACGACATTAATGGGACAAAATATGAGCAATATTGTCGCAAAGCATACCTAAAACTGCTTTTATGAAACATGCATACCAAGTTTGGAGTCATTTGAACATATTGTGACATTGTTACGCTCCTAACAAGAAAAGCTCTATAAAAATCAAAGAAAATTTAATTATAAAATGGAACAAGGTATAGTTACGGTTCTTGTGCAGTGCACTTCGAGTCATTGCAAGAAACATGCATACCAAGTTTGGAGTCATTTGAACCTATGGTGACAGTTACGCTCCGCACAAGAAATGCTCTGTAAAATAAATCAAAGGGCAATAATTAAAAAACGAAAGAAGGTAGTGTTACGGTTCTTGTGCATTGCACTTTGAGTCATTGCCAGAAACATGCATTCCGAGCGAAGAGACGCCAAGCGAAATAATGAAAAGACGCCAAGCGAAATAACGCGTCGCGAAATAACGATAAAACGCCGAGCGAAAAGACGCAAAGCGAAATAACGAAAAGACGCCACGCAAAAAGACGAAATAACGAAAAAAAGCCAAGCGAAAATACGGAATAACGAAAAAACGCCATGCGAAATAACGAAAAGACGCCACGCGAAAAGACGAAATAACGAAAAAACGCAACTCGAAAACACGAAATAACGAAAAAACACCAAGCGAAATAACGAAAAGACGCCACGCAAAAAGACGAAATAACGAAAAAACGCCACGCGAAAATACGAAATAACGAAAAAACGCCACGCGAAAATACGAAATGACGAAAAAACGCCAAGCGAAATAACGAAAAGACGCCACACGAAAAGACGAAAATACGCCACGCGAAAATACGAAATAACGAAAAGACGCCACGCGAAATAACGAAAAGACGCCACGCGAAAAGACGAAATAACGAAAAAAAACGCCACGCGAAATTACGAAATAACGAAAAAACGCCAAGCGAAATAACGAAAAGACGCCACACGAAAAGACGAAATATCGAAAATACGCCACGCGAAAATACGAAATAACGAAAAAACGCCACGCGAAATAACGAAAAGACGCCACGCGAGAAGACGAAATAACGAAAAAACGCCACGCGAAAATACGAAATAACGAAAAAACGCCAAGCGAAATAACGAAAAGACGCCACGCGAAAAGACGAAATAACGAAAAATCGCCACGCGAAAAGACGAAATAACGAAAAAATGCCAAGCGAAATAACGAAAAGACGCCACGCGAAAAGACGAAATAACGAAAAAACGCCACGCGAAACAACGAAAAAACGCCAGGCGAAATAACGAAATAACGCCGAGCGAAAATACGCCAAGCGAAATAACGAAAAGTCGCCAAGCGAAATAACGAAAAAACGCCAGGCGAAGCTAGAAAGAACGCTATTTTGTGCAGTTAAATTGGCGTTTCATTGCACGGCGACTTTTCGTTATTTCGCACAAAAATAGCGTGTTTTCGTTATTTCGCGTGGCGTTCTTTCGTTATTTCGTCTTTTCGCGTGGCGTTTTTTCGTTATTTCGTCTTTTCGCGTGGCGTTTTTTCGTTATTTCGTCTTATCGCGAGGCGTTATTTCGCGGCGAAATAACGAAAAAACGAAATGGCATTGCAAGTCCTGTGTCTGAAAAATTGTCAGATGACATGCCATTGTACGAAATGTTTATATTCATTTGAATTGTTTTCCCTAATCTTGTAAAGTTCGACCCGAGAATCTTTTAAAGAAAAAAGGGATACGGATATGTTAGAAAAGTCACCAATCATTCAGTGGTTTAAACTCCCAGTTGCAAAGTGTGTGACTTGAGTTCTCATTTTCGTAAATTGTTTGTGATGTCTATTTTGAAATCGATCACATTTTCGAGTTGATAGGTGGGTCGGAGTTTTTTCACAAAGACAAATTTCACATGTTTGTTCAAATGAGAACATGTTTAGGCAAGTGAGGTTAGTGCTAAGGCTCCAACGTTTACACGTGTAAACGGTAACGTTTCGTTTTCGGGCCGTAAACGTTTACAGAATCTCGAACC
Source organism: Corbicula japonica (assembly GCA_038501625.1). Taxonomy (NCBI): domain Eukaryota; kingdom Metazoa; phylum Mollusca; class Bivalvia; order Venerida; family Cyrenidae; genus Corbicula; species Corbicula japonica. The sequence continues at coordinate 3,238,078 of JAZAYU010000041.1, forward strand.
GTTTATACGAATGGTCACGTGATTGTAAAGGCGGCGACATATTTGCTGAAAATTGGCAACGAAACACTTAGAAAATATTAATTTTATTTACACACTAAGTCCACAATTGTATATTAATATGTAATTTACATTGTTGCGGTATAAAAACTTTCGCTTTGGTATGGGTTTCCGCGATGTCCAGGGATTTCAATAGCTTCTGAAAACCAGGGGTCATCTGATTCCTGTTGAGAATGTTCATGTGGTCATTATCAGATCGTCACTAGTCATATCTTGTATTTAGTGAACTTTACTACTTAAAAACTTGCTTTAACTTCATTTTAATTTATTTTCAGTGGTTTAATAAGGGTTTGCTACGTTTTTAAAATGGAATATACACAAAAGTTCTCTGTATTCTTGCAACGGTGTGGTGAAAAGTGAAAAAAAAAGTTCTTGCATAAAATGCAAGAATCTGCATCAGCTGAAATCCCTGGATGTTGTGATCATGTCGGTGAATGTAGCAAAATGACAGATTCGGAATTTCACGGGATTCCCCCGGAAGTTTAGCGATCCGATAAGATCCCGTTATAATGGAGTTGCATTGTTATTTACAACTTACAAAGTTCAGTGAACCTTGTCACATTGCCATGATGTTTGTATGATATAAACAACGTTTAAACGGCATCGTTTCGTTTTTCATGGTCCGTGTAAACGTTTACAAAAATTGTACACGTTGGAGCCTTAGTTAGTGCAACCCAGAGCCTGGTTTCACCCCCCCCCCCCGATGCAAATTGTAATGCCACTAACCGTTCCAAAGCGGTTACCTTAAGGGTTCCCTTTCTCTTTCATTGTAGTGTTTTATCTGCTATTGATATTCTAATAAACCCATCTTTTCCTGTCTACTTTTGGACTGCGTCTTTTATCAGAGTGTGGCGATTCCTTATATCCTTTTTTTCCTGGAAATTATTTCCTCAATATAGTCTCACCATTATGATTTATCAGACGTATTCTATGACTTTATTGTTTCCGATTGTTTCAAATTAAATATTTAATTATCAAATCAGCAAACTCACGATCACACGTTAAAGAGGAAGACTTGGCATTTGTTACATGGTGAACGATTTGTCATTGTGTGCCGGAAACACTTAAAGAGCCGTTTCCGTTTTTTTTTCGCAAGAGTAAAACTTACTAAAATAGCTGAGAAGGGGATAAATATGAAATTATCAAAGGTTCGGTTTGATTAAGCCTATTCATGGGCAGAAATGGAAATGCACATTATTGCCCGTGCCGTCTAGCTCCGGGTTGAACGCAACTCAATATTATCATCGGTAAACATTACAATTTTATCCATCCCCAACGATGGTATACATGGAACCTTCAATGCGGTATTTTCAGATTAACACCATTCTATGATTAGAGGCGTATGGTCCCCAGATAAAAGAATGGGTTTGCCTTTAACGAGAAAACAATAGAAAAGGCGGAACTGAATTAAATAGAATTTCGACACGGGATATAATCCATTACATAACATGGTTATTTGAGGAAATAAAAGTAGCGTCAAGAGCAAGTTTCATAACTCTTGACTCTTGAACGTTCCAATGCGGTTACACGTTGGATTTGATTGTGACTTTTGGTCTCCTTCTTTGAAATTGATGATAACATTAACTTATCTTTCGTCAACTAACTGCTTGGTTGTATTGGAGTCCGTGTTTCTCGCAAGTGATTTGATCTGATACCAACATTTCACTCTTTTGCTTGGATGGGCGCAGAAAATCCTGATCGTGGAAACAACACAGCAGGAAGAAAAACATGCACTTTAACACATTATAACACTTTTAAGAAATTAACAAAATCTACATTAACACAAATATAGAAGAAAGCCTGAGGTATTAAGCAACCCAACTAATATGTCAATTGTTAAGTTAATTTGGACAATCCATCCAGATTGAATCCAAAATAACTATGTAATACATTTGTATTAGATAAAAAAGGAAATTTATGTTATTCCAACTTCAGATAACATCCATTTATCATAAATTGGAATATACTTGTTCTGAGAATCAAGACTATTAATAAATGTATAGATAACTCCAAAGCCATGCAAACGCGGCGGCAGCGCGTAGCCAACCATGCAAGAGACAGATACAGTACCTGAAAATTGCTGTACGAGTTGAAAAAATGCACTTATCAAAGAGATTTTTAAAGCCCCGATGGAAACTTAAATAAAAAAAACAGTCAAAAAAAGTATTATACTCTTTCAATAAAATCAACAGGAATATTTAAATTCTGAAATCATATTAGGTAACAATGAAATGCATTATGACATTGTCATAATCGTATCGTGTTGTTATCGTTTTGGGATACATGTAATTTGGACATGAATTAAATGTTTAAATATTAACAGGAATAAATAACGAATGTATATGGTCTTAACAGTTGTGTCGTTGCTGATCATAATGTGAAACCATTTAGAAATAATCATTAAAATCAAAATTGATTGAAATATTGATGTTTTGAGAGCGATGCAGTAACAAAAGTATAAGAAAGTACTAAAACAAATTCAAACATATTTAAAACCACAATGACCAAATTAATTATACACATCCCATGTTTTACATTCTTTTATACTACTTCCATGTAGTTATAAACACGATTGGTTGTGTCTTATTTCGATTAAGTAGAATAATTCTGTGATTTTTCGTTATGGTTTAAATTCCAATGCGCTCCCATAACGTAACATGATATGTAAAAATAATCTCCGATATTGTGATCATTTTTGTTTGCAATTCGATAAATATATGTTGTTCCAATCCTTTGGGAAAGGATAAAATGGCTATTGCAATTTTATGACACGAAGAAAGGTTTGCTCGAAATGTTGCCCAATCACTTTGCCATGATGCAATACTGTTTGAATTCAAGTATTGTGTTTGTACATGTAACAGTGAACATTCGAATGAGGACATATTTTGTTTGCCAATCGTTAAGCATACTAAACAATTTGCAAATGTTGGTATTCAGCATTTGGCAAATTTGAAGACACCTTATTAACTTCATGTCAACAGTCTCGGACATTTCAATTTATTGGTTACCTTGTATCATATATAAACTGATATTGCTAACATGCTTGGAAATAAATCAAAAGTTACTTAAATGGATGGTTTTGACAAAGCAATATAGCAAAGGTCATTGGCTAGTGTAATTACTCATCTCTGTATTTTATTTAGTTTCATTTATTAAACGATGACCCAGTTAAAAGAGCATGCATGGTTTGATTTTGTCTAACTATGTTTGAGTTCACACAAACTTTAAAAATTTCTTGATGGATATGAGATATCATCCAGAATATGAATAAATATGTTGAGTTGGAAATTGAGTAGAAGGTTGTTAATGTTATAAGATCTTAACGCTCTTATATCTGTTTAAATATAAAATATTAAAACGGGGATATAACTGATTTTCTTTCAACTTATTTTTAAAAGAGATACATATCTGAATAAAACTATTCGTAATCTGTAAACTCGCTGTACAAGCCAGACAAAATGTAAATTTGAAATTGGAAATGCATACCGTATGTTTGCGTGTAACAATTATTCATTAAGACGATGCATTAAATAACTATAAATAATAAACAATGACAGTCAATTCATTATATTATAATACATATGCTATCCTTATTTGTCTCATGTGAAAACCCGTGTCAGAATATTGATCATCATGCTTATCCTGACAAAGAATTATATTTGGTTTGGCAGCTATCGTGACTAGTTGTTATTAATATTATCCGTAGAGAAAAAAGTAATTTGACTCCAGGAGCTCTGGTCTCGGTATGATTGTTGAGTACCCGCCCTTTGGCTTTGCAATGCTATTAGCTTCTTATGTTTTATATGTTTGTGTGCTTTTGCATGCAACGTTGTTGAGCTGATGGGACGGTTGGAGTAATTTCACCAAGACAACTTATACTTGTTTGTTGGTATGAGAACATGTAGGGGCAAGTGTGAGGTGGGTGTACCATAGAAGCTGATTTAAACCCCCAGTGGCAAATTGTTTTGCCACTAACCGTTCCAAGGCGGTAACCCCTCGGGTTCTCACTATTGTTAATTGTTTGTGGCGTCTATTTTGAAACTAATTTTTGTAAAACCATGCTCTCTTCTGCTCTTGACATTTTGGGGAATGTGGGGTGGCTGTGTTTGCTCGATGTGGACATTACTGTTATGTATATTTCACTTTTTTTCAAAGATATTTATAGTTTAACAAACTGTTCAACATTGTTTTGTCACTGACCGTTCCAATGCGGTAATCTTATATGGATATATGTATATATATTAATCGAAATATAGCTTATTTTACACTATAAATATTACGTTGAACATTTAGAACTGTCCGAAATCGAGGTCAGCTTTAGATTGTCCTGAAAAGAAAACACTTATACGAGACTAATTTAATTTGTTAACCTTTCTTGTATTCTTGCAGACCAATATATTTGGCTAAGTGTGGTCTTAAGGCAGTTTGATATCTGTCAATATCCGAAAGGACAGCGTGAAAACCGACATTGAATGTATTTACAAGAGAAGTCATTATATCTATATATGAATATTTAATAATTGGTTATTTTTTACTCACTGACAGTCGCAAATGGAAACGCAGAACTAGTCGGAAAATAAGAACACATCTTTTACCGAACACCGTAATCAGTTTTAACTTATCTTTATGAATTTTCGCAATCCTACTATTTATTAATTCACCTCATATTGATATCCATTAGGGTAATTAATAAAAAGAAACTATCTGGGATAATTGCAGAGCTAAAAATATTTTATCTTATTAATACTTACATTATTTTTTAAAAGTTGCTCTTCGAAGTAAACAACTTATTTTGTTTTTAACGTAAACACATCATTGGATTGCGTTTTTTTTAAGTATTACAATTTATACATCAATTATTTACCCATTGATGATTTTAGCATAGTACATTGTGTATCCGCAAGGTTGATACAACGAGTGAGATTAAAAAATCCATATCCCCAAGGTGGTTTGTCCGATTGTTTATTGTTGCAGCTTGCCGTGTTTTATGTGAGTAATAACTACGTCACACTTTTATGTTGTCATAATTGTCTGGCACATACCGAACTCCAAAAAAAGGAAATTTCTGTCGCTCTTCTACAACCCTTACGATAATATTTCGCCTTTGATAAATTGTCTACGCATAAATTTGACTATCTCGTTACTTTCTTTTGTTTTACCTTTATATAAACCACGTTGTTGGCTAAAATTGTGTTGTTTAGTTTATTATGTCCCCGCCATAAAATAGCGGAAGGGCATATAGTGTTCACCCTGTCCGAGTGTGTGTGTGTGCGCGTGCGTGCGTGTGTGTGCGTTGTGCGCGCGCGCGTGCGTGTTTGTGTGTTTGTGTTCGAAAATCGACTTTTAAAAAACTTGGTACACATGTTTACCATATCAAGACGGTGTGTCGCGTACAATACCCGTGTCCGTAGGTCCAAGGTCAAGGTCACTGTCACTAAAAATAGAATTTTCTAACCGGGCTGTAACTTCTTCATGAATGGAGTAATTTCAAAATAACATGGCACAAATGTTCACCATGACAAGGCGGTGTGCCGCTTACAATACCCATGCCTGTAGGTCCAAAGCCAAGGTCACTGTTACTAAAAATAGAATTTTCTTGCGAAAATCGTGTCTGCTCTGTAACTTGGTTATTTCTTTTTAATTTGGATTATAAAGTAACTTGGTATAAATGTTCACCATATCAAGACGGTGTGTCGCGTACAATACCTACACCTGTAGGTCCAAGGTCACTATTACTAAAAATAGAATTTTCTTGTCCAGGCTGTAATTGTTATAAATGGAGTGATTTCAAAATAACTTGGCACAAATGTTCATCATGACAAGACGGTGTAAAGCATACAATACCCATGCCTGTTGGTCCAAGGTCAATGTCACTGTTACTCAAAATAGAATGTTCTTATCCGGGCTGTAACTTCCTCATAAATGAAGGAATTTCAAAATATCTTGGCACAAACGTTCATTATGACAAGACAGTGTGTGGCGTTTAATACCCATGCCTGTAGGTCCAAGGTCAAGGTCACTGTAACTAAAAATTGAATTTTCTTGTTCCGGCTATAACTTCCTTATGAATGGAGGGATTTCAAAATAACTTGGCACAAATGTTCAACATGACAAGGCGGTTTGTTGCCTACAATACCCATGCCAGTAGGTCTAAGGTCAAGGTTACTGTTACTTAAAATAGAATATTCTTGTCTGGGCTCTAACTTCATTATGAATGGCGGGATTTCAAAATAACTTTGCACAAATGTTCACCGTGACAAGGCGGTGTGTCATGTACAATTCCCATGCCTGTCCAAGGTCAAGGTCACAGTTATTCAAAATAGAATTTTCATGTTCAGACTATTACTTCTTTATGAATAAAAGGGATTTGCGAAGTTAGTGAAAAATAATATTGGTATGCTGTTGGACCCTGCTAAAAACACCAGTACCCCTTCTTTAAAAAATTGTCTAAATAGTGGGATGGTCTTATTATCAGCGATTCTACATGTGTTAATTTCGGTGTGATTCAATGGTATTGAATGATTATGAATAGCTTACCTTACCCCTAGTTTCTTTAAACACTTGCCTTAAATGGAAAATAATTACTTAATGCTTAAAAATGGAATTGTTTTGAAGGGTAAATAAAATACAATCATGTATATATGTTTGTTTTAAATATATTCATTGCATTACCACCAACTTTCACAGACATTTCTGTTATAAGCAGACAACAGTGCAGTAAATACAAATAAATTACTGGATCTTTAAATTTATGCATATTCTTATAATTACTCGCACATCCCTGACTTTGAAATGCTATTATTATAATGATTGCACTTCAGTGTCTGATAACGATGCATAGCGGGGGCATCCGTGTCCTATGGACTCATTTCAAGTTTAAATTTGTTTTGAACAAGGAGAGTATGTAATGAAAGAAATATTATGACAGTATGCAGTCTGTAGGTTCGTAGGTTCGTATTAGATTTCTCGTCGGGTATGCAAACCACATCATTCTCGACCTTCGGTCTCGCGTGATTTTGTTTACATACCCAACTCGAAAATATGATTACATAATGTTATAATATTTCATATGTATTTAACAACTCTCGCGGGAAGACAAGTTTGAAATATTTTTTTGGTTGTGCACATGTATTATGTGTTAATATGTGATTGCATCAATATAGTTAAATAGATGAAAAGAAAAGTTGGAAAGCCAACGACTACGACAGATATGAAAATCGGATTGATTAAGCCTGTTCATGCGCAGTAATGAAATGCATATTATTACCCATGCAAAAACAATTTTAATTTTTCGGTAAAACAACATACACTGTTTATAAACATGATGTTCGATCTTGTTTGTTTTAAATTTATAACATGTTCGACTGAGCAATACCTGGCTATTGAGAGTTTACAAAATATTTTGCAACCCTTTATCCGTTCAGACGGATAAACAAGTTATTTGTGTATAAGTTTTATCTATTTGAAGTTCACTAAAACCAGCTGTTTGTGAAGATAGTCAATAAAAGTCAGAGTGGTTGAGAGTAGCCAGAACATAAAAAATAACAGACATACATTAAACTAGTGGGAAAGTAGAGAAATGAAAATTATTTAAAATCTGTAACATTTTTATTAACCGAAAATAGACCTATCGTCAACAGAGACGTAACCGAAATAAAACAAGCTAGTCTAACTTTTTGGAACGGGTAGTGACAAGTAAGAAAATACCACTATGTATGTGTATGGGAAGTGGAGCGGATATTTAGGGATTAACACTTTTCAAGAAAACAAACCAATTTACATTCACGTAGCGTTACTATTTTGAGAAAATCTATAAATACAGATGTATATACTAATGGGGAGCGAGCTCGTACCGAACAGCGAAGCGCCTAACCATGCAAATCTGACCGAGCTACTGAGCTAGCCGGGACAAACTCAAAACAAGGTGGATCGGATATTAACCCTGATAAACGTAATTATCCCTGCATGAAATCAGACACCGATTATTAACTGATAACAATAATGACTGCGTGTACGGGAAGACTGTCTACGGCCGCCACATTGCACAAATAGAACTACTGTGAACTTCTTCAAAGAATATTTTTTATAATACTTTCAAACCACTGTACTCGAAAATCAGAAAACCAATAACGCTTTTTTTGATTGAGCACATTAATGTGCACCAACGAATCTGTAAAAAGACTGTCCCCGCCCCTCTTCTGGTTGCCCCTATACATGTAAGAGGTAAAACATGTTATTCTTTCTATAATGAAGATGAGTATAAAACTTTACATCATATTTAACGAATTCCCTTCATGTAAATACGTACTTGTTGTCCTCATTAAATAAACAGTATTTCATTCAACTTTTAACAAATAAGAGGTAAAACCCCCCATTAGATTTTATGAGGGAATCGTATTATTTTAATCCAGCGTATCGCAGTAAATCGGTGAATGGCAAGATTAAAGAGCAGATATGTGTTAATATAGAAAGGAAAATAAATCAGAGACAAAACCCTGGATGTCTGATAGGCTGTAGCCATAAAGAATGATAAATATTGAATTTATAACGAAGCCTGGGATTTTTGCTGTTATTTAAGTAACGTATTAAACTTTGATAAATATTCAATTTATAACGATGCCATGGGGTTTTCTCTTATTTTAGTAACGTATTAAACTATAGGCGGTAGTTCATTGTCAATTCGAAACAACGTTTGAAATCAATATTGCAATTCAGGGTTAGCATTAAGCTTTCCTTTCAATTTGTCACAAATTGTATGTGCTTATGGCTTGGACTGCTTAAAGCATGAAATAATTTGACCTTAAATTTCTTTTTGAAAAATTACGCGACGAGGATTCGCACAAAGATAACACTGATTTGTTTATTATTAATGCTTTCTATGGGTTTTGGTTAAGATTATAGGCAATATCCTTTTTGGGGTTGTCCCGGACATCTCAATCTGTAGCGTGAGCGGATTTGCATGGCTAGGCCCTGTCGCCGTACGGTACGTGTTCGCTCCTAACTAGGTGCAATATGATTTGCTTTATTTCTACGAAGATACACAGCAGCTGAGCTAATTTTGTTATACAGCTCACAAAAAGTATATCATGAATTATTCTTTATTGTAGTCGGTTTACAGCTGTTATAAATAATGAAAAGCGCATGTCGTCTGAAACCCGAATACTTGAGATTAATTGAGATTTTTGTAAAGAGCGATATTTTGTTATTAGCCGGAACGAGACAATATAAATCAGTCATAGACTTATTTGTGACGTATATGGCATTACGGCGGAAAAAATTGATGTGCATTTTAAGTTTAAATCATTCAAAATGTGCTAAATATTAAAAGTCAGATTGCAGAAATTATAAGCATTTAAACTTTTTAATAGTTAAACTATAAGTAAAGCAACTTGATCATTGGTACAAATCTTGAAACACATTATTAAACGTCGACAAAAAATCATGTCTTAAATCGGGATACACTATAAATTCATTACTAGTGAGCAATTTCATGTAGTTGCTACAAACTTTATAAATTAAAAGGAAAATTAAATTGGCGAAATATAATAAGTTAAACATGTTGTATTGCATCACCATTTTATAGACGATTATCCCCCTCCGGATTAAAATTTTCATTGTTATTTGTCTGGCTTGTCTGTCTGGAAATATGTGATTCTAATAATTGAACATTTAAAGTGGTACATATATATGTGTATGCTTTTCCTTTACTAGCTTTAAAAATCAATATGTACAATAATAGTAAACAGGTAAGCAATAAGCAAAGGTTTTTTTCATGAACTAATATTCATTTTAAATGTAATGTTAATTTAACTTCCATCTTGTCGTTTACACCTTACAATGCTTCTTATTATGAACACAATACCCCCGATGCCAAACATTTTTTATTCTCAGTTAAATTAATTGTGTGACACCTGATGCTTAATAACAATGTCTCGCTAGAAATACTATCGGAATAAACCGCAATATAACAATGAAAATGAGGTTGCCATTGATACTGGATTAAGCCCTCTGCGGAGAAAACCCAATAACCTAAAAAGCATTTTCAAACGTTCAAGATATTCTTTCGATGTCCAGTCATCTATTTCAGTAAGTAACAAACATAAAGATATTTGATTCAATATACTTCTGAATTCTAAACCCCAAAAGAAGACAAACATTTTTCGATTACCGTCGTTGAAAACGACGTGCTTGTAATAGTACTATATGTTTCAGCAGATACTGTAACAACTCACGGGCATTTCCAGAATTTAAAATAATATGCCTACACCTTATTAATACTGGGAATAATTTGATAAATACGAACATGCGATCATTGTTGGGAGTCATAAGTTTCCCTATCAATAGAAAATTATATATAATTATTATACGATTTAATAGCATGATATGCCTATTTATGCAAACGGACGTTTGAAAATCAAAACATCGAATTATTAACTTATTAATAATTCTGTTTTCATGAAACAGAGACAGATTTTAAATGTAGGTTTAATATGCTCAGATAAACATACCGACATGCTGGTTTAATATAAATTCCTCAGAAAAACAGATTAGATTTCTGTTTCCTAAACTTACTCAGATAAACAGATAAAAATGCTGGTTCAATATAACATGCTGGGATAATAAGACTCAAGTCCAAAGAGAAAGTTATGCAATTCTATCTATAAACGACTGGTCTGTCAAAACAACAAGCAATTCATCTGCATGACAAGGTATTGGATGATACGCATTTGCTTGACAATTGTAATAAAATTGCAGCCCCAGCAAAACATTATTTTGTTACAATGTAAAGATAAACCCTTTCAAAATGTTTCATGATGCATATGAAGGTTTGTTACGTTATTAACATTTTTGCTTGAACTACACAGGTTGTCATTTTCGTAAATTGTTCGTGGTTTCTCTTTGAAACTGATAATTTTTTAAACACATGCTCTTCTATTTTCCTCTCTACTTTTCGATTAATGGAGAGGCTGTGATTTTTTATGTTTTGTTATGTTTTTTGAGCATTTGCTTTGAATACTGACTCCTAATGAGCAAACGTACGGCTACTTGTAAAAACCTTTACAAATTTCTTACGCGGAATCGCCTTTTTCCACTTGTTTACTTTGATCAGAAATGATATATCTAGGGGTGAAAACAGAAAATGTTCTATCTGCTTCTACAATCGAAATCACTTAGAGCATTTTCTTTTCATTCCATTGATTTGACGTCATCCTGAACTAATTACCGAGCTGTTATCCTTTTTGGCACCAGACTGCGACACATTAGACAGACGAATATTGTTTAACTTAATTAGATAATGTCCAGTATTATGCTCCATACATAATATTCACAGATGTGTATGCGCGAAATTTTCATTGCCATGTTAAGTTGAATAAGTCCTGTCAAGGCGCCAAATAAGTTAATTATTGTCAACTGTAAAATGCAGTTTCAACAAATATATAGTTCCTAAATTGGCTTTCAATCAACAAGAGTGACAGTGGGAATGTATTGGTTACATTCAGATAAACATAGGCCCCTAGCGTTATAGAATACAGTGCCACATTAATTGATTTTAGAAACCTCAGAAATTGGAAAGTTGTCTAACGTTAGGGAAAATGACAAACGGTCATGGCTTAGAGCAGTCAATTATATTAATTATCTCATATAGATAAATGTCCGTGTAAAATGTAACATGTACATGGGTTAAGGTTTGGGCAAAACGTTGAACGAAAATGGTCGATGCTTGTGCTCTATATGATAAGGGTGAAATATGCATATCAGGAATCGCCACATTCAGAAAAAACAGCCTCCCTACACTGTCAAGAAGAAGAGAGAGGGAGAGAGCATGGTTAATAAAATGATCAGTTTCAAAAAAGACATCACTAACAATAAACAAAAAAGGAGAAAACGAGGGGTTACCGCCTTGGAAGGGTCAGTGGCAAATCAGATTGCCACTGGGGGTTTAAACCAGGTTCTAGGGTGCACCAACCTCATACTTGCCCCAACAGGTTCTCTTATCACAAAACAAGTACAAGTTGTCTTGGTGAAAAAACTCCAACCTACTTACCGGCTTAACAATGTTGCATGCAAAAGAACACAAACATATAAAACATAAGAAGCTAAGAGCATTGCAAAGCCGAAGGGGCGGGTACTCAATGATCTTACCGAGACCAAAGCTCCTGGAGTAAAATCAGCAAGAACACGATGCTGATTTAACACTTGCAAATAGATTTTATGAACACAGATGATTTGTGAAATGAAATGTGTTCGAGATTTGATAAGCATTTATATTGTGAAAAAATTCATGCAGAAGTTTGCAAAATGTGAAATGTGAAAAATGTTTGATGACCCTTTTACATTTTTATAAATCACAAAGGAAATTTCGACGCCAAAGAGTTTTAGTTGCTTATAACATTTCTGTGCAGAATTCCAATTAGCTCAACAGCTATATACTTCTTATTAAAAGTTGCTGTTACAGTAGTGATGCATTATGTTTGTCGATAGACTTGTCAACAATTGGCTTTGACAAAGAAATGATGAAATGTTAGGAAGTTGTAATTTAGAAAATCTATTAGTCGCGTAATAGGGACAAATTGACCACTGTGAGGGGACATCATTACAAATCTTTGGTGGATGCTGATGCTTTTCTTTCGTTTTTCGTGGTAATGAGACATATAAAAGATGTGAAAATAACCGTCTGGTAGTTGATTGTCAAGTCTTTTTATTGCAGCGTTAAGCATCTATACAAAAGAAAGTTAAACAATGTCGGGGCATCACCTTATTAAATTGTTTTGTTTTGCTACCACAGTCTAACTTTTCAAAATCTCGTTTAACAGTTCTTAAAAGTTCTCTATTTTTTGTTCAGCAATGCCGAAGACTTAGCGTGAACTATTAAATTATTATTTATATTGCATTTTTTCCCGGTGCTGTTCGACTGTAGTAAGTATTTTGTTAACACGAAAAAGGCCAATTTGTTCAATCGAACTGTCTCAGCGTTTTTGATTTTGAGGATATCTCAAAGTTAAAAAAGTTAAAAAAAGAGGTTACTTTGTCAAATAAAATCTAGTTAAATACCTAAAGTTCCAGATAAAAGGGAAATTTGAAAGCCACCGAACACGACAAATATGAAAATAGTGCAAAGTTTATTTTTCATCTATTTACTCGTATAGTCAATGCAAAACAGGAACACAATAAAATAAAAACAGAAAAAAGAGAATAATGAAAAGATTTAAAACTGAGTATTATTGTTTAAATAAATGCAATAATTTTAGTAAACAAACCATAAAGATGGCCATAACCTAGAGGACAGCAATCTTGAGACTGAATGAATCGATCTTGGTAATTATTTTAAATGCAAATCTTTCTTTATGACCGTTGATCTAACAGTTTCCTTCATTAAGAAAGTGGGTTAATGGTTAGGATAAGTATTCATAAATGTTGTTAGGCGAAACAAGTAGACAAGCACTAAATTCTTTAAAGATCGATAATTTGAAAAAAAAGGAATTTATCTTACTCGCCGACTTGTAGTCGTTATCAGTTGAAATATTGTCCAAACATTTGAAACAACTTAATAATTGATTTAAAATATGGAATATTGACTATCATTATCTACTTCTTAATCAACTAGACTCATTGGTTTTTTTTACAAATATTGCTTGGTTATGCTGTTAGTAACAAAAAAAGATGTCCGATATTTTTCAAATCCCTCAGTAATTACCCTTTTAAACTTTGAGTTTTCTTAAAGTTTTCATGCAGTTTGTCTATACTTTTGCTGTAACAATACTTAATTGATAATTATTGTGCTTAGAATAAATGCTACCCACCTTTAAGTACTTCATCTTTTAGACGTTTCGTAACTCTTTCAAAAATATTTCATATTTAAGCTCACTATTCAAATTTTATCATTTCATGTTTATGCATTTGGCCTACAACTTAAATATTTCTCATAACATTGATATCAAACTTAAAATTAATTTCTCCAATCATAACCTTCTTCATTCCAAAATGTGCAATAAATCTAAGACTTCCAAAATTAGTTAAACTTAGATAGTTATGTTGGTTACTTTACTTATTAATATAAATAATATACGGAAAGTCTATTGGGACATTATTTGAATTGAAGTCGTTCACAAAATCTTGAGGCGGAAAGAATAACAGAGAAGCTGACAAAAATAAACTGAACAAATGCTTTCATTAACGCGAAGTCTTTTGGGACAGTATTTGAATTGAAGTTCGCTCACAATCGTTGGAAGCAATAACGTTGCTCCATGTTACAGTGCATGCTACATCTTTGTTGGAGTGTATTGGTTTCCTTAGTTATTGTTTGATTGTCTTCTTCTGAAGTCATTTTCGGCAGTATTGAATGAAAGTATGAGTTCCTGATGAATATTGAGGGTTCCTGGTAATACTGTCGTAACTCCTTGATGAGTTATGACAGCCTTGCGAGCATCCCCTATATGTTTTAAAGTGTAATATTATAGGAAGTGACGATTGACTAAACGATAATGTAGGATTTACATTATTGATAAACTAAGAACATTTTTAAACGTTTTAGAATGCTTTATAATTATATAATCACTGGAAATGTTGATTTCGGCATTAATCTCACGATATTAAAGGTGTCTTTGTCGCGCGGTCTAATGGTTTAAATTCAGTTTATTGTATATTTTGTTTCGTTAAAGAGTTTATTTTATCAAGAACTTTTGGCGAAATTTGATATACATATAGCGATAGACAACAGTTTCAAAAAAGGAACGAATATGGGTGAAATGTAGATATCCGAAATGGACATATCCAGTTAATGCAGTCAAAAAGTGAAGATGAAGTGAGAGCACGAATTAAAAATAAGATAACACATAATACACGAAAATAAGAGGTTGCCGCCTTAAACGGTAAAATATTGAAACAGGTTCTGGGTGCACCCAACCTCATACTCGCCTCATATGAATTAACAAGCACAATTTTCTTTGTGAAACAAGTCTGACATACCTTATAAATTGGCAATGCTACATCAACATATGAAACATAAAAAGCTTGTGACATTGCCAATCGAAAAAAGCGAGACCAGATTTTAGTGAGTGAAATCAGCAAGAATCTAGAATCTCGGTCAGTACTTTTTTGTTCGTGCAATCGTGCCAAGAATAATTACAAATTAAGTAATTAAGCTTTCATGTTCGTTATAAAATTTCACAGAAACCATTATAAACTCTCGAACCCCCGCCACCGTCGTTCTAACCTAAGTGGTAAGCAAAGCAATCAACAAGCTTTCCACACGATTTTTGATATCGTATTAAGAGTCTGGTTCGACTACCTCTTTAAGGTTAAAAAGATAAATGTGCCATTCACACCAATGTTTCATGATCTAAGAAAGGAAATTAGTCTGTCTGGAACGCCCCTAGAAATGAAATGATATCGAAAAGAAGGTTCCATATTGACCATTATGTTTAACCCATCTTTTAGGATGGATGTTTACTGTTAACTTATGAAAAAATTGAGCTGCAGTTGAACTGGAGCTAGGCGGATGGTCATTTCCATTAGTGCCCATTTGCAGTCCCTGTCACACGGAGGGTGTTTTTTAAAAAATGGTAACATGAGTATGTTCATATATGCAGTAATGGAATAAGTGCCTCGACACAATGTTAACTATTTCAAGGAGACAGGAAATTCCGTTATTTTCTTAGAGGACTTTTCCGCAATAAGCATTTATTGGAATCTTGTGTTGTTGTTTTTTAAATGTGTCGAAAATACGATGTTGACGTAATACGCTGAACATCTTTAGAATAATGATTTAGACAATAATGTCATGTTTAAAGCATTTTTTAACAAAAGATATGAAGAAAATAAAATCAATTAGACTAGGTCAATAAATACCCCAATCAGTAAATCAATGAATTATAATTTTAGAGTTTTCACAGTTTTTATTCAGATTAAGGGTCCACTACACTCCTCCTTGCACGTTTAGCGATAAGAAAGAAAATGATTAAATTATCAATAACGGCAAAATGTCGTTCAATGAAACTGACCAAATAATCGTTATTTAGTTTATCTTCATCTTACATATATGAAGAATAGCTAGAACAGCTAGGGAATTATTAGATCTCGCTATTTTTTTTACTGTTTTTACATATCTTACCATATGCAGAAAAAAGAAACATTAGTAACATTCATTTATGCAAAGTTTCATTGAATGGCATTTTGCCGTCATTGCGAATTTGATAATTTACTTTTTTATCGATGAACGTGCAAAGGGGAGTGTAGTGGATCCTTAAATGTCATCTTTCCACACCTCTTAGCTATTTCAACGCATGCCTTTTTTATTTAAAATTAGAAATACTGTGACCAGGATAGGCTACAATACACCTGTCATAATTTGCGGTTTACACTTAAACACTTGTATCGTATAATACTTGTTATATTTTCAGGAACCATGGTCAATGAATAAAGCGTTAGACCTCTGATTGTTATTTTCAAGTACCAGGAAATAATTTCTTCTTCGATTCATGCAGCGCTTGAGGTAAGAATCAGCTGTAAGCTAATTAAATCAGGAAAATAAATTTATTCAGAGAAACATATTTTCAAATGTCTTTATTCTTCCTCCCTTTGTACATCTCTTTTTGTTTGAAATAATTGAACAACAGTTAACCCATATTTCTTATTTAACATGGTGTGGTGCGAAATCAAAATTGAGATTATTAACACAAGCTTTTTCGGTTTCCGAGACAGTGAGAACATCAAAAGTTCGCTGATATTTCCTAGTAAGCTTTACAAAATATCAGTTTCAGACAAGTGCGTAAGACATGTAAGATAATCGTAATTTAATATGTGAATGAACTGATACCAACGAAACGTCTTATATTACGCCGGTCATATTAATGAAGTGAAACATGTATATCAGAAATAGCCACACATAAAACTACAACCCCACTCAATCGAATAAGAAAACAGAAACACCACACAACCAAATAAGCAAACAGAAACACCACACAACCAAATAAGCAAACTCAAACCCCACACAACCAAAAAAGCAATGCCAAACAGAAACACCACACAACCAAATAAGCAAACAGAAACACCACACGGCCAAATAAGCAAACAGAAACAAGGAGCACGGGATTATAAAATAGTCTTCAAATAAGCTTAACAAACATTTAACGAGAAAACCTGAGAGGTAACCTTTCTGGAACGGTGTGTGGCACACACTTTGCCACTGGGGTTAAAACCAGGTTTTAGGGTGTACCAACCTCACAGTGGCCCTAACTGGTTCTCATACGAACAAACAAGAACAAGTTGTCTTGGTGAATAAGCTCCCACCCAACATTTAAAGCGACAATTTTGTATGCAAAAGCTCATTTAAAGGAAATCGTCAAGATGCCATCTTGATGTTCGATAGAAAACTTGAAGTGCGATTGCTTTCAAAGTTCCTTTTTTCATCTGTTTTTATTGATAATGCTGTTGTTTTTATATGAAACAGAGACTTTTTGAAATGCTTGCTCAATATAACCAGATCTGATAATCTGGAATATTATTTCGGTGGTTTAAAGCAGAAACAGTTCAATCTGCTTCAGTAATTGATATCACTTAGAATCTTTTCGATTTCAGCCATTGATTTGTCGTTATCCAGGACTTATTTTAGAGCGGCTATCTTTGTGTAAGACACCTTGGACAATCAAATATTGTGAGCTTTATCCGATTAAGCCCAGTATAATGCACACAATATTATATTCACAGATGTGTTCGCGAAAATAACATCACCATGTTAATTTGACTAAGTCCTGTCAAGGCGCCATGAGTTTAATTATTGACAGCTGTAAAATAGTGCTTCAACAAATGTTCAGTTCCTTAACCCTTTCCTCCATATATACGCATTTGTACACGTGTAAGACCGGTGCCCTCTGATCAGGATCTGCACCGGTCCCTTTTTGGTCAGAAACAACCTAATAAATCAAAACGCGAACAGAGCAGATCCTGATCAGACGGCAATGATGTGCCAGCTTATCTGAATCTACATTGTTTGCCAATGCCATAAAGGTGTGTATATGGTGGAAAGGGTTAATTGGCTTTCAAGAGTGACAGTGTGAATGTATTGGTTACATTTAGAAAAACATAGACCGATGCCCCTAGCGTAATGGAATACAGTGCCACTTTAATTGATTTCAGAAACCTCAGAAATTGCAATGTGTGTCTAACGTTAGAGAAAATGAGAAAAAGTCTTAGCTTATACCAATCAATTATATTATTTATCTCTTACTTATTAATGTAACAAATGACACCGTTACATGGGTTAGAGTTAGGGTTTTGGCAATAAGTTGAAACGGTAACGGTCAATGTTGATTAACAATTGCAAGTAGCAATCAGTTGTAGTGACACCTTTAAAAAAAATCATATTTAAGAATTAAAATCCTTTGTGTTAAGAAAATGGTGAACTTAATTCGAGATTTTTAACAAATTTATGAATGTTAAATTGAAAAATGAGTGATAAAATTTTACCATTTTTTTATAATTATTTTTTTCGAGTGTTAATATATTATGATATAACTAAATAATGAATGTCGATGCAAAAGCATTTTAGCTGCTTATAACATTTCATTGCAGAATTCTATTAGCTAAAAGACCTTGACTATTTATTAGAAGTTGCTGTTACAGAAGTGATGCATTATGGCTGTCGATTGACTAATCAACACTTATTTTTGACTAAGATGGAATGTTAGGAAGTTGTAATTTAGGAAATCTATTAGTCGCGTAATAGGGACAAATTGGCCACTGTGAGTGGACATCATTACAAATCTTTGGTGGAATCTGAAGCTTTTCTTTCGTTTTTCACGAAAAAGGCCAATTTGTTCAATCGAACTGTCTCAGCGTTTTTGATTTTGAGAATATCTCGGATGAGTTAAAAAAGAGGTTACTTTGTCAAATAAAAACTACTTAAAATACCTATAGATCCAGATAAAAGGGAAATTTGAAAGCCACCGAACACGACAAATATGAAAATATTGCAGGCTCGGTTTGATTGAGCCTGTTAATGAGCAGTAATGTAAGTGAATATAACTGTTCACTTATAAAAGGAGACAGTATGACGGTCACGAAGGAACTAAAGTCCTTTCTAACCGAAACCGTTAATTTGATTTTCTTTTCAGCATGTATAGCATTTCCGATATCTTGGCCACAATGTGATACATTTTTTCCTGTTCGTATCGTGTTTGGTGGCTTTCAAAGTTTATTTTTCATCTATTTACTCGTATAGTCAATGCAAAACAGGAACATAATAAAATAAAAACAGAATAAGAGAATAATGCAAAGATGTTTAAACAGAGTACATTATTATGTATTATTGTATAAATTAATGCTATAATTTTAGTAAACAAACCACCAAGATGGCCATAACATACAGGACAGCATTAGTGAGAATGAATGAATCTATCGCTGTAATTATTTTAAATGCAGATCTTACTTTATGACCGTTGATCTAACAGTTTCCTTCCGTAAGAAAATGGGTAAATGGTAAGGGTAAGTATTCATAAATTTTGTTAGGCGAAACAAGTAGACAGGCACTTAATTTTTGATCGAATATTCGAAAAAAGGAGGTATGTTATTCGCCTAGTCGTTGTTATCAGTTGAATTATTAATGCACTGGGTCGTTAAATTTGAAACAACTGAAGTAATTGATATACAATATGAAATATTAACTATCATTATCTACATTTTTATCGACTAGAGTCATTTGTTTTAGAAATACACCTTAGTTACATGTATGCCGTTAGTTATAAAAATAGATGTCCGATATTTTTCAAATCCCTAAGTAATGGCCCTTTTTAATTTTGAGTTTCTTAAAGTTTTCATGCAGTTTGTCTATACTTTTGCTGTAACAATACTAAATTGATTATTTTAGAGCTTAAAATAAATGCTAGCCACCTTAAAGTACTTCATCTTCAAGAAGTTTCGTAACTTCTGTCACATTTTTGTCATATTTAAGCCCACTATTCAAATTGTATCATTGCATGTTTATACATTTGGCCTACAACTTTAATATTCCTCGTGAAATTGATATCAAACTTAAAATTAATTTCCCTAATCATAACCTTCTTCTTTCCAAAATGTGCAATAAATCATAGACTTCCAAAATTAGTTAAACTTAGATACATGTAGATATATTAGTTTCTTTACTTATTAATATATATAAAAATAAGGAAGGCCTATTTGGACAGTATTTGAATTAAAATTCGCTCACAAAATCTTGAGGCGGAAAGCATAACAGAAATGCTGACATAAATAAACTGAACAAATGCTTTCATTAACGTAAAGTCTTTTGGGACAGTATTTGAATTGAAGTTCGCTCACAATCGTTGGAAGCAATAACGTTGCTCCATGTTATAGTGCATACCACATCTTTGTTGGAGAGTATTGGTTTCCTTAGTGTTTGATTGTCTTCTTCTGAAGTCATTTGTGGCAGTATTGAATGAATGTATGAGTTCCTGATGAATATTGAGGGTTGCATGCAATACTGACTTATCTCCTTCTTTACTTCAGTGTAGTTATGACAATCTTGCGAGACACCCCCGATATGTTTTAAAGTGTTCGATTTGAAGAAGTGTCGATTGACTCTACGATAATGTAGCATTTACATTATTGATAAACTAAGAACATCTTTAAACGTTTGAGAATGCTTCAGAATTTTATAGTCACTGGAAATGTTGATTTCGGCATTAATCTCACGATATTATAGGTGTCTTTGTCGCGCGGTCTAATGGTTTAAATTCAATTTATTGTATATTCCGTTGCGTTAAAAGAGTTTATTTAATCATGAACTTTTGGCGAAATTTGATATACATATAGCGATAGGAAACAGTTAAAAAAAGAAATGAATATGGGTGAAATGTAGATATCCGAAATGGACATATCCAGTTAATGCAGTCAAAAAGTGAAGATGAAGTGAGAGCACGAATTAAAAATAACACAACACATAATACACGAAAATAAGGGGTTGTCGCCTTAAACGGTCAAATATTGAAACAGGTTCTGTGTGCACCCAACCTCATACTCGCCCCTCCTGGTTCTCATATGAATATACAAGCACAATTTTCTTGGTGAAACAAGTCTGACATACCTTATAAATTGGCAATGTTACATCAACATATGAAACATAAAAAGCTACTGACGTTGCCAATTGATAAAAGCGTAGGCACTTAATTATCTTACCGATGCTAGATTTTAATTAGCAAGAAACTAGAATATCGGTGAGTTCTTTTTTGTTTGTGCAATCGATCCAAGCAAAAAGAAACTGATGAAGCTTTCATGTTCATTATAAAATTTCACAGAAAACATAAGCTCTTAAACACCGCCACCGTCGTTCTAACCTAGTGGTAAGCAAAGCAATCAACAAGCTATCTTAAAGATTTTCCAGTTTAATTCGTACTAAGAGTCTGGTTCGACTACCTCTTGAAGGTTAAAAAGACATAAATATGCCATTCACACCAAGGTTTCATGATCTAAGAAAGGAAATTAGTCTGTCTGGCAGCAAAATGTGCTAGATGTCACATTTCCTGTTGCGATGGCCCTCTAGGTAAGTGAGAATATATACTGATAGCCAATAACAAGCTACCGCACCATTCACAGTTCGTGTTCTTGATAAAGATAATACAAATACATTTTGTTGTAGATACTTGTTCAGGAATATTTAAATATAAGTTAATGAATGTGAGTTCAAATGGTCTATATGACATAAAATATTACATAATAGAAGCACAGTAGAAAATCTTACGTCACAAATTGTATCTGTACCCGTCTGTATATTGTATTAAAATATTATTCTCATGTTTTGAGTTTCGGGGCATTTTCACCAATGATTAATGTTATGACTGAAAACGTTTGGATTACTTGCGTTGTGTTTTAAATGTTTACTGTTTTATCACAGAAGATTTTGTGACTTTTTTATCATTCATTGAGAAATGTTGACTTAATATTTGACGACATGGAAACATCTTAAACTCTGTTTTATTGTTTTATAAGTTCATTTTTAAATTACCTAAATATATATCGTAACACTCAGCGTATTTTGAGATCCATGCTTAGGGACAAATATGACCAATAGACTTTCAACACAGAGGGAAACATGATATTATTGCAATAGAAAACTGATTTTAATTTAAAGATTTTTATCTTTAAGTTACTGGCTTTTCCAGCTATCACACTGAAAAACACTACCACAGATAAATACACTATATAAAATACATGTAGATTAGATTGATAAGTGGTAAAATTATAAACATGTTCCGTTGCCATAACTCGAGGAACCAGAATGTCTGATAGGCCGTCAGCATAAAGAATGATAAATACTTCAGATATCAAGATGTAACATTATTTTCCCTTAGTATCTATATTTTTAATGAAACACGGTCTGAAGGATTCGTGTTATTGAAGGTAAGAGTTCTTTACATAATAATAAACTTCGATCCCCTGTCAGAATTCTTTTTGTTCATTTCTGGTCATTGATTTCTGATTGATGACAAACCCATCATTTTTATCTGAGCATAATACACCAATAAAAATGAAATAATATCAAATGGAAGGTTCTATATTTGCCATTATATGAGGCACGCCACGGGAACAGGTACCTTCGGTCATTTTTTGTGTCATTTTTGTTGCTACTTTATTTAGAAAGAACTTTCAAATTTCTATTATTTTCTCATAACTAAATAGTGGTTTTGTTACACATTTTGACAATAAAATGGTATTTTTACCGCGAATTGCATAATACTCAATGTCGTCTGCTCAACTTTATGACGTCGTTTCAAGGATTGACGTCAACTGCCTGAAGGTACCTTTCCCCGTGGCGTGCCTCATATTATAAGTGTACCATGTACTTGTGTAAATATTGAGCTGCAGGTTTGGTTTGATTGAGCCTGTTCATGGACAATAATGGGAATGCATATTACTGCCCACGCCGCCTAGAGCAGGTTGAGCGCAACTCAATATTTACACCAATAAACAGTACAAATGTGATCCATCTCAAACGATGGTATGCATATGACGGTGAACATGGAACCTTTAATGTTGTATTTTTAGATTAATACCATTCCATATTCAGCGCCTAAGGCCACCAGATAAAAGAACGGGTTTGCCCTAAACGAGAAAACTATGGGCGGAACTAAACAAAATAAAATTTAGAGGCATTCTCTGAAATAACGTTATGTTATTTTAAATGTAAAGCAATCGAAAATAAGGTGATAAAATATAATATTATGCCGAATATCTTTAGAAAAATGACTAACCGAAAATATTCCTTTTAAATTTCACAAAAGTTAAGAAGAAAATAAAATTAATTAGTTCAAAAATATTCCCCAAATTCAGTTAATCAATGAATTATGAAAAGTGTTTACAATTTTTACTTAGAATCTTCTTTTTCGCTGCGTGGGGAGGCTGTGTTTTGTGAGTGTGGCGATTCCTGATACCCATTCCACGACAAACAGGGTCGGGCGCAAAAAGGATATGCATATATTACTTCTTATGATTCATACATTTGTACAATGTTTTGTTTATTTTTGTCCATTAAATGTAATTTATCTACACCTCCTTGCTGTTTATTTTTTGTGCATTAAATGTAATATTTTCACACCTCCTAGCTGTTTATTTTTGTCAAATAAATGTCATATTTCCACACCTATCTTTTAATTTTTGTCTATTAAATGTCATATTCCCACACCTCTCAGCCATTCAAGCGCATGTTTATGTTCTTTTATAAGAGAAAATATTCTGATTAGGATAGGTTACATTAAACCTGCAATAAATTGCGATTTGCATCATAATACGCTATTCTAATAATAATTGTTATACTTTAAGGAACTGTGTTTCCATGGATACAGCTTTAGACCTATGATACGAAGGTTGTACTTTTAAAGTACCAGGAATAGATTTCTTCTTCGATTCATACATTGCTTGAGGTAAGAATCCGCTGTAATCATGAACTAATTAACCCTTTCTACCATATAAACTCATTTTTACACATGTGCGACCAGTGTAGATCCAGATCTGCCGGAACATTCTTGCCTTCTAATTAGGATCTGCACTGGTCGCAATTTGGTCAGAAATAACCTAATGAATCACAAAGAAGAGAACAGTGCAGATCATGATCAGACGGCACGGATGTGCCGGCTGATAGGGAACTACACTGTTCGCCCATGCCATAAAGGCTTATATATGGATGACAGGGTTAAATAAGATCGAATAATATTACAAACAAAGAATAGTTTGTTTATTCAGAAAAAACACTTGTCCAAATGTCATTTAAATTATACTTCCCCCCTTTGTTCTTTCTCCCTTGTCGTTTTCCTTTTAAACCGAGAGCGTCTCGGTTAGGTCGTTACAAGTCAATGAAGTATAATAATTATAAGAACCATTTGTTTATTACAAAAGATAAAGGTTTTATTTGTTTTCAAACGTTGTTTCACTGAGACTTGAGAGTTTGTCTCTGATAAATTAATGTGGAATTGAAGAGTACTTAGTGGAAGAGCACTAAGTGGAACAATCATAAATTGACGAAGATTAAAAGGGGACTTTGAAAGCAATCGAACACGACAAATATGAAAAAATTGCAGGCTCGTTTGATTGAGCCTGTTCATGGACAGTAATGGAAATGCGTATTACTGTGCACACCGTCTAGCCCCGGGTTAAGCGCAACTCATCATTGAGTACCCGCCCCTTCGGCTTTGCAATGCTCTTAGCTTCTTATGTTTTATTTGTTTGTGTGCTTTTGCATGCAACATTGTTAAGCCGATAAGTGGGTTGGAGTTTTTTTCACCAAGACAACTTGTACTTGTTTTGTGATATGAGAACCTGTTGGGGCAAGTGTGAGGTTGGTGCACCCTAGAACCTGGTTTAAACCCCCAGTGACGGAGACGTTTTTAAAATAATACTCTCACTAAATGCTTTCTAAAAGTGTAGTTAATAATTCTTATGTATTTTGAATTATTATTTAAGATTATGTTGACGGTACAACAACAAAACACCTTACACTATGGAAAGTTTGATTTGCCACTGACCGTTCCAAGGCGGTAACCCCTCGGGTTCTCATTTTTGTTAATTGTTAGTGGTGTCTCTTTGGAAACTGATCATTTTATTAACCATGCTCTCTCCCTCTCTTCTTCTTGACTGTGTGGGGAGGCTGTTTTTTCTGAATGTGGCGATTCATGATATGCATATTTCACCTTTTTTTTCAATATTGACACTAATAAACAGTACACTTTTGACCATTCCAAACGATGGTATGCATATGGCGGTGGACATGGAACCTTAAATGCGGTATTTTCATATTAATACCATTCGTGTTCAGCGGCGTATGGTCCCCAGATAAAAGAATGGGTTTGTTCTTAACGAGAAAACAACGTTCGGAACTAAAAATAACAGAATTTTTTTAACAGGGGATCTTAGAATATAAACCCTGCATATCACAGACAACGCCAGTCAAAAATTAAAAAGCAGGAAGAATATCCTTGTTACTAAAAGAACAATATAAGGCAAGTAGTAAGAACTCTGAAGTTTGTTTGCTACACTTTTTGTGCCTGCTTTGAATGTAAGGTCATTTCAAAACGAGACCAATGATCTCTACAACAAAAAATGCTTTGATTCCCACAAGACAAGTTCATGACATAAATTAAAACGTACTTTTGCATTTGAAGACTTATACCTAAATTCCGTCGACATAATGCTTGTGTCGATTTTTTTCCTAGTATTTCCATTAGGGTTGATTGAATATAATTAACTTTCAAAACATTTGAGATGCTTTGAGACGATATTAAACATGTTAAAAGGCATATCATTTCTACACCAGTTTATGTTATTTCTGTCATCTTCTTCTTGCCGATTTGACTCCAGGGGCTCTGTTCTCGGAAAGGTCATTTAGTACCTACTCTTTGCTAGACAATATGATCAGCTTCTTTTGTTTAATAGGTTTGTGTGCTTTTGCATGCAAGATTGTCGAGTTAATGGGTGGATTGTGCTTATTCACAAAGGCAGTTTGTACTTGTTTGTTATATGAGGAACTGTTTGGGAAATTTTGAGGTTGGTGCTCCCTAGAACCTGGTTTAAACCTTCAGTGGCAAATTGTTTGCCACTAAAACAATTGTACACTGACCTTTCAAAGGTGATAGCCCCCCAAGGTTCTCTTTGTCGTTAATTGTATATGTAATTGCACTCTTTTTCTCTCAACTATTTGGTTGAGGTGGAATAAACATTTGATTTCTGGGTGTGGCCATTCCTGAAATACATTTTTCAGTGTTTTCTTCTTCAAGAATATCTAAAACAGTAAACTCATTTTTTCATCGAAGCCGACTTTGAATATGATGACAAACTTAAATCAAGTTCGCAGGAAAAATGATGTTTGCTTAGTAAAATGTATCAAGAAATATCGTTTGATTTAAATTTGTTTAATATCAAGCTCTTATGAACAGAACATGTATCAGTAACCGAGAGCTAAACTAAAACTTCACCTATTGATCAATCACGATTTCAGTTAAAACCTCAAATTTGCGAGTATACAATATCAGTTTTTCTCTACTATCAATTTTTGCTAACTGGGAGCAAACCCAAACCGTCAAGGCGACAGCGCCTAGCCTGCAATTCTGACAACGCAACCTATTGAGCTAACCGCCACGCTGCACAAATAGGGCTACAGTGAAGTTCAAATTACATGTATATTGCCCCTACCCGCACCGTTACGGCGACAGCGTCTAGCCCTGCAATTCCGATAACGCAACCAATTAAGCTAACCGGAACAACCCCAAAAAGGTTGATCGTTTAGCCCTGTTTTACGTTATCGTCACTGCATGAAATCGGTAATAAATTATTGTACTGATAACAGTATTGACTATATGTACGGGGAGACTTTTTACGACCGCCACATTGCACAAAAAGCGCTAATGTGAATATCAAATGATATTGCCTCTACCTGGGGCGACAGCGCCTATCCCTGCAATTCCGAAAACGCAATCAATTGAACTAATTTGGACAACCCCAAAAGGTTGAACGGATAGCCCTGATATACGTTATCATCACTGCATGACATCGATAGCGGATTATTTCACCAATAACAGTACTGACTTTATCGAAACGGAGACGTTTTTAAAATAATACTCTCAATAAATGCTTTCTAAAAGTGTAGTTAATAATTCTTATGTATTTTGAATTATTATTTAAGATTATGCTGACGGTACAACAACAAAACACCTTACACTATGGTAAGTGTGCGGTGCTACCATTACATTCAAGGATTGATATTTATCATGTATTTCGGTTTCTTACACCCAAAATGTACAACCCCGGCCTTAATTCAAAAACTGTGACTGGTTGTCAAGTTCATGTTTCAGGATGTAAAAAATACTGAAAATCAGCTCCTTAATAGACTTAATTTCGCTAAACTGTAACGTTTTCATAAAAATATATCAGAATTTAATTATTATCTGTGATATTTCAATGATGTGACAATATTTTATCGACGGCCGTAAAAATTGAACTATTTTCGGCTAAAGAAGAGATTATGAGACTTTGTGTTTCATTTTTGCTTATGTATATATGCATTTGTGTCTGATTGGGCTATTTGATTAAAAAATCATGTTACTATAAATCAAATGGAAAATTACTATAAATCAAATGGAAAATTACTATAAATCAAATGGATGAAAGATAAACCTTTACTGATAACAATATATTTCAATCAAGATATTTTGTCTGTAAACATGCGTAATGCAGTTTATATGAACTATATTAAAGTGCAAACACGAATAAAAGCTTCTAATGTATTAGATAAACGGAAAGTATTGATTTGATCTGAGTTTTAGAAATCAATTATAAAGACACTGAATGCTTCGGAATCGTGTGTTTTGACACGAGACCCGACGGAAATGGGAAACAAGTTTTTCAAACAAAGAAGCTATTCCCTGTTGACAGTAAATCAATTTATTATCCTGAACTTTGTTCTGTTTGGATACACAACTATGTGACAAGTCACAAGTTAATCTCCATATAGATAAATAACATTTCCATTACAATATGTTCTACTTTTGGACAAGGCAACTTGATAGACTATTATGAAAAAAGGCAGATTCTGTAACTCTATTAGGAATTTCTCTGGAACCTAATCAGACTGTCTTTTGTTTTGTTTTATAGCGGGTTGGTCTGAATTTTGGGGTAAAAAATAGTGCAATTTTTAAGTCCAGGTAAAAATAGAAATTCAAAATTAGGACTTTTTTGGAGAGGATCTTAATTTGGCTGTTGTCTTAAAGCTGGGTGTATTGTATTTTACATTTCAGTTAACGTAAACGCTGTGCATTTCTAGACAGTTCGTGCCTCCATCATTGTTGTGCTTTATGTAAGCATATATTGTACCTATGTTCACATAATCTGAGGCCACTTTATAATGTGTTTTGCCGGTTAAAATGAATAATAGACATGATAGAAGCAGCTGAAGTGATAAGACCATTTTTTCTCATTTTTCCAAATAAATGACACTTTTTTTCTTACATATTACCTTAGATGTAGCTTTAATATCAACTGTTTACTGTAAACTTGTTTTACGTAAGCATTCCAATTCAAACACATAATATTTTACATTGATATAAGACCACTGTTTTCCATTGCCCAAATTAGGGCAATTTTCCTTATATACATTTTGTATTCCCTAATATATGTTAGATGTACCTTAAATATCAACTGTTTGCTATAAACTTGTTTTACAAATGATATTGTTTCTACTGGGGATCGAACCCGTACCGTGAAGGCGACAGCGCCTAGCCAAGCATTTCCGACAACGCCGGTAGAACCCAAGAAAAGGCACTCCAGTTTTAACACATGGTATTTTACATTGATATATCAGGCACATGTTCCTTAGTGAGTTCAAACTTTGGACTTTCATACCGAGGGGTTTCAAAATTCATGTTTTAACTGAAGCTTTCAAAGTGGAACTGCATGAAATGCTATTAATCTGACAATACATTAACGGAGGTTCCGTGTTCACCGCCATACGCACTCTTTTGGATAAATCAAAATTGAGCAGCCCAATTGTGTAACCGTGGAGCGCTCCCCTTATCAGGCGGCGTAGGCATTAATCGCATTTCCATTAATGGCCATGAACAGACTCAATCAAATTTAGCCTGCATTATTTTCAATTTTAAAGTAAAATTTTCATCTATTTTACACACATATAAACTCATTTTAATAAGTTTGTATCTTTAAGTGTTTTTATATATCCGAATAATTCAGCCAATATTCAATTTACGTGTTAATTGAACTGTTAAACTTAAAAGATTCAGTAGTTATTTTGTGTGAACATTTCCGAATGCGTTATTGACCAGGAATTTAGCATTGCTTATTGAAACGCTTTATTTCTCAATATAATTTTAAAAGTATTCGCTGATATAAAAACTAATACCATGTTAGATGTCTTAAATTAAATTCAAGCTCTGGAACCTAACCTTCAATAAGATATTTTTATGTTCAAGTTGAGTAATCTTCCAGATTACAACGATAGATATTGAAGCCTGTCGACATTACTACGGTCTCAGATACAGTTTCATTACTTTTAACGTTTTTTTTTATTTATCTGCAGACGTTCTCATAAGTTTTGCTTAGTAAACGCAGAGTTCTAAAAAACGACATTGTTGCAAATAACTGATACATAATATAATTTTATCATGCAGTCATCAAAGCAATGAGATAAATTATGACTAAAATACAAACATACTGGCCGCCATAGAAAATTACCATTTTACATTGATGAAATTGAAACCATTCTTTACAGCAAAAAAGTACTTGTACATTCTTACATTTTCTGGTGACTATGTTTTTTTATGCTGCCAAAACTTAAAAGAT
Source organism: Corbicula japonica (assembly GCA_038501625.1). NCBI lineage: Eukaryota > Metazoa > Mollusca > Bivalvia > Venerida > Cyrenidae > Corbicula > Corbicula japonica. The sequence continues at coordinate 3,267,967 of JAZAYU010000041.1, forward strand.
CAGTACTTTCGTTGAAACAATTAAATCAACCGGAGAAAAATGCGCATAACACACAACTGTTAAACATGTTAATGGTAGTCTTCTTCGTGTCACAGAAAATTTAATTTTCATAGAAATAGAAAGTTTCAAATGAATTTTAAAGGCATAATTAAGACATGGTTTGTCAAAGTTTGTGAAATGTTTTTGTACCGGTAGTTTGGAATTTTGCAGAAAACCGAAAATTCGCATATGGGTGGCAACACCGGTAGTGTGTATTTGTTGTTGATCACAGAGGTTGTTTCAAATTCCACCAGAAGTACAACTTCTAATTCATATGAAGCCGTTCAAATTTTATCAATCACAACTGGTATTAATTACAAAAGTGATAATTTTCTATTGACGGGGAGTATATTTGATTTGAAGCCTTCGCGTTTTAGGAATTTATAAATTGAATCACAGCGTATTTAGAAATATTAATGTTACGATATTTCAAAAGGAAATATTACGAGGAAATTTAATGTTTGGGAAACATAAGTGTAGATCGATTTTGAAAATGCCATGGTTCAAACATAAATATGTTAAATTAAAACCAGAAGCGAATAATAACATGATGCATTCGTAGTGACAGGCAGAAGATAAAAATCAAATGTCCACCAGTTTTAAAGAATTTTGAAATAGATAAAAGAGTAACTTTGAAACCAAAGAACAAGAAAAAATGAAAATATTGCAGACTCGGTTTGAATGAGCATGTTCATGGGCAGTAATGGAAATTCAATCTCATGTCTATGCCGCCTATCCCCGTGTTGAGCGCAACTCAATATTTACTGCAGTAAGCATTATACTTTTCATTCACCCAAACGACAAAAGAAGCTATTAATAAAGTATCTGATCCCTTTCACCGCCGTGCTGCAGCAATGAAAGGTGAACACGTATCGATTGGCAGTTTAGGATTAAACTACTGCTGCGTTACCTTTTTTTATCTCGTATAGAATTAGTTGCTGTGTAATTTCCATTAAAATTTTACTATTTAACCGATACCAAAAACAATAGTGAATTAAAGTCCAAGGTGATTATTGAAAGAAATTCAGGTTCCTGTGGTCCAACAAAGAAGGTTGATACTTGCGACATACTTTGAAATAATTCTTATATTAAAAGACTGTTGTGTTCCATTTTTGTATTAACATAATTAATAAGGTTGTTAAGAATTAAGTTGTACTGTAATTCCCTATAATCTTAATATTTGGTCGAAACTAAAAACAAGAGTAATTTATTGTCCAACTTTCAATGGTTGATACTTTCGAAAAACTTTTCAATAATTCTAACAGCGGAATGTCTGCCCTATTTCATAGTTAAGTTTCATCGGTTGAAAGAATCCAGCTGCCGTGTGTCCAAAGTCTGAGATGGCAATAGAAATTGACTTGATCAAATAGAACGCTCACCAGTCTGATCGAATTATTTCGATACATACAGAAAGGGAAAGAGTTTCCTGTCTTGTATTATTTCCTGTTTACTGTTGAAAATTGAGAAATCCTGTTATTCTCACTTTAAAAGAAAATAGATGAGAAATGAACTTTGAAAGACATCAAAGATGTCAAATATTAAAATATTGCAGGCCTTGATTGTGCCTGTTCATTGGCAGTAATAGAAATGCATATTTCTGCCCACGCCGATTGCTACGGTTGAGCGCAACTCATATTTACCCAATTTAACAGCAAAATTTAGATCCTTCTCAAACGCTGGTTTGCAAATGTCGGTGAACATGGAACCTTTGATGCGGTATATTCAGATTAGCGTTTTGTTCTAGCAATGGCATCGTTATTGCAGCGCAGTAAACAACTGATGGATGTTATGTTTACTTGGCAAAGGGGAGCCAGTATTTATTTAGATTTATTGAAATGTTGGCAACTTCTCTACGGACTTAATATGATATATTTCATAGCTATTGATAAGAAAAATTCCTATTACATATGTCTGTAAACTTCTCTATTCAGTGTCTGCTCCTTCAATCATATGTTTTATAAATTAATATGATTCACATTTGTCAGCAATAACATAACAACAATATACTCAGGCGGCTTTCACGTCAGTTATCTGTTTCATTTACCTCCCTTGACGGTTATATGCTAATTTCAAACCATACAGAATGCCAATCATTGTTAGTGTCTGTATATAGACATACTTAAACTATCCATTTTTTGAGATACAGATGTCCTTTGGTGAGGGGTTGCCGCCGTATTTGTATGTCTTTGGCGTTATTCAAACATACAAAACTAATATAACGTACATTCGGTGTTGGCATGTAAGTTGTTACAAATCAACGACTTTTAACAGCGACAATTATTAGCATAATTTCCAATAGTATGCATTTCTATTACTGCCCATAAACAGGCTCAATCAAACTGAGCCTGCAACATGTGCAATTCTTTTTTAATAATCGTTTTCAGTGGCTTTTCGCTTTTCATCTACTGAGAAAAAACAATAATGAAGTATTTAAATAACATATATATGTTTGGTTTGGTTTAGATTTTAATAGATCTCTTGTTAGAAATAATGTGAACATTGGAAAATATAAACGTATACATTTAAATAGATAGAGCGCGAGGGACATATCCATTCTTCTCTTTAACAAATATTTTTGTTGTTTTTGTAATGTTTTTTATGTTTTCTTGTCAAACAAGCGTGCGGCATAATGTTCAAAAAGGAGCTTAGCAAAACATTGAATATGAAAATGGTATTCCACAGTTTTTTAACAGTGAACATACCTTTTTCACCGACAAAAAAAAATAATTCGCTGTAAAATATATAATAAAATGCATGCTGTAATATACACCCTAGGGAGAACATTCTAAAATCGTTTTCTCCGAAATATATTTAATTACAATCATATAGCGATCTTAGATGGAACGCAGTTGTAGTAAGTGCTAATCAATGGTCGGTAAAGGTATTTCAGCATACATATGTAATTATATTCTGTATATATATCCAAGGTTAAACATGCCAACTCATGAAGAGATGTTGAGAGCAGTCTTAAACTATAAAGAAATCATTGATAAGGTGGATAAAGATTTGTTGTTGGCGGTTAAAAGGTCAAAGATTATCTTAGGTCAGTATACTGATCTGAATTCTGGACCTGCCTTAGTGATAATCTTTCATAAAGGTCAGTCGTTCAAATAATGAAGAAGAAATTTCCCTTAATAAAAATGTGGTTCTATAAGATTAAGGCATAATTATAGCTTTAAATATGCATATTTGTCTATACCTTTGTTTATCGCTGAAATCAACCAAGTCGTAGTCGACTTTCTCGGTTCTCCATAAACCCGCTCCCACAGACCTATCTATCCGCCTAAAATTAATATTAAGGTTTTTCCTAAAATCTTCTATTGATTTGTTTACAAAACGGAAAAAATATAATACTGACCCCGCTGGTCCTCTTTCTATTCCCTACCAACCCACAATATTTTTTTTTATTTGTAAAAACAGTTTTCAAACATATAATTTTTTGTCAGGTTTTATATGTTTTCAAGCTTGAAAATGGAAATTAATGGTATTTATGTTTTTTATGTGTTTTCAAACCCAACAAAATAATCGGTTTTTGCAAAAGAATCAGATTATTAGTAACAACCCTCATTGTTTTAGAACATTTAATCTTGTGTACATAGACCCCTCTCCCTTAAAAATCATATTCATTTGTTGGATTCGTTGCTCTAATTGTACATGTTAGTTAACCCCTTACCCTTGAAAATCATATTGTTTAATTCAATGCTCTTATTTTGCTTTTAAGATAATTTATTTTAAAACTTTTTGATTAATCGAGTAAACTATCGTTTATTACTTTCTGCATTTTTTCCATACTAACTTTTTATCTAAGAAATTCAGTTGTGTAATTGTGGTCTTTTATCATCAATGCCGTCTTCTTGTTATTCGTGTGATTTCAATATAATTGGCGGTTTCCTAATTGCACGTAAGCTTCTCGGAAATATGTATTGTATAATGGTCAGCTAACTTAATAAACAACAAAATCACGTACTTCCTCGTTTTTTGTCAATATGAAGATAAATTATTGTCCAAAACTCTCCGATCTTTCCTGAAAATTAAGTAGACTGAATGTAGCTAATTTGACATATTTATCATCTATCTACGATAAGATATGCTGATAGAGTATGTTATTTACGGATTTTTTTCGTTTTCGTAGTAGCGTCTACGTTGCTTATTGTTCTCAGTTCTATCAAAATTTTTTCCGCAATGCCATTATTTAAAACTCTTTAAATTACCTCGTTTAAATGTGAAAAATTGTTTAAATAATACCAGGGAGGATCTCGAGACATGCACGAGTTAACATGTCTTTTAATCAGGGAGTCAATTTTTTCTACTGTCAGATGGTTTCCCGGTCTTAGTAAAGTAATAATTGTCATGTAATGTTTTATTTCACTTACTATTAAAATAGATGAGAAAGGAACATCGAATGCCACCAAACACGAAAATATGAAAATATTGCTGGCTCGGTTTGATCAAACCTTTCATGGACATGTTACTACTGCCTAGACCCGGGTTTAGCGCAGACAAAAGAATGGGTTTGCCCTTAACGTGAAAACAAATGGGCGGAAATGAACACAATAGAAAATGCAATATAAAGCCTGTATTTACAGGGAACACCAATATTAAAAGTATAATAATTTTAAAAGTAGAAGGTATATTTTACGGAATGATTAATTATGTCAAAGCTATTCTGGTGGCGTAAACAGTAATATGTACTTACATGACTGCTTAATATCAGGTTCAATCAAACCGAACCTGCAGAGATTTAATATTTGTCGTATTCGGTGGTTTTCAAAATTCCATTATATAATATGTGATATTGAAACTACCCATATACAGGCCGAGATAAAGAGAACATTTTATGAAGGAGTACTATTAACAGGCATATGAATCTCGCTCGGCAGCCTTCAAAGGACGTATTTGAAAACAGCACTGATTGAATGTACTGGGATATATTTTACAGCCGGCACACGGCACAGATATCGCTACTGTGATATTAAAATAGATGAAACGGGAACTTTGTATAAATAAAAATGAACTTTATAAGCCACCGAACACGACAAATATCAAAGTAGTGCAGGCTCGGTTTAGTTGAGTCTGTTAACGAGCAGTAATGTCCGCTCAAACAAAGGACAATCTCGAAGGTGTCTCGTAGAATTTATCCTCGGCTTCAATTCTCTCCTTTGGCATGTTGTAGATAGTTCATAACTTTATGAGTAGTTTTCAGCGATTTCTTCCCTTTTAACTTACAAATTCAGAATGGTATAATTTGAAAACATAACACATTGAACATTCCGTTAACCCAATCTTTTATATTTTGTTTAGTGAACAGGCTTCATCAAACCGCGCATTTGACTGAGTAGAGAGGCTGTGTTTTCTTAATATTTTTCTAATATAAAAAATAAATGTATGAATGATAGCAAGGTCCGGCACGTAAGGCGGTATACGTTCTGTACTTTCCAGTGACCGTAGCAAGTCGATAGACGCCGTCCTTGATAACGGCCAGACGAACTGGACTTTAATCTATTTCATAAGAGTAATATGTTAAATACAAATCAATACTTTTTATCATAGCTTAGTAAAATCTGTGTGACAAAAACACGACATTTGTTATAAATAAGATAAATTATTTCAAATTTTATCATGTCACTAGCATATAAATAAACTTTTTCCTAATTAATGAAAATTCTTCTAGTCTCTAAAGGTTTCAGACCTTTCCTTCTCGAAAAGTCACTTCGTTTTGCATAAGATCATGGTCCAGATTAGCAGTGATGTGTCTGGTTTGCAGTTCTTCAGCGTCCTGTTTTCTCCACACATTTTGCAGAGCACACACCGAGCGCCCAAGCTGTCGGGCAAACGTACGAGAGGCAATTATGTATATGAACAGTTTGATCGAGCTGTTAAGTACCTCTAAATAATGAAAGATGTGCATGAGAGTCATTGTCATTGGAGTTGGTCGGTAGTTTGAGGAGAACGAAAGAAGTCTCATACTGCTATTAGGTATGCACAGTACTAGGGTGGACGAGGCAAGCAATATAAGTAAAGGCGTGGTCTTAAACTCCTTATCCTCAGGTCGTGTTACATTTCGTCTACGCAAAAATCTTTCACTGGCAGACATTGACCGCTTGTGGTACCTCCAACTCTGGCACGCGATAAGGCACGTAAACACAAATATGATAAAATATGGCAATACAAAGTTCACAATAGCGTCGATCTTTGAAAGTAGAATAAAAGGTTGGATCACCGATGGATTGAAGTACATTCTGCATGCAGGTGGGTTTCCTTCTACTCCGAAAAACCACGTGACGTATAAATAACACATTATACTCAGAATCGCTAAACTGATAATAACGCATTTAGCTCGAAACACCGTGCACATATTTGACTTTTTACGAGGCCACATTACTCCTATTAATTTTTCTATGATAACAGAAGTTAGGTACCATCTTGAAAGAAACGCAAAGGCATGATCCCCAAAAGTAATCAACTGGCACGGTCCTATAACATTGTGTACTCGAACATTGTAGAACAAGTCTAAATTGATTGATAACACCGCACACAGGAAGCCCGAGTCCGCTACCGCTGCAGCGGCCAGGTATCGAGCAGTTGACGGTTTCTTTAATTTTGTACGTGTGAACACAAGGAAAATGATTAAATTTCCAATAATGCCAACAATGCAGGTAATGATGCTCGCGTACTTCCTAAAGTCGATTGTTGGATCAATGGGTGGTCCAGGAGGGCCGCCGTCCATGTAAATGATATCGTACGGTTCCGTTACGTTAGCAATTGTCACGTTCATGTCTTCGTGGGTAGTCATCTTCTCCACAGCCTAGTTTTACTTTTACAAATGATTTGCCCCTACTGAGGCGCGAACCCGTAAGGCAACAGCGCCTATTTAATTAAGATCGGACTTCACAGTCGGCATCCAAGAACTCGTGAATTGGCAATTCTTACATACTGCGGTAGGAATATTTAATATAAGTCCATAAACACAGACATCAGAAATAACACGCACTGAACGCTTCCTGTCTCAGCTTTTTCACGGACGCTTTCTATTATTTCCGACCGGATAATTGTCCAATTGGAGAACTTCCAAGGAATAGTCACAATTATTAAGTTATTTTAAATTACCACCATGAGATTCGCAAATGAATGTTAAACAACCCCGTGTTCAAATTCAATTTAAAGCTTGCACAATATTATAGAGATAATACTCATATTATTTTACCGGAGAATATTAACGCCGCACCAATTTTATACGAATATCAACTTAGCACCAATTCTATAAATTCTTGGATATATATCCTGCTATATTTCACTTGTCGCTGAAGTAACTGAATTTCTTAATATCTGATAGTTGGTATACATTGATGCCTAAGCACAGTTTTTGTAATTCGTTTACTAAACCTCCTTGCGCATAGAGCTGTCAGTAAAACTAATCAACAATTCCAAAATTCTGCCAGGTTGCTTCTACACAGAGAGTGTATAACACAGCTATTCGTATTTTTTCAAACATTTCTCGTATTCGTGCTTATCACAAATTCATCATTATTTCACTGATAGGATTTCAGCGTCTGGTGGTAAACTAAGTCTTTTGCCAAATAAAATCAATTTAAAAGATTTTTTGGCACGTAGAGCCTATATAACTTCGAAGTTCAGTATTGTTTACCGGTAGTAAATTATCCTTATCTCCCAGTCTGTCGGGCCGTGCACAGGTAAATTCTTATTATCGGCCGCCTCAAATTGAAAAAAATTGCTCTAATGAATTGACGTTGATTCCTACCACGTGCGGAATATGTGGTCAGACTTTGTTCAGCATAAGGAGCAATTTTTTTATATCTGAATGTTTGCCTAAGATTCCAGCGAGATAATATCTTCCTTCTGTCGTATTCACATCAATTACTCAGCATAAGTCTGCAAATAGAAACAGTTGAAATAAATAAAATCATCTTAGACTAGTTAAATAATTCTTCATCAAGACAGTAAGTCGTATGTGAACTTTCGAAAAAAGTAACAAAGGGATTGCGAATAAATATTTCGGAAATTACTCTTCGGAAAAATCTTGATGTTTTCGTTATTTGATGCGGCAATTGTTTCGGTAAACTATATTTTGTAACTACAATAACGAATAAAAAAATCCAAAGAACCGCAATAGGCGCAATATCGCAAGGTGTGTGTGTGTGTGTGTGTGTGAGAGAGAGAGAGAGAGAGAGAGAGAGAGAGAGAGAGAGAGAGAGAGAGAGAGAGAGAGAGAGAGAGAGAGAGAGAGAGAGAGAGAGAGAGAGAGATTATTTAAAAATGATTCGTTGTCGATATCAAGAAAGATCTGTTCAAGAAACGTTTTCAATCAACGTCAATTTGTTTTGATTAACTCTAACAAGAAGAAAATTAGGACCAGAATTGTGACAAGTCTGCCTTATTTCACCGCCCTTAACTCCTTAACTAAGCCGATATATAACAATTAGAAGGGTATTCCGGATTTAAATGTCAGACCTATTTAGCCATTTAGTCCCCCGACATGTGTTCATTCCGATCTTTTTTAAAAGAATTGACGCAGAACCATGCCAGTATAATTCGGAAAAAAATCTGCCACAAGAAAACGCTAAAAAGACACTTTAAATCGCTACATGCCCAACATGCGGAAGTGTGTGCAAGAAAACAAAACAACAAAACTATTCGACGTATTTCGAGAGTAAAGATTAAAGGTATGAAATTATCTGTCGGCTTAAATGGATGAAAAGGGAACTGAAAGCCACCGAACACGAAAAATATAAAACATACCAGGCTCAATTGTTTTAGCCTGTTCATGGGCAGTAATGTAATGTATACACATATGTTATTCAGATAAATACAGAGAATAGATAACAGTACTGTTATGTATGTCGATATTTCAGTTACTCTCAGTTTATTTCCGTTCATCATTAGACATTAGTGTAGAATTTATTTCTGGTTCTACGAGAGAGAAACTTAAACCCGGTACGACGTATTGTTTCACTTCTATTTGCGTTACTCAGCCCAAGAATAGACTGGTCCACTGTCCAGATTGTTGATAATTTAGATAATTTAGCTTTCATTGCTAATGAGAAGGCAATATAGACTGAATCTCTAACGAGAAAAATCCAACACTTTACTCTTCTGGACAGTTGCAGTGCCCATTGGTCTTTAATTGAAGATATCTGATGGTTTCCTAATCTAGTTCATTATTATTTGTCTAATACAGTTTAACGAAGCCGCCATATAAAGACCTCTTTTTGGACTGAGCAATAGTGGCCTTTATATGGGGTGGTCGCAATTCAAGGCTGAAATGTACAAAATAGATAAAAAATGTTAACCGGTCACTGAATTAGTAGTCTTATTAATTGGGATGGTCTGAAATTCGGGAACGTCTTTATTAAAGGTTTTATATTTTCCTATATGCTGCTGTTTCATTTAAATATCACACAATTTTAACAGTATTTTAGAACTTGCTAAAATAACATTTCCCCCTAGGGCAATATGCCACCAGACAGTCGACCTCGACATGAGAAAACTTGATTGTTTAAAAAATGTTTATGTAGATCAGTTGAACCCCGACGTAATATGGCTGCTAATTATCCATACAGTCTGCAAATTTGCGGTTCATGAAGGCAGTTTAATTTTCTTATGGTAAATCGGCAGACGGAATAATATCAAAACTATGTTGTTTTTTTTTGCTCAAGTTAAGCTGCATAACATTGAAAAATGTGCTTTTTTGGCAAAATAAGAGCTATTTTGAAGATTTCATTACAACATTTTTATTCCGTAAACCGAGATAGATATTAATTAACACAAGTTCTGAACATGAGTTCATTACATGTGATTTGAAATGTTACAAGGTTTGAAATGAACACTTTAATTTGTACTGCTATGTATCGTTCTAACGCTATGTACTAGCAGTGGTTGTTTTGAGTTAACGGTATGTTGGTGTATTTTTGTGTATCAATATACACTCACCCAACGTTCTAGTTGGTCACTTTTTGTTCGTAATTTTTCATCAGAATGATCTTTATTTGCAATCAGTTGCCAACAAAAGTCGTCAATTTAAGCTTCAATCGTGTAATTATTAACTTTGGAACAAGTTGGGAAGAGTTATCTTCATGATCTTAAATTTTGCAAAAAAATGCATTTCGTGCAATAAAAATCAAGCAACAAGAAAACTGCTCTAAATTAAAAGGGACCCATGGTAAGTAAGAAAAAAATTCTTATTAATCAGCAGCATTTTTGATTAAATAAATCACATTCGAAGTTATTTGATAATACCTCCATTTAAATTAGAGACTGTTCTATTAAAGGTATTGGATTAATTTACGAAAGCAATCAATTAAGATTAAAAAGACATTTTATAATTGTTGAAGTGCAAACATAAAAATGCGTTGTTGTGTAAACAATATGTTCAATTGTGTTAAGAACATGTGAGTTTTTTTGTACAGAAGTACGATAACATTAAGAACCTGTGACAATGTATCAATTCCAGTATAATGATACACCAGTGTTTCAACGCCAGTTCAGTGATATAAGAACCCTTTTTTCTGGTCTTATCATTTGACCAGCCTGTTCCGCCATTTCTTTTAAAAAACGTTTTCTATAAAATATTGCAAACAGTTACGAATAACGAGAAATAAATAATTAATATATTCATGTCATTGTCCTTTATGGTAAAAACATAGTCATTAAATCTTTAGAAAGTATCGTCGCTTTTTGTCAATATTTTATACAAGGCATTGGAAAAAGAATTCATTAACAAACATACGGTTTTGATTTAATTTGTATTTCTCATTTATTTACGTTCTTATATCTTTTTAAGGTTTGTTCACGTTATCAAATTACACGGAGAAATTGCCATTGTCTTTCATTATTCATTTATACGGAGATATTGCCATTGTCTTTCATTATTCATTTATACGGAGAAATTATACGGTTTCTTGTGCTTTGACAAATTACATAATACTGCTATTTTTTCTTCACGTTTCCTCAAAAATATGTTTTAGTTTTAAGTCAGAAAATGCCTGATTCGGAAAGAACAACCAAGTGAGAGGAGAGAAGGAGAGTTTATTTTTTTTATTAAACACTTTAATTATAGCAGAATCGTCGCAGAGAAAAAGAATCAGAGCGTTCACCGGCTACGGTAGATTATACCGGACTTAATCAAATTAATATAGTTTAAATGTTGCTCTGTGTTTCAAATACTTTTGCTTTTCTTTATCTGTTCTGTTCAATATAGAACATGATTGTTTGTTTGTTTGTTACTTTCTTCCGTTCTTTGGTAACGAATAAATGATAAACTACTTCTCTTTCAGTTAAATTATGTGTGTTCGAGCTAGCGTTTCATTAACATGCAATGCGAGATATTAATATTCTCAGTCCTTTGAATTTAAGCTTAAATTATCGAAAATGTGTTTTTACCATTTCATTTGTGCGCAAGATTTCTCCAGCAAGAAACCCCGTTACAATCCATGTTATCATTCCAGATTACTTTGCAGTTAAATTTTGTTTATGCCAATAGAGTGTTTGTGAGAAGATATGATATAATATTTAGATAAATTGTAAGTTTCAGTCTCAATTTTGCTCACAAAATTATTCCGATTGTTCAGTTGATTTTGCGTAACTATGTAATGGTAATCGCGTTTAAATGTTTCTTATTTTTTGTACGATTACACTGGCTGCTGCATTACAGTGCATTTTAAACCAATGCAATCATTGGAAACACATTCCAGTGCATAATTAATAAAACAAAGTACTGAAAATCATGAAATTGACAACTGGAAGCGAAACGGAAGCGGATCGTTAATCGAACGTGGTTTAAGCGGAATCGGATCGGAATTGTGTTTGAAACGGAATAAAAATACGATTGGGTATACTTAGCGTTTTGATCGTTTAAAGCAGAAATACCGGAGCCTTTTGAGCGGATCGGAGTGGATCGCTTCCATTCATAGCGTATTGTTGATTTATAGTAGCACTCCGAATCACTTCTCTTTCGCTTCTAACGGTAATTTGAACCATCTTTATGTTCTTCTTGACTGTGTGGGGAGGCTGTTTTTTCTGAATGTGGCGATTCCTGATATGCATATTTCACCTTTTTATAGTTTATTCTTGGCAATACTAAGCGAGTTTTCTGTTATTTACGATAATGAAATAAAATTAAGTATTATATGTTTTGGAATTAAGAAAAATCCAAGCAAATGATTTATAATGTTAAGTTTATACTCATAATCATTCAAATATATTTCCTTTAAACACTTACTAGCGTTCAAACGAGATTTAAAACTGTGCTATAGACATTTAATTACCGTAATGCATAATAAAAATGAAGTTAAGTCTAGTTTAAATGCTTGTACGTGTTATAAATTCACACTACTATTTATCCTAAAATAATTTAATAAACAGCATTCTGTTTGTATCAAAGGTTGCTAAACACTTAGGTTGCTTAACAGCAAAACGGGACAAAATACGGAGTGAAAAAATAAAACTGAAGAAACGGAGCGGAACAGATCCCTTAGGGCACATCTTAAGGAATGACAGAAAATAGTTCAATCGAAGTGGAAACGGAATTGGAATAGAAATGTGTAGACGAGAGCGGACCGGAGTGGAATCGGCGAAACTGCTTGTGATATTCAGTACTATATTTCTGAAACTTCATGGACAAAAATAATGTTCCTTTTTAAAAAAAACAACAATACATGTTCATAAACTATTAATTTATTATTCGGACAACATTTGAACGACTGACATTCAGATGTTTATAAATGTATTGCAGATAAAACGTAAATGTTAACCAATTCAATATGTTGACAAGTTTCCTATGTGTCTTAACATAGTTAATATTCCTAAAATATTTTCATTGATTCCCTTTTAAACATTAAAAAAATTAATTTTATTTTTCTCCTATTTGAAATCGGTTTCGTAATAATTATTAAATAATGAGTTTGCAGCTACTATATAATGTTTGGTAATTGTAGATCGCATTTTCTTGGATAATGATTTTCCTTCAGTTTGGTCATCAAACATGTATATATGTACTTAAACTGTACATCTCTGCCGTTGATAAGGGCATTATTGCTCGTATATGCCTAATAAATCTTTGAACTTGAAACTTTAAAACAAAAGTAGTCATTAATACATTTTCCACTGTAGCACTTTTGATATAAATGAAGACAATTGCTTAATTATAACATTTTAATTTTGTTTTATTTCAGCAACTTAATTAACGAAGCTTACGAACCAGGTCTAAAAATCCTAATAGGGTTTGCCTAATTACATATCACTGTTCATCAGATGCAATTTCTGCGACAATACGCTTTGAAAACCTGATTAGAAACCCCATTATGACCTAATGAAAGTAGCAATTTAAAGCGAATTTAGAAGTTCTGCTAAGCTTTGTTTCAAGCCGCTCATTTCCGAAAATTCTGCAAACCTTATTTCCACTAACTGTTTTGAGCATAATTACAGATTACTGTACAAAATATGACAATATATTTCCTTGCAGACGATAGCTATTTAAGTAGCAGATCACATAAAAACGTCTTTCTACACACTGTTTTCAAAACTCCCCCAAAATCATTCAAGTGTTGTTCAATACACCATAAACAAATTGTTTAGTTTCCGTAAGGATAAAAAGCCGACAGACGTTTCTTTAGCTTCACAAAGTGTTTTAAAATGAAACGGAAATAATAATTACTTCCTTTGTTTTTCGGGCGCACTCTACTGGTTGAGCGGAGCTAAAAATTACATGTAACTCCAAGCGTGTATACATCCCAAACAATGTAGTGCATATGCCGGTTTATTGAGATGAAAATGGAGTTTTGAAAGCCACAGAACACTACAAATAATAACATAATACTAAAGCAGCCTCGGTTAGATCTTGCCTGCTCATGAGCTGTAATGGAAATGCATATTAGTGTCCACGTCACCTAGCCCCGGGTTGAGCAGAACATGTATAAAGTCTAACAGTACAACTTTGAGCAGAGCTGAATGTCAACATTCATAACGAGCAATGTCTTATCAGTACTTGTTTAGGAATTAGACTTTAAAAAGTGAAATATGCATATCAGGAATGGCAACGTCCAGAAACAAAGCCTCCACACATTGCCAAACAGTAGAGAGGAAAGAGAGCATGTTTTGCTAAAATTTTACAATAGAGACCACAAAAGTCCACGAAGTATTGTGACAGAAACGTTTCATATTTCTTGAGAGTATAATGTTTTTTCCAACACATCTCTGTTGAAAACTTATAAAAGAAAATAAGGCAATAGTTCAATCTGATTAAAATCAATTCCTGAAAACCGTTTTGCTATCAGGATCTGACGACGAGTAACTAAAACGTGCTTTTATCACTAACCCTTTCAACCAATCAGATTGTCGCCTACAAAATCGCAAAAGTGAAAGTAAAAATAGTATTTTAAACCATGGAAAGTGTTGACAGCCTGCGTAAGACATATTTTACTGAACATATATGTGTTTATGTAGTATTGCATTCATTTCTAATGTTATGACATCTTCAGATCATTTAATTTAATTAATTATGCTTTTAGCGTTTACAATTTCTAAAAATAGTAATCGGGGAAAACCGCTATTACATCAATACGGTGTCTGCGGGCCGTCATCAGGTCCCGTGATTATAAAACTTTTTTCATGCTCAACTCAATTCTGTGCTCAAACTTAAAATGTCTAGAAGATTAACAGTCTTCATAAATAAGGAGTGACTATCTCTTCAACAGTTGTTGCTGAGAGCAATTTTGTCATATTTTCAGTTTAAAATGTTTTATTTTATATAATGAACAGAAACGAAGCCATCAAATTTTCATGCTCAAATTGAGTCGAGCATGAAAACAGTTTTATAATCACGGGGCCTGATCTAACATTTTGTTAGATCTTACTTTAGTGAGATTGGGCCTTGTAATTATTCCTAGTTACACAGCATCCATAACTCGAGTGTCAGACTCTGCAGCGGTTCCAAAATTAAAACAAATGGATATTTGTTCTTTCCTTTGCAAAATAAAACCATATATCATTTCCCCAGCAAATATATGTCAAAATTGTTTTGCATTTTCATTAATCAAACAAACATCGTGTATAAAATCTAAAATAGCTTTTATAAATTCAGCATGTAAATGGGCATTCGTTAGTTATTTGTGAATTGTTTGCGGAGTTAACTATTGTCTAGACTAGGTGCCTCCGTTCATCGCGTTATTGATGTCAGTTTTGCTTGAAGTTCTATAAAATTGAAATTCAATCTTCATTGAAAAGACAATCATTAAATGTCCCTCCTCTATTTAAATCGAAATAGAGACTGGAGTAATAAAAACTAAAACAGGTTCATAGATTACAAAATAAGCTATTATTTCTCTCATCAAACTTCTTGCGCCTAGTATGTTTGATTCAAACTAAATGTCTGGAGTAAGATATACTACTCAAAGGCTGCTAAGCACTACGAATATTGTTTACAAATCTTCCGGTGTATGCATGTTATTAGTTGTTTCTTTGTATTTCTTTTATTCACCCGATAAATGACTGATTAAATAATATAGACAAATGTTTAACAATTGCTATGTGTTTAGGTGGTTTATTTTAATTTTGAATGTGTTATCGGGGATTTGAAAAAACACAGTGTTTGCAAAAACAAAAAAAAACTATCGATGCCTGTATCCCATCTTATTGCATTCGCATATGCCATTAATTAAGTCATTTAAAGATTGATTATCTACATATGTATGGTACTTGTATGCAGCATGAATTCAATAATGTGAAAATAAATTATAGAGTCGCCTCGTTTTCACGACTGTCGATCTTGGTTCATGCACAGGGAAGACCTTCTCCATGCAAAACTAGACGATTTCCAATGAATTTGCATAATTATAATTTAGACTTCACAAAGATGAGTGGATAACATTGTGCCTATCAACTTTGAGTTTGATGAAAACATAAAAAGCTGAGATAACTTCATGTAAGGAATATATCACGTTTAATAGGAAACATTTGACATGTCCTCTTCTGGAACTGTTTGTTGACAACCACTTTTGAGACATTGTTTGTTAGATCCTTTTAAAAAGCTTATTTACGTGGCCATCCTATTTCTTTTTCAGCTTCTAATTTCCGGATAACGCTTTTGTAGGGTAATTTTAAGGCAAAAGGAACTTGTCCGTATAAGGGATAAGGTACTAATTGCGATACCGGCCTCATTATCGTCTTAAAGAAAGTGTTCATGTCTCATATCCTGAACATAAAACTGCCCATAAAGCAGCTTACTTGAAATAAATGAGAGTAAATGGCATGCTTGTTGTCATTACTCGCAACAAGATCTGTTACGGCCAAGGTCGCCTGCTAATAGCATTTTATCTAGTAAGAGTTTTCGGGGATGTGAACATAATAAAAAACTCAGCCTTCCACTCAGCCTCCCCAAACAAAAAAATGAAAAAACAAAAACAAAACAACAAAAAAAAACAACAGAAGATAAGAGAGCATGGGTTTATAAATTTTCAGTTAAAAAAACCCCATCACATACACTTTACGAAAAAGACTACCAAAGGTGTAACTTGGAACGATCAGTGGCAGAACAATTAACCACTGGGGGTTGAAACAAAACTTAGGTTATAAAATAGCAATTTGAACATAGTTAAAAGAATTAAGAGAGAGAGAGAGAGAGAGAGAGAGAGAGAGAGAGAGAGAGAGAGAGAGAGAGAGAGAGAGAGAGAGAGAGAGAGAGAGAGAGAGAGAGAGAGAGAGAGAGAGAGAGAGATGTTTTTATAAGTATGTCAATTCAAATAGGACGCCACAATTAACGAAGAAGAGAACCTTTGGGGATACCGCCTTGGAACGGTCAGTGGCAAAACAAATTGCCAAGTATCAAACTAATCATATTGGGTTAGTTGAAAACAGTAAGTTGATAAGATAAACAGGAACTGTGAAAGCCATCGAACTCGACACAGAAAATATAAAAATATTGCATGTTCAGTTTGGTTGAGCCTGTACATGAGTTATAATAAAAATGCCTATTACTTGCTCGCCGTTGAGCCACGGGGTTTAGCGCAACTCAATATTTACACAAAAGTATGTATCGTGCTCTACGGGCTTCAAGGGCTTATCAATAACAGCACTGGTTAATTGTCAGCTTACCGATTAACTAAATGAACGGAGCAGAACAAAGTATTTTTCATAGACGTGTACAAAGTACATACAGTGAATCCTGCCTTAGCAGCCACCTGCGAATAGCAACCACCTGTCTTAAACAGCCAGTTTGAATATGACCTAAACTGACATTTTGTTCTATTTTTTACTGTCTTTAACAGCCACCTGTCTTCAGCAGCCATTTTGTCACTCCCTTGGGTGGTTGCTAAAGACAGGTTTGACTGTAGTCAACAATATCATTGATATATATGTATAACATTCACATCACGTGATAAGTATCTTAGTTAAGTACAGAACAAAGGTTAATATCGAAAAAGGTTGTCAAGTCACGGCGAGGATGACTCTTCCGAAGATTTAGTTAATGAACATCAGTATGGTTTTACGCTTGACCAATGCATGCTTAGTATTTTTTGCGAGATTTGTAAATATATTTCTATAAAATGAACTTATGTATTCTAAATATCTGTAAATTGATGGTCTTCTATAAAAGTAAGGTTTCAAATATTTGACTCTGAAATAAAAAAAAACAGGGACATTTACATACAAAATGAAGTAAAGGAAAAGCAAAGTAGTTCAATTTGATCAATTCAATTATAATCATGGTAATACTAATCAACATGTTAACTTCTAACACGATCGTAGTTTTAAAAAAATGGCAACAACAACAAAAACTGGCGTCGATCGGTTTTTCATAGAGAAGCCTTTTATATGATAACGACTGATTAATTACAAATTAATATTACCTTGAAGAAAAATATAAAATAAATCATAATTCCATATAACAGTGTTGTGTTTTAAAGATAAATGTCGCTTTACAGAAACGTGAATCATTCAAGACTAATCAGAAATGTCAGGCGAAATGAAGAAGATATTTTATCGCTATGTTTTGTAGATGTAATAGCCAAAAGGTTTTGAATTCCTTTTCTGACGAATGAATTATGACAATAAAGTCATAGATGAGCTATTACGTCATGTTAAAGCTTTTTAAATGTTTATATTGAATGTTTGTAAATATGTTATCGCGTTGTTAATGTCAAAATGGATGACAAAGGAACTTTGAAAGCGACCGAACAGGACAAATATGAAAATATTGCAGGCTCGGTTTGAATGCGCCTGTTTAAGGGCAGTATTGTAAATATATATTACTGCCCGTGCTGTCTTGCCCCGGGTTGAGCTCAACTAAATATTTTACACCAGTAAATAGTACTTAATTTCGATCCCCCAAAACTATGGTTTGCATGTGGGGGTTAACATAAAACCTTCAATGCGGTTTTTCAGAAGGTTTAGACCGGAAATTGATCAGCGATAGCGCCTAGACACACAACTCATAGAACGCTGCCGACTGTGGTAGCTGGGACATCCCCCAACAGATAAGGCAGATAACCCCGATAAATATGACTATCATTATTACACACTGTTCCGATTTATACTGATAACAGTACAGTTTTATTTATCAATATGATTAGTTTTCCGTGATGTAAGCCTGGCACCGGCTAGATGGCTCTATTTTAATTAATTTGAAAAAGAGTTTTTCACAAAATTCAATTGTTTCACTTCAGTTCTTACTGTCTTCATCTGCTTTCTGTCCAACCATCTATTTCTGGTAGCTAAGGGAAGTTTAAACCAGGAAATTGAAGTGCCTGACGCTGTAAATTGTCTTTGCATAATTGTTGGATGATAGGGAAATATAAAACATTAGGACGGGGCCAATCTACTGTGATGTGTTTGTATGAACGGGATGATTTTCTATACTCTGACGGCAAAATTTTCTCTATTTTCCTCGTATTGTCGTACGTTTTTACAATTTGGCATACGTTTATTGCAGAAGAAATTCGTATGCATTAACATTCATTACATTCTCCCGATACTTTAACGATTTCGTATTATTCTTATTGAAATATTCGAGATAAAACTGTGTTCTCTTAGTTTTTTTTGTATAGCAATAGATGAAAAGGAAACTTTGAAAGCCACCAAACATGACAAATATGAGAATATTGCAGACTCGGTTTGATTTAGCCTGTTCATGGACAGTAAAAATACATATTACTGCCCACGCCGCCTAGCCCCGGTTTGAGTGCAACTCAATACTAACACCAATCAAATTATAATTTTGATCCATCCCAGACGATGGAATGCATACGACAGTGAGCATGGAACCTTCAATGCGTTATTTTTAGATTAATACCAGTCCATGTTCGTATGTTCATCGGCGTATGGTCCCCAGATAAAAGAATGGGTTTGCCCTAAACGAGAAAACAATGGGAGGAACTAAACAGAATGGAATTTTGACAGTGGATCTGAGAATATAATTCCTGCATATCACAGACAACGCCAAAGGAAAAATTTTAAAAGCATGAAATATATCCTTGGGGTGATTGACGATATCTAAAACTTTAGTGGCTGAGATTGCAAAACCACCCATCTTAAAACTTGCCGAAATATTAAAACAAAAGTACTATTAGAAGTACTTTTTATAAAGTACATAAGTATTGTGCTCAACGAACTTCAAAGGACTTAACTGATAACAACACTGATTGAATGTACTGGTAGACATTTTACAGCCGCCACACTGCATAAAAACGCTACTGTAATATTAAAATAGATGAAAAGGGAACTTTGAAAGCCACCGAACACGACACATATGAAACGTTTAATGGCTTTCAAAGTTCAACTTTTCACCTATTTCATGAACTGGTTTGATAAAAATGTCAATAACAGTCATATGAAAATGTCTCATTTCTTGCTTATTTTTCAACCGTTACGTAAGAATGTTCTCATTTTTCCATCGTTACCATTTAATTCTGTGCCATGTTTAGTTAATAAAACGAATAATCCAACTGCATTAAATAGTTTAGATTGGAAAAATGTTCGACAATAATTTCACTAGGAAAATAGAAACCCAGTTATTTCATTTTGTATCGATGTTAGACAGTAAACAATTCTTGCGGCAAAATGCTTTTAAAACCTAGTGGCAGCCCCATTATTCCTTAATCATATTTGTCAAGTTAATAGAAAAGTTGAGCAGAATTCAATCACTGTTGTCGGTCTCTGCAATTGCAGTATTTATTCTGAATAATGCCATTTAGGTGTAACGTCTGGACATTTAGTCAGAGTTTTGTCTGCGAAAATTCATCTAAACATTGTTGATGCTGTTATTAAATAAAAATCGAGGAACATTGGTCTAGCGGTAAGGAGTCGATCTCCATATCCGGTAATTGCGGGTTCGAATCCCATTAAAGATGAAATTCTTTAACCATTTCTCAAATCCAAAATCGGCGCGAGTACTGGTTTTGACCCAGGAAGTACTCATCGAGCATGATTAATATACTCGTAAGTTAAAATTACTTGTTTCAAAATCGACTTTTAATAAATAAGTTAAAACAAACCTATGAATACGTTACGAGATAGCGAGGTTGGTACACCAATGCACTTGGCTTTTAACCTCCAGTCACATAATTATCAAATACTGAGTAAAAGTAATCGATAGTTACATTTTATATTGTCCCAAATATTATTTTCTCTGAAACCGACATTTCGAAGTTAAGAAACGCGGAATTGGAATTTAATTTATTATTTTCCAAATTCTATACAAATGATATATGAAAAACATTTATGTAAATGCGATTTACTTTACAAAATGTAGTTTAAAAATTCTTCTTCTGCAGGTGAATACATTTATCAGTCTAGATTCCATTACAACATCGTATAGTGCATGCTGATATTTGCACAAGATAAGAGAGATTCTATAAATAATTATTTACTACCTGTCATTCCAGATGTTTTCATCTTTCGATTATTTTCGATGTTTGCACGTAAACTATCTGACAGAATGTATTAAGAGTAATTTGTTATACTACACGCACAAACGTTGTGTATAAGAATATCTTGGTACATGTACCATTATTGTTTTATTACAAGAAGTAAACATTTTGTTATCAAAGTTGAGAAAACTCTGGAGCTTGATGGGTAGTTTTTTGCATGTTTCTGGTAAATCTCGATGGTGATCAACGTCACAACTGTTGGTATGTTTGTATCAATTTGATTGCTTGAGACTTAACTGTTAAACATGTGCAAAGGTCTCCAGTACAAGAATAAGAAGAAACTGTGTCTTAAATTGTTGTTCCTTTCATGGTTTTCGTGCTGAAACTCTAATTGGCTTCTTTGTGTTAATTCTGACATTAGATAGATGAAAAAGAAACATTGAAAGCCACCGAATCCGACAAATACCAAAATATTACAGGCTATGTTTGATTGAGTCTGCTCATGAACATTATTGAAAGAGATGATTATTGTTCATGCCGCCTAAAGTGCCAAACCTCATTTATTGAGAGCATTGATTAATTCATGAACCTGCCGGTGTAAAGCACGTTGCTATAAACTCTGCCGGTGGGATAAATCTCATTGTGTTTTATTGCAATTAAAGTAACATTAATTGAAAAATAGATGAACAGTACACTGAAAATAATAAAAAAGGAATATCTGGAATTGCCTCGACAAGAATAAAGGCAATTGAACACGAAAAAACAACAAATAAGATTTATTTAGTTTAGTTATAAAAAGCTCAGCTTTCATATTGTACGCACTTTCTACGTATTTTCTAACCCATTTTATTTTTGGGTGAACTAAGCATTTTGCGTTTACCATATATCACAGTCTTTATTTCTCAAGTCACACTGTTTTCTAGTGCTTTAAACTAACCTGATTATTCTTCTAACATAAACTAAGCATGTCAGCGAAAGCCACATCATGGCAATTGAACGGGAAATAGTACATGTAACAATAAACCACCACAAGAAATGAACGGGAAATAATAAAAAAAGCCACTTCAAACCATGAACGGGAAATATGAAAAATAAACGATCAAACATTGTACAGGAAATATCTATTTCATACATGTTTATAAGAGGTGAAATATAGCGAACGGTACGAAATTAAATAATGAAATGGTAAGGGGCTATTAACAGTTAATGTACTTATTTAATTGTCAATTGAACTTTCGTCAGACTTAGTTACTGTTGTCTGTAAACTGGCAGGATACTTGTTTGAAATTACTTTGTTATGTCGAGTGAGCGCTCTGCAGTTAGACTGTCATTTTTATAATATTCAATATAAATTCTGGGTGAGAAAAAACAATGATTTCCTCTACGAAACTCTTATTGACCAGTACGTGCAAAATTAATGAAATGACATATAATATGCTTTTAAAACAAGCCTAATCGTCATTCGCAAAGTGTAGGTTAATATTAGGTTAACGTTAACATATAATATGCTTTTAAATACTCGTAGATTCAATCGACAATCTATGTGGGTTAGGTTGTTCATATTCTGTTAGATTGAAAGGTTAGCAAAACATTAAACTCCCCACGCAATAAAACTTTTAAAAAGTGAACTATCCATATCTGGAATCTCCACAATCAGAAAACACAGTCTCTCCACGCAGCGCAAAAGTAGAGAGGAAAAGAGAACTTGGGGTTCATAAGAAAAAACAATGAAATATGCATATCAGGAATGGCCACATCCAGCATACACAGCCTCCCCACACAGCCAAAAAGTAGAGAGGGAAAGAGAGCATGGTATTACAATAACCAGTTTCAACGGACGCCACAAACGGACGCCACAAACAATTTACGAAAGTGAGAACCAGAGGGGTTACCGCCTTGGAACGGTCAGTGACAAAACAAATTGCAACTGGGGGTTTAAACCAGGTTCTAGGGTGCACCAACCTCACACGTGTGACAAACAAGTACAAATTGTCTTGGTGAAATAACTCCAACCCACCCATCGGCTCAAAAATGTTGCATGCAAAAGCACACAAACATATAAAACATAAGAAGCTAATAGCATTGCAAAGCCAAAGGGCGGGTACTCAATGATCTTACAGAGACCAGAGCACCTGGAGTAAAATCAGCAAGAACACGATGACAGGGATAAAAGAAACAAATCGAGCTTCTAGGTTCTTTTAAGAAAAGATTTCCCCATAAACCTTCATAAACTCTTAAACCCCTGCCACCGTCGTGCAACCAAAGAGGTAAGCATAATGATCAACTGTAGATGGGTTTATCACCAGGCCTGCAGAGCGCTGTAAAATATCATGTTGGTAACCTTTCTTTTTAAATTTACAGATGGTTTTTACGAATAACCGGGAGAAATTAACATTGCCTTTTATCTTCTTAAGTTTATAAATTAAATCTCCATAAAAAAACTGGCTGTGAAATACCTTGTTGCAATAGTGATTTTAAACTGCACCTGTATTTATGAATTAGATCTGGTTATCGGCGATAAAACTTGCAAAAGGTTTTCCTTAATTTGTGATACCGATAACCTTGTTTTAAAAGTTTTTCTGTAATGCAAAGATTACGTTCATTGAAATCATTCACATCGTTGCAAGCTCTTGAAAAGCGAACAAGCTGTGAGATATAAACCCCGTAAGATGTTTCACGAGGAACATCACCGTCAAAAAAACGGAAAATGTACTATATTAAAATTAAAATCATCTCTTTTATCATATATTTAAGTAGTGACGTAACCATTTTCAATGGACAGATTTAAATCAAGGAAGTTTGCTTTCTTTTCTGGTGTTCTCTTTATTAAGCTGTAGTTCTTTAGGATAAATCTTATTAACCAGTGATGGAAAATGGTTATTATCTATATTTAATAAATCATCAAGATACCTCGAGGTGTTGTTAAAAGCTGTAATAATAATTATCATCTTGATGTTCGGTAGAAAGAGATAACATAAAGTCTCTTTCATAACAGTATAATTGATTTTATGAGTGTTTCTTATTTTAGAACAGTGCTGACTAAAACGTGTTTTCAAATGGCGCCCTGTTTGTCCAACATATTGAATCCCACAATTTAAAGCATTTCAGGTTAAAACATAAATAATATTGTCCGTTTGTCAGTCAATATCTGAATTGATGTTTACTGAAAAAGTTCTACCATTGACTGTTGATTTTATTGTTGAACTGCATTTTAAAAAACTGCAGCACTTAACTCCTCTTTAAATTGCACTTGTATATAAAAGGATACGATCTGCGTCTTCCGTCGTTTAGTTTAAAAGGTGTGGAAATGTTATAGTTTTGAAGAATATGTGATTTAATAGGTGACAATTTTATTTTTAAATTATTTTTAAATAAATTAGTGCAATGTGCACTCTGCAAACCAGTCAAATTGACGGAAGTGGCCGAAGATAGATTACTTGTAGGTAAACGAACTGACGTTTGCAGGTATGTAAAAGTATTTAATTTAGCCGGAATATGGACAGAAGACGCAGAAGATAGCCTTGGATTTAAAATATTTGCTTTAATTTTGTTCGCCATGATTAATGTGTTGTGAAAATACCATTACATGAAAAGCGACTTTGAATTATATAGATTCTGATATATAAGAATATCAATTTCAAATAAGACACCACAAACAATCAACGAAAAAGAGAACCATTTGGGTTACCGCCTTGGAAAGGTCAGTGGCAAAACAATTTTATTTATAAACAATAGTTTAAATGAAACAGAAGATCATAATTTATAGTTTTGTATATTTTATATGTTATATTATTTCAATAAGTACTAGAAATAACAACGAAGTACCGATGCACATTAATATTAATTAAATATAAGAGTTCTGTTACATGTTGTCTTAGATAAACATTGTAATGTTGAAGTATTATGAGAAAAAAGCGCAGATAAACACAGGTATTAGCCTCATTTATACTTGTGTCTGATATCGAAAACATGAAACTGGTGATAAGAGCGGCTTAATTGAAAGAATTGAGAACAAATGGTTTAGTGTTTTGTAATAATTTGCAATCCGATACGCCACTGGGAAGTCTCAAAGTGATAGTAATTCTTTCAGCATTAAAGCAGAAATGTCAGTCTTTCAGATTATAACTCATTGCCCCACAATTCACTTAATGCTAGGTTTGTTAACTGTGTCGGGTATGGCTAGAGACCATATTCCGAAATGAGGAATATCAATCTTCCAAATTATGTGTCATTGCCGTTTAATAGTGAACACACATTTCACTTAGTCAGTACTGGTATCTGTATCTTAGCATTGTGTACACACCGGTCACGTGATCATCACATTGACTATGTTAGCTTGATGACGTGACCGCTATTTATAGAATGGTATCTTAGCGGTTACCGGTTTCACAGTGACGATCACTATATCAGGGTTGTCTGAGCAATTTTCTTTTCGAGTTGTACCGAATCGGTGTAGAGTGGTTGATGTTATGGGCTAGACACAGTCGCAGTACGGGTCCGATTCCCAATGTTTGCTTGTCATTCATGCTAGGTTCGTTAGTCTATTATTGCTAGAGACCGTTCTCCGAAAGAATTATGGAAGTGAAAATCGTTCAGTATAGCCATAATTAGAGACCATAACACTAAGACGTTAAGCAGAATGTCAATTTGCAGATTATAAATTTCTGCTGTTTATAAGTGAACAACAATTCACTTAATGTTAGCTTTGTTAGTTTAATATGGCTAGAGACCGTTTTCCGAAAAAAATATGTAAGTGAAAATGGATATAATAAGTGGTTAGACATTATTACCACTAAGGCCTTATGCAGGAATGTCAGTTTTCCAGATTATAGCTCATTTCTGTTTAATAGTGTACCCAGAATTCACTTAATGTTATGTCTCGTTTTCCGAAAATAAGTATTACCTTGAAAATGGTTTTGTTAAGCCAAATTACTGACAGAGTAAATTAAAGCTGAATGCGAATCTTAATGATTGCAACAGACTGGGTAAAATATAGTCAAACGTTTAGTTTATAGAATCTTCAAAGGGTAAGTATATATTATATGTCGTCATTCTTTACTTTCGAGAAAAAAAAACTTTATATCACGCAGTTATATATTATGCGCCCTGTATTTTGGTTTAACTTTTGCAAATGGAATTCGTCTGAATTGAGAGAGAAGTAATCATTTAAATCAACCTGTCATTTAGCATTTCATTTGTACAAACGTGTACGTTCTTAGAATTGGTTCGGAGAAATTACAGGTAACGACCTCATTATTTCTAATTAAATATCCGTTTAAGATATCCTAGGCATTGTGCTCTTGATAAAAACAACTTAATTGAAAGTATTATTGACAAAAAAGAATGGTGTTTTGTGAATATTGGCGATGCGTTTTGTCAATATCTGCAAGATTTTAAAGCATTTGTCTGGTCCGACAGCGATGTAAGCAAATGCAGGCTAATTTCCTATAAATGTTAGTAAATTAGTAAGTTTTGCTATGCAGATATATATTCTCTTGTTAAGATGGTAGGGATTTCACTTTCTTGTAAATAAAAAAAATCGTAATCATCAATGGTTTCTATAAAATCAGTACAATTATTCTATTAAGAAGCATTTTAATTTTTCAAAATTATTTTTATGATCATGAAAAAAGCAATGCAAGGTCATTACCCATAGTATGCTTAATAATATTTCATCTTAAATAATGCTTGCGAGTCAATTTATGTTGGACTCTGTTCAACGAGTTCGATTGCACGATGCAAACGGTGAACGCGTACAATTTATAACGTTGTGAAAAAAGAAAACTGTCGCAAGCGTCTTGAAGGGAGTTCGAAAGTCATTAACATTTGACAAAAAGAACACAATCTCGACATACAGGAAAAGAATGGACACTTCAGCGTCTAGCTTACTGTAATGGGATATCTAAGGAAGCTAATATGTATATGTTTGAAATAATTCATTGCACAAGCATAGGTGAAAGCCCCCGAATAGGCACATCGAGACGTTTCGTAATCAGCTTTCAGCTGCAGTTTGCTTGAATAATAAACGAAAAGGAAATTCGAAAGTAACTGAACAAGACAAAGAAAGTATGTATTGCAGACTTGTAGACGTGGTTTGTTTGTTTATTTATGACGACTCCAGAACTGCAACTTACGTACTTTACACTAAATATTCTGGGCTGAGTGAATGTCGTTTCTTTGATTAGCAATTAGTTTTAGTCTACAGCTATCTGAAACGAGTTTAAACCAATGTCGAAGACAGTGCAACCTTAAAGAAAAAAGATACTTTTCCTTTAACCAATATTTCAAAATCAATTAAATATTGGCAAGTGATGAAATTTATAATTTCCTGTAAACATATATAACTTGTTTTTACTAAAACCTGTTTATTGTGCTTAAAACTTTTTTGTGAACAACAGTTTAAGATCTGAAGTAAGATTTCGTGTATTAACCATGGAAACAAATTTCATTACATTTCCCTGTTATTCTCATATTTTCATATGTGTCGTGTTCGATGGCTTTCAACGTTTCCTTTTCATCTATTTCAGAAAACTAAATTGGAGTACGTGACTGAGGACGTGCCAGATTGTTACGCATTAAGACAAATCTTGAACAAATATCCCGTGACAATGACTAGAAATTCACGGCATTATTAAATGATCTTTTTTATGGAGAAACACATTAATTATAAGACCCCCACTTGTTGAAGGCTTTAAGTCTGTTTCTTTTAAAACTCGCCCAATCCTATAGGTAATTGATATTTCGAAAGTCATTAAACAGCTCTTAAAAACGCAACACTGAAACTTAATAGGGCGCGTCACGGGAAAAGGTATATTCAGAAAATTGATGTTAGTCCTTGAAATGATGTAATAAAATTGACCAGGCCACATTGCTTATTATGCATTGCGTGTTACACCAACATTATTTAGTCGAAATATGTAACAAAATCACGTATATATTATGTATGAAAAATAGTTCATTATAGTTTTGGGTGGCGTTTTTACGCCACCCAGTGACTTTACATGTGAATTTTGGTCACATGATCAAAATGGTACCTCGGTCTCTATCTACTTATATAGTCGAACGCGGTTACCAAAATTGAAATTCGATCATTTTACCTCCAGAGAATTACGCCCTTGAATAACTTATACAGTATATGTAGGTCACAGAGGTTATGAGACGGTAGACGGCGCTGCTCGATTGTTAATCTGTCCAGAGTAAACATGTCAAATTATGAAACTTCCTCGCCAATTTCAAGTGTTTCTCTGATATTATTAAGCGTCTACTGTACAAGATCACTCCTTACAATATTTAATGAGCATTTGTTGTGTCTCAGATGTCGAATAGTTGGATAAGTGTCTGTTGAGTATAGAGAAGACGGTCGTAAATCAGCCAATTAAGAACAGATTATCTCAGCAGTTATGATGGCCTAACTGAGATTATAATTGGTATATTGTTCTTTGATGACCTGCTAACTGTAAAGAGTTGTGAGCATGAAAGTGTTAGGATAATTGATAATCTTGTCACTTTTATAAACAGGTGATTAGGCAATAGAAAATTAATTCCTAGATTCCCCGCCCGCCCCTCGAAAATCACTCAGCCCCAACGTCTTTTATTCTGAAAAAAATGTGTGCATCAAAATTTACATTTACGAGTACAAATCAGTAGAGTACGAAAACGCAGTATGTAACATTAAAGTGCGAATTGGCAATTCATAGTCGGCTTGATGATTATTTATCTTTTCACCACACACGTGTCATTAGAAACAGCAAGAATAATTAATAAAAAATAAAACCTGCCCACCCGCCTCATTTTTTCCCAAAATTCGGATGAGAATCTAGGAATTAATTTTCTATTGCCTTACAGAAGGTTATTTATAACAGATTATAAACAAAAATGAAGACAATTTTAAAGTAATTTAATGTAATAAAAGTGCTAACTGTACATCTTTAAATGCTTATAATAAATGGCCATATATAGTTATATTACTTTTATTTGTGCATATCTTTTATTTCTTTCTGGTGAATAAATATTGTTTCAAATTATAGTGCAAATAGCAACTATTTCATAGTTAAAGTATTTTTGATTTGCCCATGTGTTTCATTTCTTTCTTATTAATTAAAAGTTTCAAATCAAATGTAGACGTATTATTTATTTTTTTCTGGCACAATATGACTTCAGTCTTGGATATTAGCATCCTCTCGAATGTCCGTGGTAGATAAAAACTTGATCAAGCAGAAGCCAGGCACGCAAACGTTTGCTCTGCCATCCGAAAGTTCCTTCACACTCCTCAAATAGGAAACTCACAAAATCTATAGATGATGTCACATTGATGTGACATTATGTCAATCACTCTAAAACGCCACCCATCAGTACTTTCAGTGCTTTGATTAAATATTGTTGTAACTCTGTGGCGTATC
The DNA here is from genome assembly GCA_038501625.1 of Corbicula japonica. Lineage (NCBI taxonomy): Eukaryota > Metazoa > Mollusca > Bivalvia > Venerida > Cyrenidae > Corbicula > Corbicula japonica. The sequence goes on from JAZAYU010000041.1 coordinate 3,297,281, forward strand.
CCCAAATGATTTTTCGAATATTTAAAAATGTGATTATAGGGTTTTCTTGAAGGAAGATGATATTTTACAGGTATTTTACACGCGTGCATGCTTTATACACAGATTATTAACGTCTTTCCCAATAACTTGTTTTTCTCAGTTTAGAAAACGTGCTAAGATGAATATTAATCTTTATAAAATATGTACACCCTGCAATTATGTATTCGCAAACATTTTCTTAGTATAATTTTTACATTTATGCGATGAAAAGCTTCGATAAAAACGAGTCTGCAATATTGTTACTGTTTTCGTGTTCGGTGGCTTTCAAAGTGCCCTTTTCATCTAGAAAAAACTCTATTGTACATGTTATTTATATTATTCATAATGCGAAGTGAGAATTTAATTAAATTAAATCATTTTGTCTTATCGTATATTTTCAAAATTCACAAAAAGTAAACATCGGCCATTACGACCATATTATACTATTGCACTAAAGGTACTCTGCTTTTTTGTATTCTGTTACAACCTCTTATCACAAATGTCAGAAAAATTTGTATTGAGGCGTCATTAGGTCGGACGAGACATTCATTAGAAACTCGGAGGAGAGGTGAATGATCTTGTGACGCAGTGTGGGACGCTTGGGATCCCAATTATAAAAAGCTGTATCATTCTGGGTAAGGCTATATTTATATTTTGATCTCTAGAGTATAAAAGTCGATATTCATAAGATTCAAACAGTTTTTTTTCTAAATACTATTGCAATTGATGATGGCAATTAAGAATAGTTTTCAATATAAATCAAGAAAATTAGTAATGAAGTACAAACTAAATCAAGTAGTACATGAGGATCATAGTACAAAACAAATCAAGTACATAACGATTCTAGTACAAAACAAAATTGTATACATGACGAATGTCAATTACAAAACAAATCAAGTACATGACAAATATATTAAAACAAGTTTTAGCTTTCCAAAAAGCTAGTCGGTCATTAGCAGATAAATTAACAGAATAAGTATGTATTCGTGCTTGCATTTACTTTTTGACCAATGGAAGTCAAGGCTATGTTCAGTTTTTTGTGAATTAAGTTGTCCATTGCTGTTGCTCTAAAGCATGCAAACAAAAGTTGAACGGCTGATGTTTGATTTTTTGAAACATGAACAAAATGTGTACCGGCAAAAGACATTAATGTAAAAGTGTTTTTAGTAGACGTAGTTTATTACTAGTATTTAATTAATGTATTTTATGTAGAAATAATGACGTTGTTTAAGCACCAGCGAGTTGGAATTAAATATGTTATATTAACACGAATGCTCACAGAGGTACCATAGAACTTTCCACAGTCGATGCTTATTTGTATAGTGAGCAGTATTCGTTACCTGGTTGAACATTCATAAAGTGTAGGTTTAGTTGAGTCTGCAGATCTGGCCAAACTTGAAGTTACTGAGCGTTAGAAGAAGTAAACAATAAATTAGGATGTTGATGCATTTATTATTTTCACTTAAGCTTTATGCAGCTCATAATTTTTGTTTGTGTTATAACGGTTTTCTCTGAACTATAACAAAAACTCGAGAAGCACTAATTGTATTTAAATTTATTTATGAAATTCTCGTTATAACACTGTTCTGAATTTTTTTACAATTATTTCTTTACTTTAAAGGATGGTTTTGCATTGCTTGCAGTATATTCTAGTGGATCGCCCTTACATAGTAATGATAGTGCATGAGTTGTCTACCTTACTATACCGAAACCAGATCCGTTATATTGCATGTGTATGTGGTAGCAGACATCGGGATCAGGGGTATCCCCGGAAATCTTTTAAAAGTTAAACTCAATTTGGATTGCAACTGCGGAGAGTCCAATCGTTCACTATTATTTTGACGAATTGGCACTAAACATTGAAGACCAGAATATACTCATTTCAGGTATGAGTTGCTTTGGTATATTGTTCACGAATTTCAGAGTTCTCATGCAAACGGTTTTTCTTTTGTTTTAGTATGTGCTTGGTAATTAGAACATGAATTAGACTAAATTGAGCTTGAAAACATTAGTACATCCTTAGCTAAATACATTTCTTCACTAAAATCTAGGAGACAATAAGTATTCCCCCAAAATTCATTTTTGAAATTTTAGCCGGTGTTCGCCTTTTGCAATGTTTGCGACCCCTTAAAATAGATAAACAGGTAACTTTGAAAACCACCGAACACGACAAATATGAAAATATTGCAGACTCGGTTTGACTGAGACTGTTTAAGACTTTTTAGCAAAAACATAAAATACTGCATTGTAATCAGTGCTCCAGCTTGGATTTCAAAAGGACAGGGAAATAGATAGATCTCAAAAAACAGGGCAGTCTTTGCCCAACAAGCTCAAAATTAGGCACTGTTATGCAAATCTTTGAGAAAGAGCATTGTATATAAATGTCCCTCTGAACGAGTAATTGCAAATAAAACATAAAATGTAATGCAATGAAGACATGAAAAGTCATCCAACCAACTAGTTTGAAACGCTCGCAGCTCGGGTTTTAACATTTACAATTCTGAGGTTGATTAGCTGATCACAACTAGTTATGGATTGAAATGATTTTTCAACATATTTGACTTACGAAGTACTTGTTAATATAAGACACAAAAAACTGAGGTAACATGTCGCCTTTTATCATATTAATTGATATAAGACAGAAACAAAAAACAAACTTATTATTGATAATACCCTGGCACTCTAAACGTGTAATCATAAAGTGCAATTAACCTCCTGTGGCCATCCTATTCGTTAATCTCTGACGTTCGTAGCTAATTACACGTATCGATGACTGTCTTTTAGCGTACCGCCGCCCCATTAACTACGCTTATGATTTTAGATTAAAAAAAATTTCCATGCTGATCTCCTATGTTAAATAATTGTCATCAAAAGCTAAACCTCTGGTTATTTCTGAGAACATTCACCAAATTGCACTGGATATCGCAAACAAATTGCAAAATCCCTGACCTCCCTAAGTTTACTTTAAACAATGGTCATCTCACATTCGCTAAACTTCTGTTAACTTCTAAGAACATTCACAACATTTGCACTGGAAATCACAAAAAAGCAAGATCTCTCTTTAAAAGTCAATATTTTAAGCATAGTTCTGAGCATTTGCTTCGTACTAAATGCTTATTTAAAACCTCTTGTCATATGCTATAAGCCTCCACTACTTCACGACCATTTGTTTGGAGTTTTATACCCACAAGTAAGAAAAAATTTTAATGTGAACGCATGGGTAGAAGTTTTCATCAATTTTCAAAGTGAACGCAGTGACAAGAGTTTTTTGAGACCCGCATTATTTCATATAACATGGCATACACCTATAATGACATCATTAAAACAAACACACACACATAAAAACAACAAGAAAATGTGCAAGAACCTGTAATATATTACATGTTGAAGTTCTAAATAAATAGCAATACCAACATTCAAACGAAATTGTTGACGATCAGAATAGTAATTATAATCCGTTCGAGTCCCTGTCAGATAAATTTAAGCGCTGTTATTTCAAAGCGACTTAAAGTTTTAACTGCAGTGCCATGTTTTTTTTGTTAAAGGTTATACTAATGACCGACTAGCTTTTTGTAAACTTTTGTTTACAGACAGAATTTCCCGCCAAAGTCGGATATTCGTGAAGTTCTAAGAAAAACATAAACGGTTTCTTGCTTTTGACGAACAAAATCAAGATAACTTAACGAATCTATTTCATATATGGCATCATCCTGAACAGTTGTTTGATTCAAATAATGGATCAGTTCAACTTAGGTGCAACTTAAAATTTTGCCGTAAAGATTTGCATCACGTGACTTTCTAAATAAAGACGCATAACATTATTTCTATACGCTGTAGAAAATACAACATACGTATGTTTACATAATTTAACATGTAGTTATAGATCAGCTCAATTTCAGATTTGCCGTTACTACATTGTTCAAATATTGTTTCATCAACATTTAAAAGACTTTTCTTGCAAGTAGGGGCAACGAAATAGCATTCGCAAGCTTTAGACGGGCGGTTTTGTCTAAAGTGACAACGTCCGGTGCCGCTGTTGACCGGTGTTACCCTTCAAAGTTCAAGTTTGGTCTATTATAATATGTCATCATCAGGATGACCGACAATAAATCAAGTACATGACGAATATATTAAACAAAAAATCGAGTTCATGGGTGACTATCGTCTTAGTAAAGGTGAATTTCAAAATAAGCATCAGATAGAGAATTTGTTCAATAACTTTGACCTGATCAGGATATGTTTAATTTGGAAATTCTGAGAAATAAATATCATAATTCTACTCAATTAATGGAGTAAAGACCGTAACAGCCATAATACATCGGGGTTCATTTAATCTTCATAAACATTTTGTAAACAATCATAAACAATCATTTTTTTTCTTGTGTCGATGACGGCATTCTGGCGGCTGCATACTCTTGGTGGGAAATGTTAATATTTTAGCGAATTCTTAAATATTTTTAGAAATTTTGTAGACTGTTATAAATAATTTTAAGATACTTCTTAAGTTATTTTAAAATTGTGTTTAGCTTTGAATGATTGTTTCTCTTGAAATGGTATTAAATATTTCTCTGAATAAATTGAGACTCCCAAATAACATACAATTCAATAAATTTGACGCTCACATGACATGTTACAGGCAATATTTCATTGCTTTTTGTGTTATCGCAGTCTGACAGACACATTATTTTTAATAAGTTTCACCGTAATAAATGCAAAAGGGAACCGAGATAGATTAACAACAAACCACACATTCAAACAAGAAAGTTATTAAATAAATGTCTACTGTTAATTATTTAATTTTTATGACACTGTGATGAAAATGACAGGCTCAACATTATATATAATATTGGAATCCGTGGTTTCCATTTAAAAACCCAAAGTATACCATCCTCCTGAAATGGTATATTTTTAGGGAACTGAACGCCACCAAAATCGTCAAATATGAACATATTGCGAATTCATTTTGATAGATCCTGTATGAAAAGGCAGTAGTAGAAATTGCCGTGGGTTAAGTTCAACTGAAATTTACAAATTTTAAAGAAAACACCAACTTTCAAACTATCCCAAACGGCGGAGTGAATATAGCGGTGAAGTCCTATTTTCAGATTTATACCATTCTTTGTATCATCGGTGTTTCGAAGTTTTTATTAAATAAATAAATAAATAAATAAATAAATAAATAAAATATTGGATTTCTAAACATCTTCCCATCATTCCCTTAACAAATAAAAGCCTTCAAATAACGATTCTTATTGTGTGTAGTACAGTTTATCGGGAAATACCCTGTCATCTGGTTTCATCCTTTTATATCGTATTCATTACTGATAAATTATCTGATCTGTATGTAGGACCAGGTTTTGATTGAAAGGAATCAGATAACAACGATTGGCAATCAGTTTAAGCTTGAGCAAAACATACGGCTTTTGTTCCGTGTGAATTCTGTAAGAGCGCATTACGGCTAGTGCAATAAGATCGGCATGATAGCCGCGATAGGTTCGATAGGTTGTCAATAGAGTATATTTACATGGCTTGATAAGATTTTGCAAGCTTATTTTGGTTGGCATTTGAGAGTTAACAATACTGATATTAAATATACTGATGTTCGTTACTCAGGAGTTGACCTTTGACTCTAGCAATGTCCAAAAAAGCCTCATTTTGACCCTATGATTTAAGTTGAAGATACATTTTTCCTTAATTTAAGAATGATGTTTATTTTGTATTTTTGTGGTATTTTGGCTGTTATTTGGCAGAATCTCACCTCCTCAAAATCATTAAAATGACCTTTGAGATTCAGCAGCTAGTGGAAACCCTGGTTCCCTAACGGAATTTTAAGTAACCGGAATTCCTTACGTCAAGTCCATAATTAAACTAAAAATGTTTCCACACGCCATGATATTAGCATCTTGTATTTGGGATGTGTCTTAGTTTACTACTTACAAATGCAATCCGGATGGCTATCTTAAATGATGTTTTAAATTTTCAGATTTTAACAAGGAATTCTTTAGAACAAAAAAACCCCTAGTAAATCACTACTAATTAGATTGGGTATGCCGATTGGCGGGCGGGCCGGCGCCAATATTTTATTTAGTTTGTCGAAATTGTCTTTTTCTCAGTTACCGTTCATGTTAGAGAAAGTTAACACAGTTTTCTAACATCATAGTAGGAATTATCGGGACCAGTTTTATAACCCCTGACTTTATTTTGCCAAAGTAATGCCTCTTCATCATTTCGTGCATGGATTTGATCTTATGTGTTAATGCTCAAGAAGACATTTACTGTTGGTCTTAATAACATGAAACAGACGTACTTCGGCTAAAGAACTAGAAATTCACTAAAATTATAATTTATCAGATTTATTTAAAGTACAAAGATTAATTTTACAAATCTATGATAAATGCTTGATTCAAACGGAAGGAATTATTAGTTTTGTGAACAACGATGTATCAAGATCTCCAATAATGGTTTGGTTATTTTGGTATGGCGGTGTTTTCGTGGGCTTAGTGTGATCTTGTTTCAATCTCTTATAAACGCATGCATTGTTTTCTTTTTCCTTCTATTTTTTTCGCTGCTTGGGGATGTTGTGTTTTCGGAGTGTGGCGATTCCTGATACTTCACTTTTTTATAATGCATTCATTACCTTAAATGTCTCATCAGTATTCACAGTCAGGAGTTTCGTGTCCAATCAGTTACAACAATAATAAAAATAATTATGTTTTGTTCAGTGCATATGGCAGCGCACGCCTTAAATAACATAACTGAGTTACGCTTTATTGGCTTTTGAATCATTGTCAGAATAACAACGAAAATAAAACAAATGCATTTTTAGGGACTTAACGATTCCTTGCTCTTAAAATTTGCAAAAATAATTCTTTTACAAAAGATACCTAACGTAAAGTTCTGATTTTATGTGAAAATAAAGAAACCTCTATACACCAGCTACGTGTACAGCTAAAGTCGAGTGATGCCGACATAAAATATGATTATTTTAAATAAGAAATTCTCGTAAAATAAACACGAAATAAATTAGCAATGATTACATGTATATATGGAATTTAAATATCACATCACTTATTTACAGAAAAACAACCCAAACAAATAAAAACGAATTTTCAAAAATGTTGCAGATTTTGTGATTCACACTTCACACCTCACACTTTATACTTCACACTTCATACTTTACACTTCATTCTTAATACTCTACATTTCTCAGTTCAATGTTCGTTTGCATTCCGAATAAGAAACCTTTTATACATTTATTTACCTTAAATTACTTGAAGAAGTCCTCGTCTCCCATTGAGAATTCCGCAGAGTTTTTCCTAAAGCTTATTATCTGAAAATACAAAATAATCATGGTAAATATTCTATTGTGTATACTAAAAGTGTATTTCTTAGTGAAAAAAAGGTTCAAATGTTTGTATTGGACCCGTTTAACCTTACACAGCGTAAATCTGAATATACCGCATTGAATGTTCCTTGTTTATCGCCTTATGCAAACCATCGTTTGGGCTAGGATCGAAATGGTAATGTTATACTGGTTTAATTATTCAGTAGCGCTTAAGCCGGGACTAGAGAATAGGCAGTAATAAGCATTTCCATTGCTGTCCATGAACAGGCTCAATCAAACCGAGTCTTTATTATTTTCATATGTGTCTAGTTCGTTGGCTCTCCCGTTTCATCTGTAACAGTACTACGAAATTCTAATGATTCATTATTAAAAATACAAACTTTGAGTCTGTATTGTTGAGTTTATTTGAACATTTGCAGAACTAATTTAAAGAATGTGTTTAAAATGGATTATAAGATTGGAGGTATAAATATTGCTGTAGATAGAGTATAAAGAATTTTAAAGATAAATTAATATAATTTAAAATGGAATGAAAAAAGTGAAATATGCATATCAGGGATGGCCACATCCAGCAGACACAGCCTCCCCACCCAGCCAAACAGTAGAGAGGAAAAAGAGAACATGGTATTAAGCAATCAAAGATAAGTTAAAAAAACTAATATTTGATACCACAGGAAATACATCTTAATTGATATCAACTGCTTATATTTTAATTATTTTATTTCGAAATTCATGTCTCAACTGAAATCTTAATAACATATTACACGCTGATACACAAACATAAGAGAACAAATACTTCAAAAAATTGCTTGTTGATGTTATTTTTCTTAATAAAAAGCATTTGGTCATAGCTTGAGGCTGAGCTATTACGAGTTTTCACAAAATTTTAACCGAGTCAAATAGATAAGTTAATTACTTTAATTGATGAACGAACAAAGTCAATCTCACTCATTAATTTAAAGGCATATTGAACAGGCTGTAGAACATTTATTATCAAAGAGCAATCTTCTTAATTTCTTTTGAAATGCATGCATGGATTCTCAAAATTACAAGCACCAAAACATTAATTTTATTGTGATAAAAGAGAAACATGCATATGAATTGCCACACTCAGAAAAGACAGCCTCCCCATGCAGCGAAAAAGTAGTCTAGAGAGCAACAGAGAGCATGTGTTTATACGAATATCAATGTCAAATAATACACCACAAACGATTAACGAAAAAAGAGAACATTAATAAATACAGAGCAGACGTTAATATTTATAAAGTTAAAAAGTAATTTATGCACATCAGGAATCGCCACACTCACAAAACACAGCCTCTTGTGGTATATAAGAGGATTTGGGTGAGTGGGGAGGTAGGGAATTATAAGTAAGTGAGTGAGTAAGGAAATATAAATGCAGGCAGTTTTATCATACACACATAAATTATTTATTATATTATGAAATACTAATAAGTGTGTAGATTTGAGTCCAGAGTGTGAAGCATGAACTGTCAAATGTAAAGTAGTAAGTATGTAATGTGAAGCATGAATAGTTAAACTAATAATAATAATAATAATAATAATAATAATAATAATAATAATAATAATAATAATAATAGATTCTTCATATAATAATAATAATATAAAGTGTATAGTCTAAAGTGTGAAAAATGGTCATCTAAGGTTTACGTTCAAATTTATATTGGAATTTATCTGCTAGATGGCTTAGTGGTTTAATGGGCGCGGTTGTCACGTATGATGCTACTGTGATATTGAAAAGGATGAAAAAACAAGTTGAAAACCGACAGATATATAAATTTTGCAGGCTATATTGTTTTTAGCCCTGTTTATGGGCTGCTGTGGCAATTCAGAATATAGATCTCAATTGGTTGTCATGTTAAGGCCAGTTGTAAATTGGCAAAATAAATTGATATAGTATGCCATAGTCATTTACTGTAGACAGAAGGACCTAAGATTATTGTTTCCATGGCGACCAATTAATCATGATAAGATCTAGTAATAGTTTAGGCTTATACATCAATATTTACAGAGCTCCCCCAGAAATTCACATATAAAATTACAAATACCCCTAAATTATTGTTAAACAATAACTCTTAGACTAATTAATAAGTTTATTACTTAGCTGCACATATAATTTCACATTAAAAATTACGAATGCCCCTAAATAAGACTTAAACAATTACTCTAATTAATTAGCTTATGCCTTAGCTGCATATATAAATTCACATACAACATTACGAATACGCATAAATAAGATTTAAACAATAACTCTTAGACTAATTAATTAGCTTAAGTCTTAGCTGCACATATAAATTCACATACAACATTACGAATACCCCTAAATAAGACTTAAACAATAACTCTAATTAATTAGTTTATGTCTTAGTTGCACCGTGATGATACCGAATTTCTCAAGTATTTTCTAGAATAAACTGATATTCACAAATAACATATAATGCATAGACATGATATAGGGAATATTTTGTGAATAACTTGCCTTTCTTGATATATGTTTTACGTATTAAAAATGCATAAAGGAACCAGAAGGTGGTAACAAACAACTACATAGTTTAATACACAGAGGATACACAATGAATGATTATCTTATACAGAAAAGATAAGACGGAGAATGCAATTCGATACAAAATAAGGCCTTTGCAAAGTATAAAATTAATTTAGATGACTCGTTTAATGAATTTAGTATCAAATGAACACGAATAATACATACTAAAAAAATTGGACTTCTAAAAGTTTTACAAATCTTTTATCTGAATTTTTGAAAAATCGAATGAATAGTGATTCGGCTGCGATATACAACTAGTTTAATGTTAAACATATAATGAGACTAATTATTACACTCCCACACCGGAAGCTATATGATAAATTCCGTAACTTTATACTTTCTGCTGTAAATGATAATATATTTTGTGCAAATCAATACGCACAGAGCATTTTATAGGAATGTGAGCATTCCGTAAATCCACGAAATTTAATAATTGTACTGAAAGAATGTACTTTTGTTGAAGGTATAAACAAACAAACGAACGAACGAACGAACGAACGAACAAACAAACAAGAAATAAATAAATACATTATTCTCCTGAAATGATTTATTGTGTAGAAGTCGTTTCAAAGCATGCATGCATGCGTAATAAGTAAATAAATTTAAATAAATTAAGAAGAAAGAAAGAAAGAAATAAACTAAGAGACAAAGAAACAAAAAAGAAAGAAGAAAGTGATTTTCTGAACATGTCTTTCTTGCCATAAATGAATAAAAGCCTTCAAAAACGATTCCCTTTGGTTTGTAGGACGGTTTATCTTTCATCTGGTTTCTCCCTTTTATATCGTATTCATTACTATAACAGTGATAAATTATCTGATCTGTATGTATGGCCAGGAATTTGATTGAAATGTATTAAATAACCACTATTGGCAATCAGTTTAAACCGGAAAACGTAAGGCTTTTGTTCTGTGTGCCGTGTGAAGAGCGGAAGAGCCAATTAAAGCTAGTAAAAAATCTGCGTTAGGTTCTACGGTCATCAAAACAGTTTGTTAAATATGTGAACGTTCAGTTTTGTTGTATTTTGACAATGCTCACAACAGATGTTTCCTAGAGTTATCCGGCGTAATTTTAATTGACAAGAATTTGGTAAATCAAGATCACAATATTGTAATATAATTAAAGCTTCAATGCTACACACCTTGGTATCAAAGCTTTATTCTCCATCTTGTATGTTTTATTTCTCTCGCTTGACTCATTACTTGCTTGCGATTTAGGAAAGAAGAAAAATCTATAAATGTTTATCTCATCTTTTGAATATTCATACCTGTGCTCTATAACAATGATATTAATCCAGTGAATTCATATTGGACTTGTTATTGGGCCAATAGTCTAGATTCTGAAGCTGAAAATTTTATCAAGGAAGGGCCGGCAAGATTTACTTTTCATTTCATGATTTTATTGGTTTATGGTATGTCTCAATGAAATTAGGTTGCCTGCAAAAATATTTTATTGCGAACCCTGAAAATAAGGAGGCTAGTTCTGATAAAGAATGAAAGTTAACTTTCCAAGTTTTAGATTTAATAACGATTTGCATTGATATCAGCCCAAATTTTAGTATTTACGTTAGTTTTTATATGATCTAGCAACGATTATTTATTTGAGATATATTATTAGCACAAAATACTGGTCCAAACATGTAATTTAATACCTTTTTGGTACAAAAAGACAAAGAAAACTAAACAATTTGCGATTTTCCATATTTTTAGAAAATAATAAAATGATATGTTCATATTAGCCCGAGACCCAATAACATGGCCAATGAGAATTTACTGAAACATTTATTAATTTACAGAATAAAAAATGAATTTGACGATTAAACTGGGTAAATACGAGAATCGCAAGCCAATATAAAGTTAATTTACTATTCTTGTTAGTGTGTTAATCTTTTTCTAATTTTAGACATGAAAAATGACATTGGCTGTACCGGAAGTTAAACCCTTACCATACGGAGCTAGCCGGGACAACCACAAAAATATTAGAAGAGAAGTAAGTAATCAACAAATTAATAAATATACTGATTAATATGAGGGGTTTTATCTCCTTTATACGTGTACCATAGTCCATTTCAGAATAATGTAATACATGTCATTTTAGAGTATAAATGTTTAGATCAATATGAGAATCGCGGGACAGACTGAAATTCTACGTCTAATGTTACAAATGTCGACTGGGATGTATTTTTTCTCTAGTAGCTAGTAGCCTTAATGATAAATTTCATTTTTGTTACCATTGAATACAAAAGTAAATGAAAGTACATAATTAAGCATAAAAATGTCCTGCTTCCTTATTCTCCATCTCCTCCATCCCCCAAAACAAGAAACAAACTAACAACAACAATACAACAAACTAAAACAACATGACGTTTAAAATTTTTTTTCGATTTTAGTCACTTGTACATCTAGTAGCATCGTCCGACCAGTTTTCAGTATAGTTAGCTATTAGATTGATTTCCGTCATGTAAATAAACAGCAACTTAGATAAAACCATGACTTACATTAAATTTGTTTATCCTCTAAATATAAGTACAAATTTTGTTCATTTATTCATTCATTTAAACTCAAAGAGAAGAAAAAAAACCTGATGCAGTGATATTGTCGGCCATCTTCGAAATACGTCCTATTTCCGTTAACTGGTCCTAGACCAAAAAACATTTACAGTACAGGATTGTAAGTCAGATGGCATCATGCAACTTTATGCAGCAGCCCTTAACACAGAAGCCCCTTTTGAGTTTTCGTTCAGACTGTAAATTTTCTATTGGAAACATTACTTTTTGCTGAATCACCAAAAAAGTGTTACAAAAATATATGGTCAATTGTAACTTCACATAAAAATTATGTTTCTAATCTAATTTGCACTTGTGTTGGGCCGAATGTCAGGTTTGACAGGTTATTGCAGAAAGCTGTGACGTTCAAGAGTGTTTCTGTAATGTGCATAGCAGTAAACCAACCTATAACGAAAATAGGACGTCACTGAAAACTGGACGGTATACGATATATGTGAGTAGCATAGTTTCAAAACACCACGCAGGGATTTGATTGTCATAAATTCATGCCATAAAAACATTATACTATAGAGATAATATTTATGACAATTACAAAAATGACTGTAATTATCATGTTTTATAAATATTTTGTATCGTGATAAATTTTATAATTTTCGAAGAACACTTAATTTGTTGACACTTTATCTTTATTATTATTTATTTTAATTTGATTTGCCACTGACCGTTCCAAGGCGGTAACCCCTCATTTTTGTTAATTGTAAGTGGTGTCTCTTTTGAAACTGATCATTGTATTAACCATGCCCTCTCTTCTTCTTGACTGTGTGGGGAGGCTGTTTTTTTCTGAATGTGGCGATTCCTGATATGCACATTTCACCTTCTTATCCTGAAAACTTTTTTAAGTAAGTGTATAAATAAAAAAAAAAAAAATTTTGTAAAATATGGTTCGTGGTTTCTATAGTTACTGTAACTTCCGCTGCGAGTGAGGAGTTAGTATATTTTCCTGAATTGGTTACCTGAATTTCCACTTAACTGCAAATAACCACCTGCATAGATCTCTGATCAAATGGGAACAATGAGATCATAAACCGATTTATTATTTAAAAACTTGAATGAATGAATGAATAAATGAATGAATGATTGATTGAATGAATAAATGAAATAGAAAATAAGCGTATATTATTGTGTCACTCTTTCGAAGAAAAGACGATACAAAGGGATGGCTCTGTCCGTCCGTAAGTCCGTCGGTAAGTCCGTCCGTCTGTCACCGTTGGCTACTATAATTGTTTTTATTTGAAATATTCACATTTTATTGTTTATGACAACACGCACGTGATGATGACAAATTCTTTAGGTCAATATCACATTTGATGGAGTTATGCCCCTTTTTGTACTTGGAATTTGACGCGAAATCTTAACGTTTATTCATAAACCTTTCTAATTATTTTGCTTATGAATACACCCACATGATGCGACCTTTATGTCAGCAGGGTCACATTAAATGGAGTTATGCTCCTTTTTTACTTGCATTTTATTCCTACATAGCACTAGAGGACGACACAAGTGTTCAACTGAACACCCATCTAGTTTTAGATTGTCATGTATGATGTATGATGAATTGTAAACGTTCATTAGTTTATAATCTCTACTTCCTTTACAATATGTCATGTAAACAATCGTTTTTTTCGGAATAGTTCCATGCCCTAGTTTTATTTACAGTTAACATGAACATGATCTAGTTTTATATGAAAAGGAAGACGGGTATTCAATGAATATATCCATGCATATTAAATGTAATTTAAACAATGGTGGTAACAGCTTGATAGTATTATGCTTATCCCAAGACTAAATGATACAGTAATCACAAGACAGTTATTTTTAAATCGCACTGTATCTTGGATCTATGTTCCTATTCATATTATAATCTAATATAAACCAAGTTATTAAACCGCAAATATATCAGACAAATGATAAAATACAGCATTTGTCAGTGTCACACTGGAGTACGTTTCTGAGATGTCACATACTATTTATTGTCCAGTTATCCATTGTATTAAATAATGAAAAAGATTAAAAAATAAACTTTGAAGCCAACGAACACCAATTGATACAAATTTATTTTTTTATTAGGAAGTAATAGGTGTAAGATGTTTTGTTCCCCCCCCCCCAAAAAAAACCCCATAAAAATGTTAAAAAATACACCTAATATCACTTTCTCCGAAACGAGAGTTGAACATATTTTAATTGACTGCATAAAACACAAATAAAAAAATTATATTGTGCATCATTTTAATAGACAAGTATCACCGCCCATTTATTCAATCAACCGACTTTATTCGTACTTCGTTTTTGCTTACTAGGAGAACCGTCTCTTTCATTTTCTAATTAACTTGTAAAGAACATTTTCTTCGATGCTTACTGACGGTATTTGACAAGCATGCGGAGATACAATTTCAACCTAGTTTGTGTTCTCAAACCAATTCGTGTTTGCTCATTTAATGGATACGTTAATTGACAGAACGTGCTGGTAAAAAGGTCGATCTCTGAAAGTAAACAGGTGGCCTTTCAACGAAGCTTTTAAGGAAGAATTTATACTCCTCCATTTGAGACACTGGTATTTTTATTATAAAGTTAAGCGAATTCTTACGCGGTCACGTAGACATTGGTCAAATAAGACGCTAAACTGAAATAGATGATAAGGGAACTTTGAAAACCACCGTATAAGACAAATATGGAAATATTGCAGGCTCGGTTTGATTGTGCATGTTCATGGGCAGTAATGGAAATGCATATTACTGCCCACGCCGCCTAGCCCCGGGTTAAACGCAACTCAATATTTAAACCAGTAATAAGTACAATTTTGGTCAATCCCAAACAATGGTATGCAGAGGACAGTAAACATTTAGACAGTAGTGCGCTTTTGCTGATTAACACCAATTCATGATCAGCAACGAATGGTCCCCATATAAAAGAATGGATTTTGCTCTAAACGAGAAAACAATGGGCGGAACTGAATAGAATATATTTTTGAATTTTGAGTTCGTAGAGGCATTTTCTGACAGGTTCTTTTATGCTTCAGATGAATCTGAAAATGTTAAAGAGCAGCCAATACAGACCATTCAGAAGGATACTTTTGAGCCGCAATGACTTTGGTGAAATATCAGTGAAATATCACGAAGATTGTGTTCGAAGTCATAATTGAGAGTTTAATATATAAAATATTCTTAGAAAAAACGAAATATAAAGATGTCCTCATATTCCTCGCTCATTTAATAGAAGTGAAATGCTCAATAGGCTGATGTATGCGTTATTTTAACCAGATTAGTCTTCTGAAATCTAAAATTAGGTCACTAGGTTACCAGGTCAAATCAAATACAAAACGTTTTTACACATAAATTGACACCATTGTCGTCATATTTACATTAAACTTGGTAAGAATATATATGATGCATTGATGATCTCTACTAAAACTATTCAAATCAAGTTCTTCTGTCAATAAGAGGCACTGCCCTGGGCTTTTATGTTATTTTCTTTTAAATTCTGAAATGAACCAATATTTTTACAGTGATCAACCTGATTTAAACAGGACTTTTTAACAGTTAAAAATTCAGTGGTTTATTAACAGTTGGCTTTCATCTTGTATAATTTTTTGCCGCTCTGCTACGTGAAGAGGTTTGGAATTGTGTATGAGGATGCCTCTTACCACTTTCAATCGCTAAATTTTGTTTGACATAGTTTTAAAGCGATTTGCAGCTTACAATAAAATACGTTTACCTCAAGCAATTAACATTTCAAATGTGTGTAAAATGGTTCATATTCCAATAATTAAAGATGAAAGATGAAAGTCGCCGAACACGACAAATATCAGAATATTGCAGGCTCGGTTTGATTTAGCCTGTTCATGGGCAGTAATGGAAATGCATATAACCGTCTTGCCCCTGGTTGAGCGCATCTAAATATGTACATCAATAAACAGTACGATTTCGATTTATCTCAAACGAGGGTATGCATATGGCGGTGCACATGGAACCTTGAATGTGGTATTTTCAGATTAATATCATTCCATGTAAAGCGGCGTATGGCTCCCAAATAAAAGAATGGGTTTGTCCTAAAAGAGAAAACATTGAGCGGAACTTAACAAAATAATGTTGACAGGTAATCTGAGAATATAAATCATGCATACCAAAGACAACGCCAAAGGCAAAATTTAAAACATGTAGATCTTAAACCCTTCTTGCACTTAGTAAACGTAAAACTCCTCAAGAATAACAAGGAGAATATAACTGTCATAACTGATGAGACTGATGAGTTACCGGTCTTGATTGTTGGTGCCACTTCAAGTTAAAGAATGTTTTTGATTCACGTGGTAGTTTGTAATATTGTGCCAGTTCGAATGTAAAACTCATGCGTCGTTCAATGCTTAGTTTGCGATTCTGTCAGACACATCAGGCATCTTGAAATCTTAATATGTTGCAACTGCTTTATTAGAACAAAGTGCATACAGATCTTGATAAACCTGAAGAATTTAATTATGATTTTATCATTATGTAAGGCTTGCTATGATTAATTGACGCTTTGTAAAAGATGGGTCAATCAATTGTAATTCATTAACGATTAATTTAGATCTTAGAAATTTTGAAAGCCAACGAACGTTAAAAATATCAAAATAATGCAGGCTCGGATTCATTGAGCCTGTTCATAGGCATAAATCGAAACGCATTTTACTTTCTACGCCGTCTAACCTTAGGTTAAGCGCTACTCAACATTTACACATTTACACATTTATAAACATGTATTGTTAATAACAACACCAATAATTAAAATGGATTTTAGAGTAAAAAATTTTAGTAATGCGTTTTAAAGTGAAAACAATAAATTAAGGATTTTGCAGATAATTTGTTATATTGTGTCGGTCTATTCGAAAGCACATCCTGTGATTGTCTTTCAATCTTTTGTAATGCATTTGTTACTGACAAATTGTCTGAATGGTATTCGCGATCATGTATTCAGATTGAAAGCTTTTACTAAGATTGGCAGCCACAACAAGAACTGAATATAAGGTTCTGCGCACACCATTTGATGCATTCAATACGCATCTCTTGCCTATTTCTGTAAGTGTTGTCAAAAACACGTAAGAAATGATACAGCTGTAAACATAAGAAACAAAATGTATTTAAGGTACTTAACAAATCCTGGCTTTACAAACCAGCAAAAACAATTATTTGTTAACAATGGAAAATCGAGTACAGTAAAACCTCTCATTACGGACACTCGATATTATGGGCATTCCGGTATTATGGGCGATTTTTTAAAGAACAGACATGTTTTCTTCTTGATTTAAACCCACAATTAAGGAAAACCCGCTATTAAGGACACTTTCCCTCAGTCCCTTAGGTGTCCGTTATAGAAGGGTTTCACTGTATTTATTTAGTGAAGTTTTCAGTTTCAATACCTCCCTTGATGGTAAAATGGCTAATTTCATATCATGTTGAATGTCAATCACCGTGGCTGTATATAGGCATACTTGAACTATAATTATTTGGGGAAATGGATGATATGAACTATGTTTCTCTTGCATGGTTGGCTAGGCGCTGCCGTGGTATTTGTATGGCTTTGGGGCTATCTGTACAAAGTATTTTTAAATCATTATTGTGTTTACTTACATCAGCTTCAGGCTACATAGAACGAACTGATCTGAATTGCAGGGCAAGGCGCTGTCGCCATGACGGTGCGGGTGCGCTCCCAGGTAGAGGCAATATCATTTGAAATTCACAGTAGCACTATTTTTTTAGTCAGTACTGTTATCAGTAAAATAAATCATTACCGATGTCGTGCAGTGATGATTACGTATATTAGGACTATCTGATCAACTTTTCGGGGGTTGTCCCGGTTAGCTTAATTGATTACTTCGTCGGAATTGCAGGGCTATGCGCTGTCGCCGTGACGGTGCGGGTTCGCTCCCAGGTAGAGGCAATATCATTTGATACACCGAGTGTAAATAAACCTATACTTTCATATCAAGTCATGCTACATGGGCTTTCACGAGAAAGTTCGATGTTTGAAAGCAATTTGTCAGCAACATATTCTTCTCCTAATTGTTCAAACCAGGTTAACTGTTCCGCTAAAGTCAATATTTGTTTATTTCCAATACCCTATCCTGCAGATAAAATGTTATTAATTTAGGTCAGTTTAGAGCAGTTATTTTGGTTTCAAATTAAATATTACTAAAACATAAATTTTCATAAGTCAATAATAATTGCTTAAAAATTTTGATAACTCTTTCTGTATGTTTTATTCTATGTTAAATAACTAACACCATTTGCTATTACAGTACACCAAAACCGTAGTCATATATCTTAATATATCCAAATATCGTGTATTTAAGAGAATTTTTAGCTCGGCGACTACTTAATTGTAAACCCTTTGTCGAAGACTTTAATTGTAAGTTTCAGCTCATGTCTGCTTTTATAACAATGATGTTTGCAAAGAGCAATTTAAGAGCCATTTGTGACAGCAGCCAGGCCATGTTTATGTATACTAAGTTTTTTATGTTTGCGTGCAGACATGAACTTTTAAAAACTAATTAATAGTATGTACTAACTTTCTATTCGAACTAAGTTTAGCTTGTGCAGGCAATGTTATTACTTTTTAATACCTACCGAACAGAAAACATGTTGTGAAGAACATAAAATCCATTTTGATCTTAAACAAAAAGGGAAAGTTAAGGCCATGCTTTGACCTTCATTTGTCAATGACTAAGTCATTCAAAGAGAAATCGGATATGTTTCAAATGAGTGTCTTTTTAAGCATATTAATTAAGGAGATTGTTAATATATCATTTAGATGAAATAGGTACCCGTGTACTTAACTCAATATGAATTTATATTTCTCTAGACTATCTGAAATCTGAATAGGGATAACACTTTGTTTTCCTGTTAAAACTAGTTGTAGATTCGCAAAATAAATTGTTATTGTCTGCCGAACTTACAGAAATGTGGACAGAAGGACCTAAGAAATCTGATCTGCCTGACGCTCAATTTATCAGAATAAGGCCGAAAATAACCTAGGGTAATTCATCAATATGCTGGGCTTTTTTCAAGAAAACGCAAATAAGTTAGCTGGATAGATACTATTAGATAGTCTATATTCAGCTAAAAGATTAAATATATAACATTTGCTCTTACTAATTCTCAGTTAATATTTTAAATGTCCAATTACTAGTTATTTTGTATACTGAATATCATTATATAAAACTGTGTGAATTGATTGTTGAAAAACTGCATGATGTTATTAGATATCATTTCTGTAAGGTTTGTGTGTGAGGAAGGGTGTGGGATTAGGGGTTCTCGACCCTTACAGTACATTTAACGATACGAAGGGACCAAATTTATGTATTTAGGCAGTAATGAGCATCTCTTGAAAAAGAAAACAACTCCGAGTAATCAAAATACATTTGATTGAAAATCACTTCTTACAAATAGCACATTTGTATAAATAATTAATTTTTTGTGTTGCTATCAAACAAATTCAGTACAAACTGTTTTCGGACATGAAAGCAGTTTGCATTTATTGTTATTCAGGATGTGTCTCGCATGTTGTTTTGCTCTCGTGTGGCTTGGGAATTCATTTTAAGTTAATTTTATTGCTGACATAGTATTCTTGCTGACTAAACTCCGGGTACTTTGGTCTCAGTTAGGTCGTCGAGTGCCGGTAGTGCACATTTTGCATGACTGCCATTGTTATGTTTGTGGGCTCTTTGCGGGCAACATTTATGATAAGTGGTTGGGTTTGTTTGTACATGTATGAGAATATAATAGGGCAAATTACAGGTTGTTAAACCCCTATCCCCAACGAGAACCTAGTTTATTCCAACAGAAGTTATATGCTTAATGCCTCCGTTCGCGGCGATGCTGTAACCTATTGGGTTATCATTTTTCGTAATTATTTGTGGAATTGTTATAATTTTACACCAACAATAAACCTTACAATATGTATTTACATCAACATCGAAATATACGAAATTCGCGGAAGGAATCCGACTTGCTGGATATAAAAATAATTTATCTCATATACAAATTGCAAAATAATAGCTTTTAACATTAAATATAAACGATCTAATGCAACAAAGTATGTGCTTATGACCCCTGATGCCTTCCAGGAATTTCCATTAACTCATTCACAGTTTAACTCAAGTTCGGTCAACTAATTCAGTGACCATACACAATATTTGCAAACAGCTGAATAAATAAATACAATTATTGTGTGCGGTCAATTATTCTGCTAATCGAAACAAAAAGTGTTCTGTTTGTTTTTCCACCATAACGGCATTTGCATATATTCACTTCAGCATAAACATATTTAACTTTTATGCATGTTTCAAATAGCGAATTGGTTCACCCTTTAGTATTGTTGAAGGTTTAACGGATTTACCTTCGTCCCGAGTTCACTTGATAAATACTATTTTTAGACTAGACTATAAAGGACTATGTAGTTAAGGTTTCTTTGACGAGTAAGGCATTGTCGCTGTACGGGCTCGCTCCCGAGTAGGGGCATTAACTTTCTATAAATTTATATGATAAATTTAGAGAAATTTTACTCGTCAGAAGATGCTGAACACATAACTTTATAGTAGTTACCTGGGCAGTTTTATTCTCTGCAAATAACTCACACATGAAAATTGTACTCACAAAGCATCTAGCCATCATGTTAATTAACCAAGATATTCACTAGGTTTTAAGAGTTCGTCTTAGTGCTTATCAGATTCCAAACTTTTCGGTAACAGATTGGAACTGTTTTATCAGCATCGTAAAGGCGAATGGTGTTTGTTGTTCGGTTCAGAAAAATTTTCAATAGTCAAATAGATGAAAAAGAGTCTGAAGGGTTAGCTCTGTCGACCTTCCGGCAGTAAAATACCGCTTGTATGAACCGCTTTTACAACAATGACTTAATAATTCCTGAGGATTTTTTCTAGTTTCACACAATATAAACCACATAAGAGTATATAGCAGTGATGTAAATCGTCTACACAGAAACTTATGGTCAGATAATACATTTCGCCAGAGATTCTCTAATAGACATTTATTGCGAATGCAGCGATAGCCAAATGTGGAGAATGTAAGATTTCCTTTCTGAGATTTTCCAAACTGTTAAGTCCTTTAACATGTCCTGTACCGTTTAACAGTTTCATCACAAGCGATGCACAGCTGGACTGCTTAAGTTACAGTATTTAGCACTAAGAAAGCTAGTACAAGAGCTATGTAGTCGGATTGGTAATGTTGATTTTTTATCTGCGTGTGTCTTAAGAAGTAAAATGCTATTTTATTTTCGGGCTTATGTACTCCACAGTATTCAAGTATCACGCACCATGATACTAAGAATGCTTTTAAATGAGGCACGCCACGGGAAAAGGTACCTTCGGGCAGTTGACGTCAATCCTTGAAACGACGTCATAAAGTTGAGCAGACGACATTAATTATTATGCAATTCGCGGTAAATAATACCATTTTATTGTCAAAATGTGTAACAAAATCACTGTTTTGTTATGAGAAAATAAAAGAAATTTGAAAGTTCTTTCTAAATATAGTAACAACAAAAATGACACAAAAAATGACCGAAGGTACCTTTTCCCGTGGTGTGCCTCAAATGTATTGAAAGTTAAGATAGCTTTGTAGCGTGCTATTATAATTTTTTTAAAAAAGGTGAAATATGCATATCAGGAATCGCCACATTCAGAAAAAACAGCCTCCCCACACAGTCAAGAAGAAGAGAGGGGAGAGAGCATGGTTAATAAAATAATCAGTTTCAAAAAAGACACCACTAACAATAAACAAAAATGAGAACCCGAGGGGTTACCGCCTTGGAACGGTCAGTGGCAAATCAAATTGCCACTGGGGGTTTAAACCAGGTTCTAGGGTGCACCAACCTCACACTTGCCCCAACAGGTTCTCATATCACAAAACAAGTACAAGTTGTCTTGGTGAAAAGACTCCAACCCACTTATCTGCTTAACAATGTTGCATGCAAAAGCACACAAACATATAAAACATAAGAAGCTAAGAGCATTGCAAAGCCGAAAGGGGTACTCAATGATCTTACCGAGACCAGAGCTCCTGGAGTAAAATCAGCAAGAACACGATGACAGGGATAAAAGAAACAAATCGAGTTTCTAGGTTCTTTTAAGAAAAGATTTCCCCAATAACCTTCATAAACTCTTAAACCCCTGCCACCGTCGTGCAACCAAAGAGGTAAGCATAATGATCAACTGTAGAAGGGTTAATCACCAGGCCTGCAGAGCGCTGTAAAATATCATGTTGGTAACCTTTCTTTTTAAATTTACAGATGGTTTTTACGAATAACCGGGAGAAATTAACACTGCCTTTAATCTTTTTAAGTTTATAAATTAAATCTCCATAAAAAACTGGTTGTGAAATACCTTGTTGCAAAAGTGATTTTAAACTGCATTTGTATTTATGAATTAAATCTGGGTATCGGCGATAAAACTTGCAAAAGGTTTTCCTTAATTTGTGATACCGATAACCTTGTTTTAAGAGTTTTTCTGTAATGCAAAATGAAATATGCATATGAGGAATTGTAACTTATAAGCTAATGTGATAAAATGAAATATAAAAATCCTCTTGCAACTGTTGTTATTCCGTGATTAGTTAAAAAATCTTTTGTAATGCATCCTTTACTGACAAATTTTAAAAAGTCTTGAATTTGCAGTCTGCCCACCCAAACGGGGGCAAAAATACCGCTTGTCTAATAACTTAATATACAAAATGACTAAATTGTCATATACACAAATACAAATACACAGCAAACTATAGTCAAACGGTTTGGTAAGATGCTACATTTTGTGTCTGAGATACTGGACGTAAAAATGTCGTCTGCAGCGGTAGTCGACACTGGGGAATGTAAGGTTTCTCTGCGATTTTCCAAACTGTAATGTCCCGTACCGTTCATAAGCGATGCACAGCTTGACTACTTAGTTGAATACAGCAGAAAGCGACTATGTAGACTAGCTACTTAGTCAGATTAGTAATTAGATATCTATTTTGGCGATTGTTTTCTTGAATTTTTTTTATCTCTGTGAGTTTTTTTTGTCTAAATTAAAATGTACTTTACAAGAATCACGCAGCACGATAATTCAAAGACATGCAGTTATAAGGCTGTCAGCATCAAGCTTTTAGAGAAAGCTTGCTTGTAATATATTGTGTTAGAAACTTCAAATTCCACGGCACCGTCTTTGAATTAGATCAGAAAAATAGTCTCATTAACAACAGAATTCATTAAAATGTATTAAAATTTGACAAGAATATTCTAAGAATGCTTTTAGTTGTATTAAAATGTAAGATAACTTTGTAGTACAAAATAATAACTTTAAGCTTATACGATAAAATGAAATATAAAAACTCTTGAAAGAGATTTTGTCAGTTTATTTAGTAATATTGCGAAGTAAAGTGAAGCTGTTAGCATTTCCTTCACAAGTTCATCGAACACTTTCTAAATATTTGTAAAATATATCGTAGTTTTGCCTACGGGGCAAGAAAAACAACATTTTAGTAAATTATCAGAACGTATTTTAAGTGAGTGTCTACCACGCAAAACTAAGACACGGTTTGAACAATGAGTTTTTAGCAATTATTTCAAGGATACTTGCAACTGTGGAGTATTCGAGAACATGTCTTTCAATTTGTTTTTTGTGTCCTCGAAATAGGACAGAAATGTTCAAATAAAAAAGCGAATTTTAATTTTTCGGTGGTAAAATGTTGATAGATTCTGACAAGAAACTCATATTTGAAGCGATCCTGAAGTTTCAAAGATAATGGAATTCATTTTCGTTTATTTACCAATGGTCACAGTAGATGTAATTTTGTAAAGGTAGACTTTGTGTGCATGTGTCACAAAATACGTTACTCAATTGCTAAATATAATCATGTTTAAAGTAAAATTTCAGAGGGGAAGGCTCTCAGTGACGAGGGTAATGCAAATGTGGTTTAACTCTTTTATATGGTCCGAAGGCTAAGAGTACTACAACGTGTTTGAACCAAACATCACAAAGTTCATGAATCGCCATGTCATGGCATGAAATGCATATATCAGATAAAGCAAATTCAAATAAAAAAACTCTTTTACCATAATTAAACGACCCCCAATCACTTAACACATGCACACGCCATTAAAGGCAAAAAACATTCGAACAAGAACTAAAACTGATGTACTCAACATCTAGTTGAAAACTATGCAGGTATTCAAGGGTCAGCCGACTGTTTTGGTAAAACAAAAACTTATTGAACGGAACTCTTTATTAAGTCTGCAAATGTTTTACGAATTATAGACACATATTTGTTCTTATTATGGCACCGAAAAGACAGAATGTCGCTTTTTGAATTTTCTGCCGGTGTTAGAATTTTTGTTGCTGCTAGAATCGGTTTCCCCGTAAGCCTACACTATTGGCTGCCTGGCCAACCTGATTAATTTAATTTTACTACCAAATTTAAACATTGTATACTTATGGACAAAAGTTTCGTCCGGTTTGGTTTTCCATAATATCTTTTAAAAACGTGAAATCTAAATTCCACATTGTTCTACCGGCATGAATTTGGTATCAATGGAAAGAGGACATTTTTATGCATTCAATGAAAAAATAATTTTAGAATTTTAGCCACTACTGCCGGTAAAGTCATGTGTTGAAAATTGGCATGCAAAAAGTTCTAATCTTCCTACCGGACAAGACTTTTGTCCATAAGCATATTTTTATTGTTAAGTTAATTTTACTTTTGTCGTACGACATTTTCCATTAATATATGTGAATGTGACGTAAGTTTTACGTAAGTTGATGAATGTGAATGGTACAGTAAAGTTTATTGCAATGTTACAACGTCAGATGAATTTTGTTTATAGCAGACATAGATCCCAAATATATCCAAATCACGGCTATAATTCACTCAATTACTGACAATGAAACCATAGTGACAATAAATACTAACGTTCCGAGAAAAACAAAAGAGAAACTATTTTATTTGGGTTCTAGATATATCAGTGATCCGTAAATCTTATTTTGTGACGTCAGCAGAGACAGTTTCACATTTCAAATGAATTTATATCACCATCTGTAATTATTTAAGGAATCATTTACAGTGATAAGAAATAAAATAATTCTCGATATTACGACTGTAAAAGTGGGGGCGCAAATGAATCGTATATTCTTATTGCATTAGATAAAAATTACTTAATGTTACAGATTTTAATGAATTTCACCAAGATTACTTGTAATTGTTTGCTTAACGAGAACCTGTTGAGGCAAGAGTGAGGTTGGTGCACCCTAGAACTTGGTTAAAACCCTCACTGGCATATTATTTTGCCACTGACCGTTCTAAGGGGGTAACCGCAACAATTCTCTTTTTCTAAAATTGTTTGTGGTGTCTTATTTGAATTTTACATACTTATAAACAAGTGCTCTCTTTTCCTCTCTTCTTTTTCGCTGCTTTGGCAGCCTGTTGTTTGTGAGTGTGGCGATGCCTTATATGCATAGTTCACTTTTTTATCTTGTTTAAGAGAGTAGAAGCATAATCTGATTCTTTTATTCCCTCGTCGTGTTCTTGTTTATACCAACCCACCAGGTTCATATTATTGTTGAATGTTTGTGTTGTCCTTTTTGAAACTGACAATTTCATAAACCCTTTTTCTCTTTTTCTCAGCTTGTTGGCTGTGTGGGGATGCATTATTTTCTGATTTTGGCTATTCTTGATGTGCACACTTCATCTTTCTTTTTTATATTAAATTTGCTTTGCGTTGGTTTCGACAGAGATTTTAACACATTATTTCATAATTTATAGTAGCGCTTCAACCGATCACTTTAACAAGCAACCTGTATATGATCATTAATTCTAAAAATAATAAGAGATTTTCCGATATCAACGAAATAAATAAAACTTATTAAACATTAATTATCTATCTTGAAATAAAGAAAAATCCAGGTGAATGAAATATGAAATATGTAACATTTATACGTATAGTCTTTCAAATTTATTTCTTTAGAACACTCCCTCGTATTCAAACGAGATTAAAACCTTGTGTTTCATTACCGAAGTGCCTTTTATACATACATTTGTACCGTATTAAATCTTATTTGAATTTCTGATGTTACAGTATTGTTTGTCCCATTTAAAGAACTTCATTCTTTCGGTATTGGTATACTAATACCAAGAAAATTACGGAGAGAAAAAAATAACCGAAAGAAATGGAGCAAAGGGAAAAGTTTAAAGCGCATCGTTAGGAACGATTAGAATCGGGATTCAACTTCAATGGAATTGGATTGGAATCGGAATGGAATTGGAATGGTTGCAAGTGTTAAACAAACCGGAGCGGAATCGGCAAAAATGTCATGTCATATGAATTCAATATATTCATACCAATTTCTTTAAATTTTAATTGTTCTTGTATATGCTGTATGCTGCCAATCATAAGCAACAATGTTTTCACAAATATAAGAAACACAATATAACACTATAAAAATGTTCTTGCACATTTTATGTGACACTCGTATTACTTGAACTTAATTGACCACCATTAGATCAAAATATAATATGGTATTCTCTTCAATTTTTGACATCTCGTTTAGTAACAAAAACGGAACTTTCCTCGTAAATTGTTGATCATTAAAACGTACTTAGGCGAGCACAAATATCTCTGTCTGCAGAGACAGATAGAAAATTGATACCATTAAATAAGAGGAACTGTGTGAATTTATCAAGATGCAAACATTTTAAAAGTAATAATATACCTTAAAGACTTATATTGAGATTTTCCTTGTTAGATGTTAAAATAAACAATCTGAGAAAAACTTATTTTTTTATCCGTTTAATTATCACAGGAACAAAGTTTGTAACATGTGGCGGTCGTAAAAAGTCTCCTCATACTGTCTTGAAATACTGTATTTTTCTGATTTAACAATTATCAGAAGTTGCCTTTCAAAACCGTATTCCACGAATGTAAGAACACACAGTTGTTATGAAATTGTTTCTGTTTAGAAATAAAGCTTGACAACATGCCCCCCTCGCAAAACAAAAACAAGAAGTAGCTGTTTAACATAATTTCGACTTTAAAACATTCGTCATCTTTTACAAATATAAATTCATTTTATGTATCATACAATAATGTATGTGCCAATGTATCAAACGCTGACAGACTATCATATTGCACTCTTGTTATGATACATACTGTTAAGGGTAGTTTTTAAGCTAAACTCGTTTTATAGACTTTATTGGTAAAGAAAGGAAAAAAATCATTCTATAAATCATCAAATGGAAAACATACTTATAACTGCATAAAAGTAGTCTTAGGACTGCCATCAAGGCAGTCTACTCTATTTAAACATATAAATTTCATATTGATAAATTCTACGCAAAGAGAATGTTTCTAGGAAAACAAAATATAGCATTGCATGATGGATTGGGACTGTTTATATTTTATCAGAGCCCGCGTGATTGATGAGCGGACGGAATGTATAGATTCTAAGGTTCTTGTGTACATACTTCTATGATTTCATCAGGATACAAAGAAAAAAAGGATCAATACGAAGCCTCACAAGAAATAAGAAAAAACGAAATTACTTCTTCTTCTGCCCAGTGAGCAGTGATAAACTCATATTTGCAAAGAACATACAATCAGATTTGTTTTAAATATTCATTGTTCGTTCTTTTATGGCATACGTTTAACATGTACTGTGTTTGTCTCTTGCATGGTTGGCTCGGTGCTGAGCCGTATTTGTATGGCTTAGGGTTTATCTATGCACTTGGTCAATATTTTATTATTCCTAAAAGCATGTACATGTAATAAAATGGGATCATGAATACCTTACAGTTATAAAATACTACACCATATTGCAACGAGTCAAATGCTTTAAATTATACACATACAACTGTTATACTAGAACCCACGCCAGAACTGCATTTCTTAAACACCAAGTCAATAACACTCAAATAAACTCTCATTTAGAATATTTGTTTCTGTGCATAAAATGAGATTATTTATGTGGTGAAAAACACTGTCATACTTACAAAAGGTGCAATAGAAAACAAAATTTACATTTATTAAAAGAAAACTGAAAATAACAACAACAAACAGACCATGCTTTTCATCGTGTCTAGTCTTTCAATCATTAGTAAATGTATCTGTATAAAGTGTTATAAAATTACAGGAAAGCAAAAATGGTGTTAAGTAGCCACATAGCAGCTATTTCGGCAAATTTAGAAAAAAAATCAAAATAACTGCTACAGTAAACAAGTTAAAAACCAAAAACATTATCTGACGAAAGTCAAAAACATATAAACCAGTTTTCTACTGATCTGACTAAACTCCTCGTTTAAAATATAAAAATATTTTGAAAAAAAGTGAAATATCAGGAATGGCCACATCCAGCAGAGACAGCCTCCCCACATAGCCAAAAAGCAGAGAGGAAAAGAGAGCGCGGTATCACAATAATCAGCTTCAAAATGGACGTCACAATTAACGAAAGTGAGAACCCGAGCCCAGTTGAAAATATTAAAATTTGAAGATATCATTAACATTTCAACGAAATGTTATTTGGTCTTTTTTACCGCCACTCTTGTTCCTGAAATACCCTCTTGTTTATAACCATCCATTTTCAATTTCCTGGTAATAATGTTTCGGATAACATGAGCTTAATTGACAAGCCGCGACGACAAATAGCTGATCTATATTTTGTAATAGACAGCTTGTCGTTTTTTTCTGTACAGCGAGGGTTGTATGAAATTGTTACACAATGTATGACACCAGCATCATGTGGGTGTAATACTACTTTTTACTGACAGCATAAGATGACATAATTGTTACTCAATGTATGACACCAGCATCATGTGGGTGTAAGACTACTTTCTACTGACAACATTAGATGAGATAATAATTGAAATCATGTGACAGGTGATGGAGCTTACTTCCAAATAATCCGACAGTTATCCTTTTTCAGTTCCATACTTAAGACACAGTGGCTAATGATCACTGATTAACCACTGAGTATTCTCAACAATAATGTTATTTATGCTTTAAGCTGTCTATTAATATATCATGGTGGAAAACGTCAATGTACGGAGCTCCTAAGGTGACATTTATCACACTTTTTTTCATTTTCTATACTTTTTTCAGGATATTATTCCGTTTAAACGAAATATTAATTCGTTTGAACGAAATATTTTTTCGTTTAAACGAAATACTAAATAAATTCACTTTTACCTCGACTTTATAAAAATAATATGTCATATTGTTTACAGGTCTTATTCCGTTAAATATTATAAATTTTGATAATTATAATTTAAAAATACTCGATATATTGTCACGATACGTGACCATGCACATTGAACATCCAAACATGAAATAGATGAATCGGGAACTTTGAAGACCACCGAACAAGACAAATATAAAAAATATTGCAGGCTTGGTTTGATTGAGCTTGTTCATGGACAGTGATGGAAATGCATATGACTGCCCACACCGCTTGCCCGGGATTGAGCGCATCTCAATATTTACATCAATAAACTGTACAATTTTGATCCATTCCAAACGATGGTATGCATATGGCAGTGAACATGTAACCTTCAGTGAGGTATTTTCAGATTAATACCATTCAATGTTCAGCGGCGTATTGTCCCCAGATAAAAAGAATGGATTTGACCTAAACGAGAAAAAAGGGGCGGAACTAAACAGAATTGAATTTTGAAAGGGGATCTGAGAATATAAATCCAGCATATCACAGACAACGCCAAAAGCAAAATTTAAAAAGCAGGAAGTATATCTTTGGGGTAATTGAACAATATATAATGACACCACATATATTAAAAGGCTCACAAATGCAGTATTAGGCCAGGTATTATCTATCTACCGATCATTTTCTGTCTGCATCTTAACAACATTTAGTGTGATGTTACAGCTTCTAAATTAAGTATTCGGTCTTAAATCAGATATAAAACTACTCCGAGATAATAAACTAGATGATTGGAATTACTATGCCTATAAGACACTGTCGGCAAAACGTACACTCTTGGACTGTTTTGCTTACGAATTTGCTTACGATCATATTCTCGTCGATCAGAACAGAGATTGAATACTGGGGCATAACAAATTTATCTTGAAGAGATGTCTTAAGCATAACAAGAAAAAAAACTTTTGGCTTGATAAAATACAAAGTTAAAAATGAAGTAGTAATTTTATTGACTATTTCTCACAATGATGTTTTTTGTAAATTTCACCAATTTATTGGATTTCAGATATAAAATGATAGTGCCTCTAGCTGGGAGCGAACCCGCAACGTCACGCCGACAGAACCATCCAAAGATTTAAAATGATAGTGCCTCTAGCTGGGAGCGAACCCGCAACGTCACGCCGACAGAACCATCCTAAGATATTAAAGAAAAGCAACCATACGATAGAGATATCCTAGAGCTCTAACCTGGTATTATGCTTTGATTGCGAATATGCTTTGATATAGGCCAAACCATAACGGTAACCTCGTTTAAATTAGATTTAAATTTAGTTTTTATGAACACACTGCATATATATGCTTTCTGTCTTTGCCTACTGTGTATGCGTGTGTGAAAAACAATTTCACTACTTAGCTGCAAATCTTAAATATACTCAGACTCATTTTGTTCTGTATTCTAAAGCATTGTAACGTTTTTTTTACAACTGTCATGGTATTTATAACTTTAGGTAGACCCTAAAACAACTATTTATAAGGAAAGCCGGGCTTATCTTTTTGGAATAATTTTGGAGAGCTTACGACATGTTATCGTTAAGTAGCATGTTTCAAGAAGCTTGTATGCAGTTTAGACTTTAAAATAACAAAACATTTGGTTATTCAATGTTCTATTACAATTTACACCAAGATAGCTAGTTTATCACATTTGACATTCAAATGAAACACTGTAAGTGATATATGGTTGGGATAATCGATGAGTAGTTGCAGATCGACGGAATTTATTTGTTTTTGATATCATTCGCAGACGATAAGATTAATTTCATACGTGTTATGAATTGTTTTGTAATTTATAGTTAGCATCATAGAGGCGAAGTTGGAGCGCTAATTTAGGTCTGGATGGAAAAAAAACATTGAAAGCAAGGGAATCTGACAAATATCAAAGTATTAAAGGATGAAGTTGATTGACATTGTTGAGCAGTAATTAAAATGCATTTACTGTCCAAGCCGCTAACCCCGAGATGAGCGCAACTCAATATTTTCACAAATATACATATAAAACTTAGCGGGCTTAAAAGGGAATTAAATTTTTTGATAACTGATTGAATGTACGCGGGGACACTTTAGGGCCACTACACGCCAACAAACATTGCTACCTAGATAATTATAAACATTACAAATCTCTTTGAAATCAGATCTTACGCAGACGAAACTATGCAAAAGAAGGTCATTGACAGTAGAGACTAAAATAGGTTGTATCCGGTAAATAATAAAAAAAATACAAGTGGCGTTTTTCAATCAGAAAATAGTTTGAATTTTTTTTTTCGATTTAAGAAACTGTATGACTACATTCAGCTTGTCTCCTCTTCGATTTGTTCTTAAACAGTTTCAAGTACTGAAAACATTGTAATTAAGATTTAAGGGGACTCTTTGATAGATTAAATACACAACAGGGAATTTTGAAGCAACTTAACACATTTAATAAGAAAATAATTCAGGCACAAGATGCTTTGTCATCGTTTTTTTTTTTACATGTGATCGTTGAAGCGTTTCAGAGTAATACGATTAGACGACGAATATTATAGTCCCCGGATAATAAAATATATTTTTCATGAATACACAATTATGAGGAACGAAATACGAAACGGGGAGTGTTTTGAGGATAAAAAATCATGCATAGTGTATGACACAAAGACTAAAATGCATAGTTTAAAAAGGGAAGGTTTGTTATAAGGCTGGCTTTTATAACATTCAAATCTAATTATCGTGATTAGTACATGATTGACATATGTGTCTTGCCAGACCCGCGTGTGTGTGATTACATAATATATTACCAAGCACGGGAATATGTCAATATGTATAAATCATGTGTTAAATTTCCGTTGTAATCACCAGCATACATATCATATTTAAACGATCGTTCAAGCTTATAATGTAAATCACTACTGAAAGAGATTATTTATGAACGTCAATCAGTACAAATGGGCTATTATTATATTACGATACATAAACGGCAATTTATACGTTTCCGAACCCAATATGTAGAAAATACTGCAAACATCGGTTTGATTGAGCTCGTTGATTCGCCAACTTCAACCGAAAGCTACTCGACTGAATTCTACTAATTTAAAATATATTAAAATGGTTCCAGACATATGTCATACACCTTTGACAACAGTTTTGACTTATATTCCCAAACGTACCATATTCCGGTAAACGTATATTTATTTTGAATTTATGGTTGATTTAATATGCCCATTGGTTCGTCATACGACTGAATAGATTGACTAGCAAAACCATATAATTATTACGACTTGATGTTTATTTTAGCCTTGGAGAAAATTTGTGATGTATTCTTGCAAAGTTATTAAACAATTAAACGAAGAATTTTCTGCGTTTATATTTTCTGTTTATATTTTTATCATATTTTTAATTTGCAAATGAATGTTTGTTATTCGATTCTTAATGAATGTTGATAAACTCCTATTAAATTTGCAGAGAACATATTTTAATCTTCAAACATGCCATCAACATTGAACAAAAAACTTAAAATGAAGCAATCTTTTTATTCACCTGCCGAGACCGAACAGCACACATTAAAATTCTCTCTACAAATAGAAGGAATGTAGAGGAAATGGGATAATTCATATCATAAATGGTATTTGCTCAATTAGTGGGATACAATACACCATTCATGTACATGTTGTAATGAAATAACAAAACAAGTAATCTTTATCCATATCAAACTTGGCAAAAAACAGTTCTGAAATGAACATCATTTTTGCTTTCTCTATATTCTTCAAAACCTGTAACTTGATAACAGTGAAATATGCATATAAGGAATTGTTACACAAACAGAGCCTCCGCATGCAGAAAAAAATTAGAGAGGAGAGGAAAAGAGAACATGGTTTTATAAGAAGATCCATTTTGGATAAGAAACCACAAATAATTGACGAAAAAGAGAAAGTGCGGGGTTAACGCGTTGGAACGGTCAGTGACAAAACAATTTGCTAGCGGGGGTTTAATACCAGGTTCTAGGGTGCACCAACCCCACAGTTTCCTCAACAGGTTCTCATATGAACAAACAAGTACAAGTTGTCTTGGTGAAATTACTACATCCCACACATAAACTCTACAATGGTGCATGCATAGTGAACTTATACTCAGTTTTTCTTTCTGCTGCTGTCTCTTTGAGAACGCTGTGTTTTTAGTTTGGCTTTTCCTGAAGCCCATTTCACTTGTTGTATTAGTTATGTTTTCCATTTTGCAACAAGTAACGAACATATTAATTATTTGTTAATTAAATGTTCAAGAAAGCGTTGAGCTTTTACTAACTGCACGTAACTGCGTCTTATTGTCATAATAGATAAAAAGTGAACTTTTAAAGCCACCAAACACGACAAATATGAAAATAATGCGGGCTTGGTTAGATTGAGCCTGTTCATGGGAAGTAATGGAAATGCATATTACTGCCCACGCCGCCTAGCCCCGGGTTGAGCGCAACTCAATATTTACACTAATAAACAGTACATTTATGATCCATCCTAAACGATTCTATGAAAATGGCGATGAACAAGGAAACTTCAATGCAATAAGAAATAACTGTTGTCATTATTTAGTGATGACTCAACAATACAATAACACATCGGCAACTAATGGAGAACAATTATGACAACATATAAATAACGGAATAAAACAGGTCTCAATTCAGGTGCATAATAAGTACCCATCATGTTCACACATTTGTTATTTTTCTTACAAAATGTTTTAAGTCAGTTTTATCCTGTTATCGCAGATTTTATTTTTCGACAAGAAAATTTATTTATCGCTAGAACCATCAAAAAGAAAATAAAGTGGAATCTTCAATGCGGTCAATCAGATGAATACCTAACCATGTTCAGCGGCAATAAGTTGCATAAAATTTTGATTTTTCATGTTACCCTGTTAATTAATTATATTATGACAGGCTCAATTTAATTTACCATATGACTATTGTTAAGTTAAAATACAGATGAACAAAATGCATTATTAATAACGCTTATGTTGCGTGAATGTCAAGTATTTAAACACTAGGCTGTTATTAAATGAAGCATTTATATGGAACGCCTATACATGTTACGCTGATGATAACAAAAGAAATTTGAAATAATTACCAAATTGATTCATCTAAGTTAAGCAGAAATACTCGTTTTTATATAAAGTATGGGTCAGTAACATAATAAATGCAATTTAATAAAACGGAGAATTTAAGCACTATTTATACAAACTTACACAGGTTTGGAATTCAATAATCACATAAAGGATTTTATAAAAAAAAGGGGGGGGGGGGGAATTTGAAAGCAAATTAACACTTCACTTAATATGAAAATATTGCAAGTTCTGTTTAATTGAGACATATTCAACAGTTTTTTGGTAATTGTATCCAAATAGATAAGTGCAGATTTTTCTGACGAAACAGAGACAAAATGGAATAATGAGTTTTACTATCAACGCCCGCTGCTTAGCCCCATGCTGAGCTAAACTCAGTATTTGCACAAGTAAACAGTACAAAGTTTGATCTTTCCCTAACGATAGTCTGGGAATGGAGGTTCCATAAACTTCGTTTTCAGATAATTTATATCGAACTTTGTTTCAAACTCACTTTCAATAATTATTTATCATCCCTACAATGTAAAATTTTGTTTTCTTTATTTTCTAAAATGATTTTTATATGAAATCAAATATTGTATTTAGGACGTATTGACGTTGATATTAATATAAGTTAATACAATGAGCTATTTATTTTCCCCCATGATTACCCGAGAAAATCTTGATTTAAAACTAAGTTTAATTTGGACCCGGATACATATTCCCACATTAAATAAGTGTAAGAAGTTTTCAGTTGTCTGCTTTTGAAATGTACAATGTTGAATATATTAATTCTTATAATAGCATTCAATGTAATCGGCTCTCTTTAACTCCCCATTAACCTGTTATTAGTGCAATTAACAAGATTTTTATCTTTAATTTGTTTACGCGAAGTTATTAGTTTGGGTTGCTTTTAGTGAATATCAATGTGGGGATACTATGGCGTTAAGATCATAATAATTGCAAAAACTACAAAACATCAATAAAAAATTGTTAATTAAAAAAATCTTGTCAGGAATTTTCTTAAGTAAGTACATTTCTAATAACAATAGTTGCCTTACCTTCATCAGATTCTCATCAATTCACAAAATAAAGCAAATGATTTAATTATATCCGACCAAATAGGACGCTTATCCTAACAGCAGAACAGCACGGCAAACTATTGGACCATTATTCACAGTCTCTGTCTATTTATATGAAAGAATTCATCGCTGAGTAGTGTTATCGAAACACGGAATCAGAAACTATTTAACAGTTGCATTACCCTCATAATGTAGGAAATATTAATTGATCATACTGTTCACAAAAACACAAATTTAATCCCAACGTTTCAGGGGGTAAACCCCCTTCTTCAATGGGCTTTTACATGGATTTACCGATCAATGTTTACATATTGTCATATTTTAAATGTAACATCAATGTAACATCAGGTCGTTGAAGTTACATTAATTTTATAATCTGACAATATCATAACATTGATCAGCAAATCCATGTTAAAGCTCCTTGAAGAAGGGGGCTTTATCTCCTGAAACGTAAGAATTAAATTCGTGTTTTTGTGAACAGTCTTAGAATTGTGTTTCTTAAGAATTTTATTAATTTATCAAAACGGTGATGCATTGTCACACCCTGAAGACACAGCGTCTCCACACAGCCAACAAGTATAGAGAAAACAAGAGCTTTTACAAGTAAATTATAAGACTTTTAACTGAAGTGAAAAAAGTGATCAAATTGAAATGTGCTTGGATTTTGCTTTTCATCGTAAAAGTTTCTTTGACAATTTAAATTTCTGTATATACCCGTTGCTATAATCATACTCATAGTGATACTATATCGCAATAATACGTTGTGACATTAATTTAGTTTCCAACTCAAGAGATAGGGACTCCTATTAATCAATCCTGATGGAATATACTCTATTTTATCTTTTAATGTCTAAGAGCGCTGTGTGTTGTTTACACATACAAGATGTTATTTTTATAATGGATTGTTTCAAAATGTTTGATCAGTAATTGCAGAAATTCGTAGGCTTTTCTGTGACAGACACTAAAATTAGAAGCATTCATCAACCATGATGCATGTACAATGACCCAGACATAAAAGGAAGGGTAAGAAAATAAGGTAACGTTGATGTAATTGCAATATTCAAATACAAACGATTTCCAATGCGTTTTGTTTTTGGGAACCGTTTTACTTTTTTAAATGTGTACTGTTAATTGGACAGGTGTAAATATTGAGTTTCGCTCAACCCGGGGCTAGACGGCGCGGACAGTAATATGCATTTCCATTAGGCTCAATCAAACCGAGCCTGGAATATTTTCGTATTTGTCGTGTTCGATGGATTTCATAGTTCCCTTTTCATCTTTTTTACAGATGGCAAATTCATCTGTTTACAGATGACAAATTCAGTACGGCTTGCAATAAAAGATATAGAAATTTATGATTTTATAAGATTCTTTTTTCTCACCGTGAGGAAGATAAGTGGCTGTGGTATCGGGCCTCTGTAAGTGTTGGTCGGTGAAAACCAGTCTCAAATCTCAAGTATCTGATTGGTTGAAATGACGACCAACCGTCATTTCAGCCAATCAGATGCTTTAGATTTGAGACTAGTCTCCAAACTCAGAAAATCATCTAGCCATATCCGGAAAACAAACTCCCCCCACACAGCCAACAAGAAGAGAGTAATAAAGACCATGGGTTCAAATTTATGAATAGAGTAAAACATGACACAACAAATAATCAACAAAAATAAGAACCCTATGTGTCGACACCTTCGAACGGTCTGTGGAAAACATTTTGCCACAAGGGTGCACCAAACTCACACTTGCCCCGACAGGTTTTCATATGAACAAACATGCATACATTGTCTTGGTGAATTAACACGAACCCACCATCAAATCGACAATGTTGCATGCGAAAGCACAGAAACATACCAAACATAAGAAGCTAAATGGCATTATTTTAAATGCTATTAAATCTTTAAAAGAACATAGAAACTCGATCTGTTTCGTTTGTCCTTGTGATCGTGAGTTTGCTGATTTGACTCCAGGAGCTCTGGTCTCAGAAAGATCATTAACTAAATACCTTTTTGCTTGACAATGCTTGTTGCTTCTTATGTTTGGTTCTTTTTGTTTGTGTACTTTTGCGTGCAACATTGTCGAGTTCATGAGTGGGTTGAAGCTGATTTATCTAGACAACTTGTACCACGATGCCACTTCGCAAAGAACTAAGGGTTCATTAAGTTTGACAAAACACTTAAAAACAGGCATTTTTTAGTCTTCGTTGTTAGCGTTTACTCTTTTCAGACTGCAATGTAGAATGTTCTTTTAGACATCTTGTTGTATCACCCAATCACGTTTCTTAATGAAACTGTACATAACGATAGAAAACCAGACTAGAACAATAAAGAGATCAGTACTAATTACACTCCAAAAAGTCTGCTGAAGGAATTTTTAAAGTTAACCCTCGGCCTTGTTTTGTCTTTTCAATATTCAAAGAAAATTAGCACAATCCTGAGTACACATTTCTTCAGATTTGAAAGAATTTTTCTTGATCTAAACATATAATTAATATATTTAACAGTAAACACAGACATATTCTATCATAATTAGTCAATAATAAGGCATGATATAAAGTCCCTTTCTGTGTGTAAAGAAGGTAAATTAATGTCATAAAGTATTTTTCTGTTTAATCAAACTGATTATCATAATTATAAATAGAAATTCTTATTATATCTAAATATCTAAATTATCTGGCATGGATTATATAAGTATAAAACCAGTTTAATTGTTTAAAACAATTACTCTTTATTATTACGTTTCTGCCATTGGCCTTCTTAAGTGTTAATTTTACAACAATTCTACATTTTCTTGCTTTTACATTGTTGATGTCGATGATGACGTTAAGGACGTCAAACAAACGTTAAAAGAAGGCCAGTTGCCGAAACGTATTGATAAAGAATAATTGTTTTAAAATGGGAAAATCATCCCAAACGATGGTGTGCATATGGCGGTGGACATGTTGTAAAATTAACACTTAAGAAGGCCAATGGCAGAAACGTAATAATAAAGAGTAATTGTTTTAAACAATTAAACTGGTTTTATACTTATATAATCCATGCCAGGATAATTTAGATATTTAGATATAATAAGAATTTCTATTTATAATTATGATAATCAGTTTGATTAAACAGAAAAATACTTTATGACATTAATTTACCTTCTTTACACACAGAAAGGGACTTTATATCATGCCTTATTATTGACTAATTATGATAGAATATGTCTGTGTTTACCAACTAAGAGAGCTTCGAGTTTACTTCTGCAAAACATAAACTGTGTAATTTAACGATTGTTTAAAAACATCGGTAATTTTGGCTGACGGTCAATGGAATGTAGGGAATTAATAATGAGGAAAGCCAGACGAGTAACTGTAAAAGAGCTGTTCCTTAATTCACTGGGATGCTGCACATCAACAGCAGACACTTGACTGACACTAGTTCTGTTATGACAGCATTATAAACCGATTTTATGCAATCATGGAGTGGAAGGCATATAGAGTTGCACTTGTCCGTCCGTACGTCTAAACGTACGTTCCCCAAATCTTGTGGCGTCAACTGCTCCTAAACTATCAGGCAGATTTCTTTCAAACTTGCATAGATCTTTAAGCAGGATGTGTAGATGATCGTCAAGAAAGATTTTTTCCTGCGAACATTTATATCAGAGTGTTGGCCCTTTGTTGCAAATGTTGATGTAGCAGTGGGGGCATCAGTGTCCGAGGACTAATTCTAGTTTCAAGTTAGTCGTTCTTTTATCATGTTCAATTTAACAATACAGAAATATAAAAAATACAGTAACTGTTGTATCATTTTACCTCTCGCGGTTTTAATCTTTGCGTTTCCGTGCTAGGTCAAATGCGCGAAATTTTTATCCCAGTGAAATATAAAATATTAAATTATGATTATTGTTAACAATTTCACTTTTATGAAAAGATGTTCATGAGTTATTTAATTATATAGAACATCTTATGAACGTTTGCGATATTTACTAACAGATAGATGTGGTTGAAATTTAAGATCGACTTAGTATTCACCGGGAGAGGCCTGCGTCGCCCCGCAATAGTAGAAACTCAATTTTTAACTACAAAACTATTTCCTCTAATTTACAGTTCGTGGAAAATACACCAATATCTCAAGATTGTTCAATTCCGAAATATTAATATCAGCATGCGGGTCATATTGTTACAGGGGATTTTCATGTTTTCAAAGACTTTAGAATCCGTAATAAAGTTTCCTTAGGTCCCCAATGAAGAGTTTCATCGGAAATTGACTTTAATGTCTATTAGACGTTGTCAACTGTTACAGTTTTTGCAATAAAAATTTTTCAAAACAGAGAATCTTGAACCCACCGTTCTTTATAATTGGATAAAAAAAAACAACAAATATTCAAAATGATTGGCACTCTTAAATTCATTTTAAAATGAAACAAGACGTTATTACTACCAGGACCCTGTTTTAACTTCCTTCCATTTAAAAAGAGAGCTCAAGACTTTCACATCATATTTATTTTAATATTCTTTGGTAAGGCTCTTATTATTGTTATTAATATATAATGTGAGTACACATTTAACTTATATTCCAACTAAAGAGTTAAATAGTACTAATGCATTTACACTGACATATCCATCAGAGAGTGATATTGTTACTGCACATACTCAACATATCACGAAATCTGCATCAATGTTACAACAATACATTGATTTTAAAATTTTGAGCTAATTTTGACAACAGAAAACGGCTGATAAGACTATAAGTTACCCGAAATACCAATAATGTTACCAGTGCTACATTGCCATACCGAATGGTTTCAAATTCATCAATGTAAACGTTAATGCAAAGTTGGTTACTTTCTTTGGACGGTCATTATACTTGATGTTGCTCTTAACATCGTCACTTACAGCAATTAAAGAACATGTAATAAAAAGGTGAATTATGCATATCAGGAATCGCCACATTCAGAAAAAAAACAGCCTCCCCACACAGTCAAGAAGAAGAGAGGGAGAGAGCATGGTTAATAAAATGATCAGTTTCAAAAGAGACACCACTAACAATTAACAAAAATGAGAACCTGTATGTGAAGGTATGTGAGAAGGTTTTTGAAACTACTAGCAAACATATTTTTTTTCTCCATTCAAACTCAGATGACGTTTTAAGACGCTTTTAAAAATCACATAATTTTCAGGCAGTTCTTTGTCAACTCATACTTGTTTTTCCATATTGTACACTTTAATTTCTCCAAAGCGGATAAGAAACAAGCTCAATAGTCTCATTAAAAACGTTTGCATGTGAAAAAAAAATCGCTTGTAATGAACATTGAGTTTTTGAATGATGTATATTTTGATAATTATACTTTAAAGATCTGTCAAGATCTGTAACTGGATTGTAGTATTTACCATGTTAGATTTAGTACCTCTATTGATAAACAAGTAATGGGCACCTCGAATGGCTCATATTGTGCAGACCTCGTCGCTGATTTATTTGAAACTGTTATAAAAGAGACTTTATGTTAATTTTTCTACAGAACATCAAGATGTCTTTATTACAGATTTTAATAATAACTCGTGGCATCTTGACGATTTGTGGAGTTTAGATAATAACCACTTTTCTAAGGTAGACAAAAGTATACTTATGAACTAAATCCTAAAGCGAACAAAGAAGGAAAGCAAGCAAACTTTCTTGATCTTTTGTTAATTGTTAGTGGTGTCTCTTTTGAAACTGATCATTTTATTAACCATGCTCTCTCCCTCTCTTCTTCTTGACTGTGTGGGGAGGCTGTTTTTCTGAATGTGGCGATTCCTGATATGCATATTTCACCTTTTTTTAAACTTTCTATTGAAATGCTAGCAAACTTTCTTGATCTTGAACTCTCTATTGAAAATGGTTTCGTAACTACTTAACTATATCATAAACAAGATAATTATGATTTTAATATTGCAACATCTTAAATCTCTTTGTGGTTTAAGGTCAGAGACTACGTAATCATTGCCCATAGACTTGCATTGTATGGTCTAACCCATATGTGGATTTGTAACTGTACTTGACAACTTGTACTTGTGTGTTGATATGAGAACCTGTTGGCGCAAGTGTGAGATTGGTGAACCCTAGAACCTTGTTTAAACCCAAAGTGACAATTTAATTTGCTACTGACCGTTCCAAGGCGGTAAACCCTCAGGTTCTCATTTTTGTTTGTGGTGTTTTATTATTGAAACTGATCATTTTATTAACCATGCTCTCTGTCTCTCTCTCTGTCTCTCTCTCTGTCTCTCTCTCTCTCTCTCTCTCTCTCTTCGTCTTGGCTGTGTGGGGAGGCTGTTTTCTCTGAATGTGGCTATGGTAAAAATTTAACGGTTCTTTATATCATCAATATTCGTTGAGAATTCATTTTTGTGGATTCAATTGGCAGATCAATCCACGAATTTAAAACTTAGTTCAGAAAAAAAATATTTCACGAAATTAGGAACACGTGAAAATCGTGTCTTACGGAAAACCACGAATTTTAGGTCTACGAATATAAGGCAGCAACAGTATCTTGAAATGAAAAACAAAATTACGTAATAAATCGATTCACCCGTATTCTCCATGTAATAGCATAGATTCTTGATCCAATAAATCTGAAGTGCTAAGACTAAACATTTTGCAATTTGTTTAATCAAATTACCGGGCAAATCAGACAGAAGATTCAGTGAAGAACTATTTATGCCGTTAAATATATGAATGCGAATATTTGAAATGCATTTGGTTCCAGTTATTGGCACTTTTAGACTATTGCTTTCACAAAAACAAAAAAAAACAACATCATTTTAAATGCCCACATAAGTAATATGATACTGACAACAATATGTTATGTCAGTTTGACCAACATATGTAAACAATATTAGATATTTCTTACAGTGTGTTTGTCCTTTTAATTTCTGGTCGCTTCCTGGTCGCGTAAATGGGTGACAAACGTTGATTTTTCTCGTCATAATTAAGTTTTTTTTTAAAGTAAATATTCTGACATATTATTGTCAGGATCATGATAGGACATACTAATTATTGTTGCTGCGACGAAATTGATATTCATATTTTGTTCAGTCAATGAATAAATTATGTTGTGAGAAATTAAGTTGAAACTGATGGTATACTTACTACGAAAAAAATTTGTTTTAAATGGTTCGTTTTTCCAGTCTTCAGTTCGGTTCTGCTGCCAAAAGCTACCACATGTTTTATGATTAAAAAAGACCTTTAAAATATTAACATTCATATTCAAACTATTAATACACCATCATTTTCATACTCCTAAACAGATAAACATGTATCCAATA
Organism: Corbicula japonica; assembly: GCA_038501625.1. NCBI lineage: Eukaryota > Metazoa > Mollusca > Bivalvia > Venerida > Cyrenidae > Corbicula > Corbicula japonica. The sequence goes on from JAZAYU010000041.1 coordinate 3,340,407, forward strand.
AATTTAAAAAGGATAAAAAGAAAACATTGAAAGGTTACCAACATGATATTTTACAGCGCTCTGCATGCCTGGTGATTAACCCTTCTACAGTTGATCATTATGCTTACCTCTTTGGTTGCACGACGGTGGCAGGGGTTTAAGAGTTTATGAAGGTTTATGGGGAAATCTTTTCTTAAAAGAACCTAGAAGCTCGATTTGTTTCTTTTATCCCTGTCATCCTGTTATTGCTGATTGTACTCCAGGAGCTCTGGTCTCGGTAAGATCATTGAGTACCCGCTCTTTGGCTTTGCAATGCTATTAAATTCTTATGTTTTATATGTTTGTGTGCTTTTGCATGCAACATTGTTGAGCCAATAAGTGGGTTGGAGTTGTTTCACCAAGACAACTTGTATTTGTTTTGTGATATGAGAACCTGTTGGGGCAAGTGTGAGGTTGGTGCACCCTAGAACCTGGTTTAAGCCCCCAGTGGCAATTTGATTTGCCACTGACCGTTCCAAGGCGGTAACCCCTCGGGTTCTCATTTTTGTTAATTGTTAGTGGTGTCTCTTTTGAAACTGATCATTTTATTAACCATGCTCTCTCCCTCTCTTCTTCTTGACTGTGTGGGGAGGCTGTTTTTTTCTGAATGTGGCGATTCCTGATATGCATATTTCACCTTTTTATTGAAATCCGCCGAACACGACAAATATGAAAATATTGCATGCTCGGTTTGATTGAGCCTGTTCATGGGCAGTAATGGCAATACATATTATTGCCTACGCCGCCTAGCCAAGGGTTAAACGCAACTCAATATTTACACCTGGTCCAGTAAACAGCAAATCTTTGATTTAGGAACTTATTCACCGAAAATCTTCGTTAATTTTTTATTTAGGTACCACCATTGTTTTAAAGAAAAGGCAATTAGACAAAATTTTCCAAGAAACACATGGAGAAAAGTTTATGGCAAGCGTACCAATCAATACAAACATAAATCACATAAACAACGGTTGGTTACAATAATAGACAGACGCAACAAAAGATCCATAGATCTTGGCATAGCCATTGATTTATTTGTCCATAAACAACATTTGAAACTACAGGAACCAGAAGTAGCTGACATTTAAATTAGTGTCTTACAATGAATGTTCTAGACTGATATCACACCCACAACATGTCACTGAACGGTTTCTTAACACGGCACTTATATCAGAGGAAGCCGTGTTGGTCTGCGTGTCATACATTAATAGACCTTCCCTTCAGGAATAATTATGGTTAATTATTTTACATAAAACTGCGTAAAATTAGGATATTTTTTGTTTACTTTAGTCATGAAATTAAGATTTGTGTAAGATACCGAGAATATTTGTTTGTTTTAGTAAAAACTCTCGATTTCATTTCGCAAGGGAATATCAGAAACTGAAAATGCCGGGTGAAAATATCATGATTTGGTGTTTAAGAGCGAACCAAAGTCGATATTTCACTTAACAATCACATTACTTTTTCAAACAAAATCTGAAAAATATTGAAAAGGAAGTGTAAAAATGTATTTCTGAACTTAAAATTCTATCCCAAGTGTAAAAATGTATTATTCTTTTCCATAGTTTTAAAAACACATATTAATTTATTATATAATGAGAAGCATCTATATTTCACTAAAAATCATAAAGTACACAATGTCAGTGTTAAGTCCTACAAGAAATCCAACAACAATTCATCCAGATAGTATTATGTTTTATTTATTATTGTGAATCGTCATATTACATTTAATGCTGTAGAATATCTATATTTTTTAATTATTTGTAATTTGGAAATACTTGCATATTCCCAAACACGATAAATAAAGATATTGCTTGCTTGCTTGATTTGTTGATTGGTTGATTGATTGATTGATTGGTTAATTGATTGATGGATAGGTGGATTGGAAAATTTTATGGTGGATAAGTATTTTGCGCTTAAATGGCAGCTTAGTTTTATTTGATCGTACCTTTAAGCTTTTTCAATTAACAAAGTAGACTCATTGTGAATGGTATGGAAATTCGTTATCATGTTACTAGACCATTTGTTTGCAGTTAATGGAATTGTTGTTTTTCTTTATGATCTTCGCAACGAGGTAACCTTAAGCGATACGCGATTTGAATTAAACATGATCATCGTTATTTCATTTAATTCTAGATGGCAATTTTTAGCAACTGATATTAGTTTTTTTTTTTTACTTTAAGTGTCACGTTGATTTTTTTATCTGTGGAATTCAAATGGCAAAACTTTTTAAAGTGGAAACTCTTATTACTAATTAAACAAAAACTGAATATGTCGTTACTGGAATTGATCAATCAAAATCTCAGTTGGTGTAAGTAGTAATTTTAATCAAAACTGTGATGGGCAGTCAAGGGCTTCAGACTTTGAAAGTACCTTATAATAGTAATTACAGTACGAGTAGTATTCCGAACTTACTCGAGTACAAACATCAAACTGAGTAATCTGCACGTAGCTGAGTACTCCTTAAGCGCCCAGCACCAAGGACTTACACCAAAAACACACACAATTGAGAAATAGGCAATTTGTTTTTTTTTTCTAAAGCATCCAGAATTCAAAACTTACTCAAGTAAACAAAAAAGTGAGTAATCACTTACTTAAGTACTCTATAAGCATCCTTAACTGCATAACTAACAGGGGTTTTACAGCATTAAATGTACAGAGAGAGACTTTATTCGCAGAGCAGATTCAAAGTTAAATGTGTGTTGCTTCTTCATTGTTTATCATTGTTTATGTGTGCAGTGATTTTCTCCGGATATAAATGTGGTTCTTTTAAGCAAGTTTATTGACTGCGATACAACGCGTTAAATCGCATTAAAACCTTATGATCGGAAACAATATTTAACCTTTTTTGGATGGTAATTAAATTTCACATCGAGACAAATACGACATATGTCATTGATCATCAAATCTTCACCTTCACTTTCACCTGTCCCATGGCGGATGCCGTAGGGGCGCTACAGATGTCCTGGCAATCAGTCCTCTCCATCCATCCGTGTCCTTCGCACATTTGACCTCCTCGCTCAGCTTCAGTCCTGTCCATTCTGTGATGTTGTCTTCCCATCTCTTCTTCTGTCTTCCTCTCCTTCTTCCTCCTCTGACTGTTCCTTGGAGCACTGTCTTGGTAAGCCCCTCTCCTTTTGTCACGTGGCCGAACCATTTTAGTTTGCACCTCTTGATGGTGGTCAGAAGATCTTCATATGGACCAATGGTTTGTCTTATTCTGTTTTTGACTTCCTCATTGGTGATGTGGGCTTTGTAAGAGATGCCGAGCAGTCTTCTGAAGCATCTCATTTCTGCGGCCTGAATCCTCTTCTCTAGTTCTACTGTAAGTGTCCATGTTTCACACGCATACAGGAGAACTGAATAGATAAGGGAGCGCATGAGTCTTATTTTTGTGTTGATCCCAATTGCCTTGTCCTTCCAAATGGTATTTAACTTGGCTAGGGTTGCAGCTGTCATTGCAATTCTGGTTAATATTTCAGGTTTGGACCCTATCAAATCTGAACCAGTCTAATATAACTCCTCAATATTTAGTTATACGTGTCTTAGAGGACGCCTCGAACGTCTCTGTGTCATTGACAAACTTTACGGTCAATCTGTTTTTCCTTTAGTGTCTTTTACGTCCAATTTTCTTTAAAATTAATTGTGTTTTACATAAACGACGCAAAGTTCACTGGTAGTACGATTACCTTCAAAAATGGAATCGAATTCCGTGATATTGTTAAAATGATCACCATAAACTGTAAATTTGATCAAAACGATCGCCTATCTGATGTCTGGCAAACTACAATTTAAAATGCAATTGTTTTGAAAGATTGAAAAGGCGTGATGCATCAGCGACAGTAAAGAGACAATAACTCCTTCTGTGTAAAATTAAAACATTCATTTAACTCATTTAATTTGTCGCTTTCTATAAGCTTTATTCAAATAGGATGTGTAGGTATATTCGGACATTAGCACGTTTCGGATACGTATAGATGTGGAACTAGATGGTTGAATTTTAGCTTAGGTTTTAAATTCGCGCACTGGCCCGAGCGCGAAATACGCGAAAATTAAGCCATCGCTAAATATAATGATACCACAGTATGTATTTTATCCAAGGAAAATGTTGATCAGTTTCGTTCTTGTGGTGTCTGTTATATCACAGTAATGGCCGAAGAATGTATCCTGACCAAACATTCAAACTTTTTATCAATTACGCCCTTTAAAGGCTATTGAGCACGTTAAATATATATGTGTTAGTATTGAGGAGTTGGAAAGGTAGTGTGGACATAAATGTGCATTTGCATTACAGAAAATTCCCAGAAACAGGCTTAATCAAACCTTTTTAAAAAAATTTCTCGAGTGTTCGGTGGCTTTCAAGGTTTCTATTGTCATCTTTTTGGATGAATATTTCGCCGTTCCACGGTGTCAAACAGGAATGAGTAGTAATCCTTTCAAAGGAATCTTTTTTTTTCGAAGCCTTAATTTCCAAAATGATGTTTTCAATAATACTTCAGTGAAAATTGTATGAAATTAAACTATAAGATTGGAAGGGAAAACACGCATCAATGTTGTTGTTTTTTCTAAATAATAAAGTGTGTCTTTATATTGTTAATCTTCTAAGCGATTCTTTTTGGAGAAAATGATGACTAAATAGTTTACCTCTCAAACTTAATAGCACAATTAAAGACTTGAGTGTTTTGAAAATAGCAGATTATTTTGACGATGTAAACAATTATCGTTATGAACGGCTTGAAGGCTTAAATTTTCGATCAGGAAACACACATTTTCTTTGTTTAATTAAATAAATCATCATCTTCGTCATTTCATTTGTGACGTTACAGAAAATGATGACAGATACAGGACTGTAAACACTTCATCATCGTTTACGGTTGCTTTCAAAGTTTTGTTCATCTATTTATTAAGTTACTTTGTTTGTGCCGTGTTTGTGTCGGCCTTAAGTAGTCTCACCGTACATTCAATCAGTGTTGTTATCAATAATTATGTCTTTGATGGCCGTTGAGCACGATATTTACATTACTGCCCATGAATAATGGCTCAATCAAACCGAGCCTGCAATATGTTTTTACTCTTCGTGTTCGGTGGCTTTCAGTTTTTTCTTCTATTTATAGATAAAAGCGCGGCTTAATTATGGACACAATTTCGTGTTTTTCACGCAAAAGTCAAGAATCTGCAAACCGTTTGGTTAGTGGCCCATACAAATGTATTACATTTTTTAAGTTTTAAAATCATTATGGTCTCCAAATTTGATCTTTACATGGGTTTAAATTTTATACATCTGGGTCACAAAAGTTTTAATGAAACGTGCATATAATGACCTATAAAAGATCATGTTAATAGTGAATATAATAACAGTAAACCTGTTAATAGTGAATATAATAACAGTAAACCGTTTTGGCTTCAAGCTTTTAATATCGCTATGATCGTAGACAACGGCCCAGCTCCCCGAGTGGTCAAACGTCTGAGAAATACGGGTAGACTTTTTTCTATCACCCAAATCCAGCAAAACACAAGTTAAGACAAGGCTGTGATCATCAACCTCCATTAAATCCAATTCAGTAGAACAATCGTTCTGCTGCAAATCAGATTGAAATCTTCAGTGTCTCTTTGCTTGGGAACTGCGTGTTGCCTACATACTTTCTAGAATTCAACCTGACCTTATGGCCTTTGGACCATTATAGCTTTATCACCAACAATCAGTAGACAAGGTTAACGTTGACGCCGCGAATTCCTCTTACGGAGGCTTAGTGATTGAACTTGCATTTATTTTCTGTTTTCAAGGTCTTCTTTTAATATTTTTAACGTTTATTGGTTAATTATCTCCTTTAAGACTGGTATTTTGCTCCGCAGTCCCTTTATATGTTAGAATAAGCACGAAGTTGCGCTTTAAAAATTTTAACCCCTGAAAGTTTCCTAATAGAAGATAAAAGGTGTCAGCGTACTTAAGTCTTTCATTCATTTAGTAATTTTGTAAGGGATCGGCGGCGGCGAAACACAATCATCAAAGTTCAGATCAGGCTTCCTAATCATAAAAAACATTTTATTGACACAAAAATTAACAGGATATACTTCCTGCTTTTTTATTTTTTTGCCTTTAGTGATACATGTATGCAGGATTTATATTCTAAGATCCCCTTTTAAAAGTTCATTCTATTTAATTCCCGTCATTGTAAGGGACAATCTTATTCTATTATTTGAGGAAAATACGCTGCTGATCGGTCGTGGAATGGTTTCTATCTGAAATTTTCGCATTGAAGGTTCCATGATTACCTCTGTAATCACACCATCTTTTAGGATGGATAGAAATTGTAATGTTTACTGTCGAAAATACTGAAATGCGCTCAACCCGTGCGTGACGGCGTGGACAGTAATGTGCATTTCCATTTCAACTCATAAAAACCTGCTTAGTCAAACCGAGTCTGAAAAATATTGATAGTTTTCGTGTTCGGTGGCGGCTTCCTTTTTATCTTTTTTAATAACTAACTCGACGATTGCTTTTATTTTCCGCGAAATAGCAGTTACATTGTAATATATGCTGATGGGAACCTCAGTCGTGGAATATAATATGATATTATGTATTAAAACAAAAAAAAACGATTAAACGATTAAAATGCATAACAATTATTGTCGTTTAGATAACGTATTCTCAGAAAGGGATTTATTGAAAGAAAAACTTAACACAAACTTAAAGGTCGGGATCGGCTGGATTAAAAGCGTGCCGGTAGGTCCCCAGGAATCCACTCGTCAGACATGGATTTACTCGAGCAAAAACAATAGACTCCATGGACACATGGGACAAGAAATGGGACAAGAAATAATTATCGGATGGAATCCAAGTAAAGGCAAATATGTTGGTCACCAAAATGAATATCAGTATTGCTTTTATGAAAAAAAAGGCATCCTTTGAAATCTCGGAGGTAAAATTCGTTTATAAGAGAGCCCGTTCATGAGAGATTTTGAATACCCTTATTTATTATAATAATTGTTTGGCTAGTTTTGTACCAGTCTTGACCGTGGTTTCTTTTTTTAAATTCATGTTTGTGTTTTTCATTTTCGTTAATTGTTCGGTGTGGTCTTACTTGAAAATTAATCATTTGGGGCGCGTCACGGGAAAAGGTACCTTCGGACAGTCGACGTCAATCCTTGAAATTACGTCATAAAGTTTAGCAGACGACATTAATAATTATGCATTTCGTGTTAAAAATGTCGTTGTTTTTGTCAAAATGTGTAAGAAAAGCACTTGTTAGTTATGTGAAATTAATGGACAGTTGTTAGTTATGTGAAATTAATGGACAGTTGTAAGTTTATTCTAAATATATTAACAACTACAACGTCACAAAATATGACCGAAGGTACCTTTTCCTGTGGCGCGCCCCATTTTATTACCCATGCTCTCTTATCCGATCGACAGTTTGGTTGTGCGGGGAGGTGATGTGCAGATTCCTGAATGATACGTATTTTTCACTTGTTTTTCAAAATATACAGTACTATTCTATAAACATGAACTTTTTGTACTTTTTAATTTTCTTTCATGCTTTTGAAAACACAGAATTATCATTGCGTATATTTTTTCCCTTTTATGCCCCCGGCATCTAGTGATTGAACCGTCCGTCCGTAAGTCCGTACGTCCGTCCGGTTAACCTTTTTCGGCAAGTTGGATATTTCTCAATTTCTACAAAGAGTATTGGCCTGAAAGTTTACATACCTACTTAACAGTTCACGGGTGATGACCCTGACAAGTTACATAACTCTGGCTACCTTATTTCTTGGGTTATCTCCCCGTTTTGTACTTAGAGATAAATGGTTCACCTGATTCGGCAAGTTGGATATTGCTCAATTTCTACAAGGAGAATTGGGTTGAAAGTTTACACACTTACTAAACAGTGCACAGATCATGACCCTGACAAGTTACAGAACTCTAGGTACCGTATTTCCTGGGTTATCTCCCCATTTTGTACTTAAAGAAATGGCTAATCTGTTTTGGCAAGTTTGATATTTCTCAATTTACATAAACAATTGGCATGAAAGTTTACACACTTACTTAACAGTGTGCAAGACATGACCTGACAAGTTACGAAACTCTGGCCACCTTATCTCCTCATTTTGTTCTTAGAGATAAATGTTTATTCTGTTTCGGCAAATTTCTTAATTTCTACAAAGAGCATTGGCTTGAAAGTTTACACACTTACTTAACAGTTCACATGTCATGACCTGACAAGTTACATAACTCTGGCTTCCATATTACTATGGTTATCTCCCCATTTTGTACTTAGAGAAATGGTTAACCTGTTGTGGCAAGTAGGATACTTTCACTTTCTGCACAGAACATTAGCATGAAAGTTTACACAACTTAACAGTGCGCAGGTCATGACCCTGACAAATTACATAACTCTAGCTACCTTATTGCTTGGGTTATCTTCCCAGTTTGTACTTATAGAAAGGGTAAACCTGTTTTAGCAAGTTGAATATTTCTCGATTCCAATCATGTGCCTCTAGTCAATGCCCACCCCCAATACTTTCCTCACTAGTGTTTCTACTAAATGCCTAGGCATTAATTACAATATTTTCTGTCAATGTCGCAATTTTGTCTTGAATGATCTGTACTTTATAATCGTAGATTATAGGTTACTTTACCTGATTTTTATGTTAAATTCTTATTATGTACAGGTTCTGGCACGAGAAAGTTATTTTTATTATTTAGAACAAACTTGTGATTTTAGTTGCTGTTTTAACACTGTGCTGTCATTTAAAATTTGTATCAACACAAACTTCGCTACCGGGGGCATACATGTGTTTTCCGAACACAGCTTCTTGTTTACAGTTGCATTTGCAGCTATGTATGAACAATATACCAAAGCAACTCATACCTGAAATAAGTATATGCTGGTCTACAATGTTTTGTGCCAATTCGTCAAAATAATGTTAGGGTCTTCAAGAAATTCAGGAAATCTTACTTCCTGGTTCAAAGTGAAAGTAGAAAGTGAAAGTAGGAAGTAAGTTTTCATTGAATTTCTTGATAACCCTAACATTATTTTGACGAATTGGCACTAAACATTGTAGACCAGCATATACTTATTTCAGGTATGAGTTTCTTTGGTATTTTGTTCATGAATTTCAGAGTTCTCATGCAAATGGTTTTTCTTTTGTTTTAGTATGTGCTTGGTAATTAGAACATGAATTAGACCAAATTGAGCTTGCAAACATTTACTACATCCATAGCTAAATACATTTATTTACTAAAATCTAGGTGGCAATAAGTATTTCCCCCAAAATTCATTTTTTGAAATTTTAGCCTGTTTTCGGCATTTGCAATGTTTGCGACCTCTTAAGAACTAACTTGTGATTTAAGTTGCAGTTTTAACACTGTGTTATCATTTAAAATTTGTATCCTGACAAACTTCGCTACCGGCGGCATATGTGTTTTCCGAACACAGCTTCTTGTTATAATTTGTAAATCTCCACTAGTATTTGTAATTTTGATTATATTTAACAATAGCAAATATGTCTGGCAAATCGAAGATTTCGCTTTTAAAAATTATGTTAAATTCGAAAAAAAAAACTAAGTCACGGTTTATCATAATAAGTTTTGAGGCAATTTGAAGTAAAACATACAACAAATAAAGACATATAATTTGGATTATTATCAAACAAATTTTTGAGGTTTGCTGCCAAGTTTACCATCCAGTAGCGAAATGAAATATAAGTTAAACAAAACTTATTTCTATTTAGTAAAGACTATGATTATGACGAGATGTTCACGAGATATATAATTGTTAAGAATACCTTATTAAAGTTTGCAATATTTACTAACAAACAGATGAAGTTAAAATTATGGTTTGTCTTATTATTCACCGGGAGAGTCCTGCTTCGCGCCGCAAAAGCTCAATTTTCAATTTCAAAAATATTACCTCTGATTTACAGTGTGTTGAAAATACACCAACATTTTTAGATTGTTCAATTTCGAAATATTAATATCAGCATGCGGGTCATTTTGTTATAGGGGATTTTCATGTTATCAAAGTCTACAGAATCCGTAATTTAATTTCTTGAGGTCCCCAATGAAGAACTATATCGGAAATTGACTTTTAAAGCTTTCAGATGTTGTCGTGTTTTACTTTTTATTTTGCAAAAAATGTTGCAAAACAGAAAATCTTCTGCCAAATGTTCTTTATAATTGGATAAAAAAAATAGCAAATATTCAAAATGATTGACGCTCGTGAATCCTTTTAAAATAAAACAAGACGTTATTACTGCCAATAACTCGCTTTAATTTTCTTCCTTAAAAAAGGGAGCTCAAGACTTACATTAGATTTATTTTATTGTTTTTTGGTAAGGCTAGATTATAACCACTTTATATCTAAGGTAGACAAAATGTATACTGATGAACTAAATCCTTAAGCGAACAATGAAAAAAAGAGTGAAATATGCATATCAGGAAAGACCACATCCAGCAGACACAGCAAAGGATAAGCTAGCAAACTTTCTTGATCTTAAACTCTCTATTGAAAAGCTAGCAAACTTTCTTGATCTTAAACTTTCTATTGGAAAGCTAGCAAACTTTCTTGATCTTAATCTCTCTATTGAAAATGATTTCATAACTACTTAACTATATCATAAACAAGATAGTTATGATTTTAAAACTGATCATTTTATTAACCATGCTCTCTCTCTCTCTCTCTCTCTCTCTCTCTCTCTCTCTCTCTCTCTCTCTCTTCTTCTTCTTCTTCTTCTTCTTCTTCTTCTTTGCTGTGTTGGAAGGCTGTTTTTTGGGTCGGCAGACCCAGTAAAAACTAATTTTCGACAATCGTTTTTGCCTTACTACGAACCTAACAATTTGACTGTTGCATGCAATACTGTCTTAACTCCTTCTTAATTTCAATGTAATAACGACAGTACTTGCGTGCTACCATAGAATATATGCTTGCTATCCTAGAATATAGTTCTTAGTTTCAAAAAGTAAGTCAATGCTACCAAGCGGTCAATTTTGTAATTCTGTGAAAATGATAAAATTTATATTAAAATAATATGGAATCAATCAATATTTGAAGAAATTTAACTCGTGGATTTTGAGTCATGAACGCGCATGAATACCTGATGGCGGAACGCCATATTGGATTCGACAACGTTCGGTGAAGACGAAAAATCCATCGTAATCAACTGAACAGTGAGTATTTACCGAGTTATTATCGTGATGCATTGTTTTTATAACACCCAGGTTATATTTGAATGTATATTGACAATAGCAGTTCTCTTTGTAAATAGAATTATTCATATGGAAATGGAGGTGGATTTGGTGGTTTACGAATGATACGTTACAAAATCATTGTAAAACTTGAAATTTTAGATTCGAAAGACTACACCGCAGTAAACGTGATTTGGGTTTTATTGAACGTTACGTCGTTTAATTAATGCACTCTCCAAAATGAAAGTAGGAGTCTCAAAATCGACCGTAGGACTAAGCGAAACTTTTAATTTAGGGCCCTAATCAATTGTGGATATTTATTGTGGAACCTTGTAGAGATGTAAGTAATCAATTATTTCAATGTATTGCATTGAAATAAGTCGGATTTTGAACGATTAACGAATTACTAGGTTAAATATCGTCACTCGTGTAAGAATTTTATTCCCATTTGAATGCTTTAACATAAAGCATCTGATTCACAATGATTTATATTTTTTAACACATTAAGATCTATTGAAAATTATGTTTAAAGTAAGTTAAAATTCATACATGAATTGATTTATCAGATATATTAATAAATTCATTGTATGCATTTGATCACAAGAACCTGAATTTCCATCAGAAAATATCCAGATCTGCATGAATGTATGATAGAGACACACTAAATCTATCTGTATATGTTGGTATTTATATTTTTGTATCTTGTAAGGCCAGAGAAAAAATATTTTAGATTCTTATTCTCGCCCGCCCCTGTCCAAAACCACCCACCCCAAAAAAATTATTGGTAAAAAAATCGAAACATATTCTGTTCCGGACAGAACGGGTTTTAGACAATCCCGAAATACCTTCTTAAGGTATTTCGCTTATAAAAAATAAAAATTAAAAAGTGCCCACCCGCCCCTTTTTTCCCCAAAATCCGGATGAGAATCTAATAATTTATTTTCTCTGGCCTAACAAAAAAACATAAAATTATGTTTGTATGTATGTGTTCACTAGTGAGACCTCTGTTCACCAGAAAATTAATCATCCTATATAAAAGTTACTGTGTTGTTTTTGCCCCTTTCTTCCATGAATACATGACATGAGTGACCAGTGTATATCCAGATCAGCAGGCATATCTGTGCAGTCTTAACAGGATCTACACGGTTCATAATAAGCTTCATGAGGCTATTTCTTACAAATATGCAAACAGTGTAGATTCCAATCAGATCCAGATCAGACACCAAAGTTGTTCTTGCTGATACTGATCTATTGTTGTCCACTAGCTGCTGAATCTAAAGGGTCATTTTTGTGTCGCCCTTTCGGAGAAAAGGCAATACATAGGGATCGCTTTGTCTGTCCGTCCATCTGTCCCAAAAACTTAATGTTGGTTATAACTTTGCCATTTCTTAATATTTCTTCTTGAAATTTTCAAATTATATTGTTTTTGACAACATGCTTGAGCTGATGTTAATTTTCAGGTCACGGTCACATTTGATAGAGTTAATCCCTTTTTGTACTTTTATTTTAACAGAAAAACTTAATGTTGACTATAACTTTGCCTTTTCTTAATATTTCTACATCAAACTTTCAAATTATATTGCTCATGACAACACACTCACCATGACTCCAAGTTCTTTATGTATAGATGGGGTTATTCCCTTTCTTGTTCTTGCATTTTTGACCTGATCTAGTTCCCAGGGCGACACAAGTGAACACCCATCTAGTGTAACTTTTTGGTGGATTCTGGCAATTAATAACCAAAATTACCCTTAATTTAAGGAAAACAAAGACACTTCAGCTAAAATCATTACAACTTCAATATAAATAGGTTATTTGTTGAAATTAATATTTGAGGATAACAGCTTTACATGGAATGCTGTGAGGAGACCAGTTTGACAATTCTGTCTATGACTGTCTAAGGGAGCATACATCCTTTAAATTGCCACTAATTCCTGCAATGGAGCATGCTGCTTTTGTAATGAACAAGAATTAAAAAATCACAAATGTCGATACAAATAGTGGATGTGAAATGGAGACAATTTATATAAAATATAACCAAAACGTTTTAATGTGCACCTCATTGAAAAAACATCAGTTGACAAAAAAGCATCAGTGTAATTGTGTGTTTGAACATTATTTGCTGAATAATTGAACCATTGAAAGAAAAACATAGTGTCACTTGTAGTATTATTTTAAATCATGTGACCCAATTCTGTTTGTCGATTTCAAGTTTGAATATTCAAAGATTATGACTAGCTTAGCTACTTTTTTCTGTCATTGGTGTCACCGTATCTCAACTCAGAATTTTAGGTGTTGTCTAATGATACTGCGCTTGCAAACAGCTGCTCACAGGATTCTTCCAAACTTTACAAAAGTATTCACGCCATTAAGGTAATATTCCATTTGTCATTGCATTCTCATTGATAAAATGAAAAATTAAAAAGTCAGTCTAAATGCAAAATGCAAGGCCGAAAGGAGTAATATCTTTAATTAAAGCGTTGTGTTTGAGAACTTTGACAGCTTTGTTTCACTGTTGACCATATGACCTATGAAGTATGATATCCTTCACTTAATTTTGATTGGTCAATTTCATATTATCGTCTACAAGTCCAATCATATTCTAATTATGTCTTTAGACATATTGTCCTACCACCAGGTTCGCTTTCCATGTCACCGCGTCTGCAAACTTGATAACAGTATTTGTCTTGACTTCTTAATTGGATATTAATTGTTTTTGGGGTCGAAGATCTATGTCTTAGAGGACATAAAGTAAATTGTTCCCCGTTCTTGAGACGAAAGTTTATTTCTGGTCCAACTTAATCAAACCCAAAAATCCTTTGCTTTTCATTTGTGTTTTGATGGCCGACCCATCAGTACCTCCAGTCCTTTGATTTCTGAATGTGGCTATTCCTGATATTTCATCTTTATCTATTTTGTGTAAAGCTCTTCAAGACTTAGTGAACGTTTAAACGAAGTTATGTCAAATCATTACTATTCGGTAAGTATTCATTTTCGTGGATTTCATCGCAGATCGATCCACAAGTGGGGCGCGTCGCGGGAAAAGGTACCTTCGGACAATTGACGTCAATCATTGAAATTACGTCATAAAGTTGAGCAGACGACATTGATTATTATGCATTCAGCGTTAAAAATGTCATTTTATTGTCAAAATGTATAAGAAAAGCACTTGTTAGTTATGAGCAATTGATAGATAGTTGTAAGTTCTTTCTAAATATAGTAACAACTAAAATGTCACAAAATATGACCGAAGGTACCTTTTCCCGTGGCGCGCCCCAAATTTAAAACTTAGTTCAGAAAAAAATGTTTCACGAAATTAAGAACACGCGAAAATCGTATCTTACTGAAAACCACGAATTTTAGGTCTACGAATATAAGAGCAGCAACAGTATCTTGGAATGAAAAACAAAATTACGTAATAAATCGATTCACCCGTATTCTCCATGTAATAGCATAGATTCTTGATCCAATAAATCCTCAGAGCTCAGACTGAGCATTCAGTAATTTGTTTTAATCAAATTACCGGGCAAATCAGACAGGAGATTCAGTGAAGAACTATTTATGCCGTTAAATATATATGAATGCGAATATTTGCAATGCATTTGGTTCCAAACCACTACTGCTATTGGCACTCTTAGAATATTGCTTTCACAAAAAAATCAAAACATCATTTCAATGCTTACATAAGTAATATGATACTGACAACAATATGTTGTTTCAGTTTGACTAACATATGTAAACAATATTAGATATTTAATTTTAATAAGTTTTGATGCAATTTGAAATAAATCATTCAACAAATAAAGACATCTAATTTGGACTATTTTAAAACAAATTTTTGAGGTTTGCTGCCAAGTTTACTATCCAGTAGCAACATGAAATATATATAAGTTAAACAAAACTTATTTCAAAATAGTGAAGACTATGCTATTGAACAAGTGACCTGAATAAGCAGGTTTCGTGATGATTTTGTTCATTTTTATGCATTAAATTATAACTGGCATGTTTCATTATAATTCTTAACAATTTCTAACATCTTCACTTAGTTTATGAAGAGATGTTCACGAGTAATAATTGTTAAGAACACCTTATTAAAGTTTGCTATATTTACTAACAAACAGATGTAGTTAAAATAATGGTTTGTCTTATTATTCACCGGGAGAGTCCTGCTTCGCGCCGCAAAAGCTCAATTTTCAATTTCAAAAATATTACCTCTGATTTACAGTGTGTTGAAAATACACCAACATTTTTAGATTGTTCAATTTCGAAATATTAATATCAGCATGCGGGTCATATTGTTACAGATGATTTTCATGTTACCAAAGTCTATAGAATTCGTAATTTAATTTCTTGAGGTCCCCAATGAAGAGTTTCATCGGAAATTGACTTTAATGGCTTTTAGATGTTGTCGACTTTTACATTTTTTGCAAAAAAGTTTTGCAAAACAGAAAATCTTGAACCCAACGTTCCTTATAATTGGATAAAAAAACAACAAATATTCAAAAATGATTGGCAATCGTGACTGCTTTAAAATGAAACAAGACTTTATTACTACCAGGACCTCGTTTAAACTTTCTTACTTTTAAAAAGAGACCTCAAGACTTTCACATCAGATTTATTTTAATATTTTCTGATAAGGCTCTAATTATAGTGTGAGTATACAGGTCACTTTTATTTTATGCTTCCAGTGAATAAAAGACTTTTCTCAGTGAAATAAAAATGGTTTAATAGATCTAAGAAATACCATTTTTATTTTCACTGTTTTTGCCGAACTAGTCTTTAGCTTATGACCTACCTCTCTTTGATACGCCATTGATTGGTTATTGGCACTCTTAGACTATTGCTTTCACAAAAACAAAACAAAAAACACCATTTTAAATGCCCACATAAGTAATATGATACTGACAACAATATGTTATGTCAATTTGACTTACATATGTAAAAAATATTAGATATTTGTTAAAGTGTGTATGTCCATTAATTTTCTGGTCGCTTCCCGGACGCGTAAATGGGCGACAAACGTTGATTTTTCTCGTCACAAATGAAAGTTTTTGAAAAAGTAAATATTATAACATATTGTTGTCAGGATCATAATAGGTCATAACATATTGTTGTCAGGATCATAATAGGTCATAACATATCGTTGTCAGGATCATTATAGATAATAACATATTGTTGTCAGGATCATAATAGGTCATAACATATTGTTGTAAGAATCATAATAGGTCATAACATATTATTGTCAGGATCATAATAGGTCATAACATATTGTTGTCAGGATCATAATAGGCCATGCATAATAATTATTGTTTCTTAGACGAAATTGAGATACTTGTTTAGTCAATGAAATTATTATGTTGTGAGAAATTAAAATAGATTAAAAGGGAACTTTGAAGACCCTCGACCACGACAAATATGAAAATATTGCAGGCTCGGTTTGATTGAGCCTGTTCATGGGCAGTAATGAAAATGCTTTTTACTGCCCACCCCGCCTAGCCCCGGGTTGAGCGCAATTCAATATTTACACTAATAAACAGTACAATTTTGATCCATCCCTAACGATGGTATGCATATGGCGGTAAACAAGGAACCTTCAATGCGATATTTTCAGATTAATACCATTCCATGTTCAGCGGCGTATGGTCCGCAGATAAAAGAATGGGTGTGCCCTAAACGAGAAAACAATGGGCGGAACTAAATTTTGAGAGGGGATCTTAGAATATAAATCCTGCATATCACAGACAACGCCGAAGGCAAAATTTACAAAGCAGGAAGAATATCCCTAGGGGTGATTGAACAATATCCAAATTTATATTGGCTGGGATATTGAAACCACCCATCTTTAAACTGGCCGAAATATTAAAAACAAAAAGTAAATTTAGAAGGACGTAACTGATTACAGCACTGATAAAAGTTAAAACTGGTGGTATAGTTAATACGAACAAAATTAGTTTTGATTGGTTCGTTTTTCCAGTCTTCAGTTCGGTTCTGCTGCCAAAAGCTACCACATGTTTTAGGATTCAATAAGACCTTAAAATAATTAGCATATTCAAACTATTGATACACCTTCATTTTCATATTCCTAAATCGGATAAGCATGTATCCACTGGATTTAAAAGGATGAAGAGAAAACTTTTAAAGCCAGTAAATGCGACAAATATGGAAATATTGCTGGTTCGGTTTGATTGAGCCTTTTCATGGGCAGTAATATATTGCATATTACTACCCACGCCGCTTAGCCCAGGGTTGAACGTAACTCAATATTAACACCATTAAACAGCACAACTTTGATTTCAAGGTTTTAGAACTGTAATATGCACTTTTGCAGATTGGGATTTTGTTGTTTTCATTTCCAATTACATTCATTTAGACATCTAAACAAGAGTTTTAAAAAACATTTACCGTGCGTAACTCGGAAAATTCAGTATTTTAGAAGGGGACCCTCTGTTTCGAAAAATGGGCTTAAAATCAAACATACTAGAAGCTAAATTCATCTCTATTTCTTCAAAACCTTGTTAAATTTTGTAAAATAAAAGCTAAATGTTAAAGGACATCATACCTGAACAGGAAAAAACGAGTATTATTTTTAGAATTTATTTCTAACACTTTATAAATTGACTTTTTTTAATTGCACCCCAGCTTCGGAAATGCACATTTTTCCGAGCTGCAAAAATTAAGCAAGTTTTTATCTGTGATTTTTGTGCATGTTTAATGCAGTAAAATAATTATGTTATACATAAAAATTATCTGCAATGTGTATGGAATCAAATAATAAAAAAACAAAGCACTTCACCGTCTCGTTTTCATTTTATTTGCCTACAAAATAGGTACCTAAGGCCCAGACCAAACGGTTAAAAACCACAAAAACCAAAGGGCTTGGTTTACGAATGGTCATTTTTTGATACCCTCTCAATTTTTTGAAAAACAAGAAATAAGCTAGCAATTAGCTATGCTGGTTAAAATCTAACTTCAAAAAAGTAATTTTGGCAACCGTAACCATAGCAACCAAAGCATTCTTTTATAGCGAAAAATCATCGTGCAAACACATAAAATTACTTTTATTGAAGACAAGTATCACAAAAATACTGTTCAAATATAGAAACAATAAAATAGCAACATTTTCCTAAATGAAAGTATAGATTCCAAAATCATTTTAGTTTCATATCGTGATTATGTTGCTGTATTATAAAAGAGTCAGTATTTTGTAATAATATCATTACAATATTTCAGTTTTCATGGCTACTAAATGAAGATGAAGAATAATAACAATTATTTCCGAATTTTAAATCTATTGATTATACCATTTTTCCCCCAAAAAAGTCACAATAATTAGCAAAAAAGAAGAAAAAGGAAAAAAAGTTCCTCTCCCGAGGATTGAACCGGGTCCGTCAAAACGAAAGTCTTGATCGCTACCACTGCGCCCCAGAGAATTAATCAAATGTATGTCAATTTCGTATAACATGTTTTCATTGCTGAGTGTTGTTCGTCTACACTCTTATTTTGAATATTTGTTATGAAAATATTTATTTACATTACATCAATTTCATATCCGCATTTTTTATTATTTGATTTAGTAATTAATGACGTCATAATCGCGGGAAAAACCTAAAGAGTAGTCTCCAGTTACGAAAAAAAGTATCAACCGGAAACGTATGAATCGGCGTTCGGAAAACACGAATAAGCAACGGCATAAGTCGATGTTTTATCGGAAATATTACAGTTCTAAAACCTTAAGAACTTTTTCACCGAAAGTCTCTGTTAATTGCTTATAAGGTACCCCCATTGTTTTAAAGAAAAGGCAATTATACAATATTTCCCAAGAAACTCACGGATAAAAGTTTATGGCAAGCATACAAATCAATACGTACATAAATCACATAAGAAACGGTTTGTTCAAATTAATAGACAAATGCAACAAAAAATCCATAGAGCTTGGCATAGCCATTGATTTATATGTCCATAAACAACATTTGAAACTACAGGAACCAGTAGTTGCTGACATTTAAATTAGTGTCTTACAATGTATGTTCCAGACTGATATCTCGCCCACTACATACAACTGAACGGTTTCTTTACACGACAAGTACATTAGAGGAAGCCGTGTTGGTCTGCGTGTCATACATTAATAGACCTTCCCTTCAAGACTAATTATGGTTAATTATTTTACATAAAACTAGGATATTTTTTGTTTCCTTTAGCTATGAAAATTTAGATTTGTGTAAGATATCGAGAATATTTGCTTGTTACAGAGAAATCTCGATTTTATTTCGCAAGGGAATATCAAAAATCTGAAAATGCCGGGTGAAAATATCATGATTTTGTGTTTAAGAGCGAACCAAAGTCCATATTTCACTTAACAATCACATTATTTTTTTGTTATCATTTTCAAACAAAATCTGAAAAATATTGAAAAGGATGGTAATAACTTAAAGTGTAAAAATGTATTTCTCAACTTAAAATTCTATCCCAAATGTAAAAATGTATTATTCTTTTCCATAGTTTTAAAACAACATATTAATTTATTATGTAATGAAGAAGCATCTATATTTCACTAAAAATCATAAAGTACACAATGTCAGTGTTAAGTCCTACAAGAAATTCAACAACAATTCATCCAGATAGTATTTTGTTTTATTTATCATTGTGTATCGTCATAATAAATTTGATGCTGTAGAATATCTATATTATTTAATTATTTGTAATTTGGAAATACTTGCATATTCCCAAACACGATAAATAAAGATATTGCTTGCTTGCTTGATTTGTTGATTGGTTGATTGATTGATTGATTGATTGATTGATTGGTTAATTGATTGATGGATAGGTGGATTGGAAAATTTTATGGTGGATAAGTATTTTGTGCTTAAATGGCAGCTTAGTTTTATTTGATCGTACCTTTAAGCTTTTTCAATTAACAAAGTAGACTCATTGTGAATGGTATGGAAATTCGTTATCATGTTATTAGACCATTTGTTTGCAGTTAATGGAATTGTTGTTTTTCTTTATGATTTTCGCAACGAGGTTACCTTAAGCGATACGCGATTTGAATTAAACATGATCATCGTTATTTCATTTAATTCTAGATGGCAATTTTTAGCAACTGATATTAGTTTGTTTTTTTTTTTTACTTAAAGTGTCACGTTGATTTTTTTATCTGTGGAATTCAAATGGCAAAACATTTTAAAGTGGAAACTCTTATAACTAATTAAACAAAAACTGAATATGTCTTTACTGGAATTGATCAATCAAAATCTCATTTGGCGGTAGTAATTTTAATCAAAACTGTGATGGGCAGTCAAGGGCTTCAGACTTTGAAAGTACCTTAGAATAGTAAGTACAAGTAGTATTCAGAACTTACTCGAGTACAAACATCCAACTGAGTAATCTGCACTTAGCTGAGTACTCCTGAAGCAACCAACACATAGGACTTACACCGAAAACACACATAATTGAGAAATAGGCAATTTGTTTTTTTAAAGCATCCAGAATTCAAAACTTACTCAAGTAAACAAAAAAGTGAGTAATCACTTACTTATGTACTCTATAAGCATCCTTAACTACATAACTAACTGGAGTTTTACAGCATTAAATGTATAGATAGACTTTATTTGCAGAGCAGATTCAAAGTTAAATGTGTGTTGCTTGTTCATTGTTTATCATTGTTTATGTGTGCAGTGATTTCCTCATGAAATAAATGTGGTTCTTTTAAGCAAGTTTATTGTTTATTGTCTGCGATACAACGCGTTAAATCGCATTAAAACCTTATGTTCGGGAACCATTCTTAACCATTTTTGCATGGAAATTAAATTTCACATCGAGACAAATACGACATATGTCATTGATCATCAAATCTGAACCAGTCTAATATAACACCTGAATATTTAGTTATACGTGTCTTACAGGACGCATAGACCATCTCTCTGTCATTGACAAACTTTACCGTCAATCTGTTTTTCTTTTAGTGTCTTTTACATCCAATTTTCTTTTAAATTAAATCCGTTTTCTTCATTCTGACCTAGACGTAGTTTTACATAAGCGATGCAAAGGCCATTGTAGTTCGATTACCTTCAAAATCGGAATCGAATTCCGTGATATTGTTAAAATGATTACCATACAACTGTAAATTCGATCAAAAAGATCACCTATCAGACGTCTGGCAAACTGCAATTTTAAATGCAACTGTTTAGTAAGCCTTTTGAAAGATTGAAGAGGCGTGATGCATCAGCGACAGTAAAAAGACAATAATTCTCTTCTCCATAAAATAAAACATTCATTCAATTCGATATCAATTGCTACTTTCTAGAAAGTTTATTCTAATAGAATGGACTGTTCCAATATGTATCTTACAAGTACAACGTTGGTCTGTTTCTTCCTTCTGTCATGTCTGTTGGATGTTATATTACAGTAGCGGCTGTATAAAGTATTCCCGACATTGAATCAGTGCTGTAGCGGCTGTATAAAGCATTCCCGTACATTGAATCAGTGCTAATATAAATAACACCCTTTAAAGGCTGTTAAGCACGAAACATATATCTGTGTAAATATTGAATGGCGTTGTTGACAGTGATGTGCATTTCCAATACTGCTCCGAAACCCAAGCGTTTTGATTTTTCTCGTGATAGGTGGTTTTCAAAGTTCCTTTTTCATATGTTTAGTATTTTGCCGCTTCACGGTGTCAAACAGAAATAAGTATTTGTCCTTAAAAGGAAATTTTTATTTACTATGCAGTAGATGTTTTAAATGATACTTCAGTAAAAATTATTTGAAATTGAACGATGCGATTGGAATGGAGAAAACGTTTCAATGCTGTTGTTTGTTTCTGAGTTTCATTCGTTGTTGTTATTCTTGTTGAGTCTTGTCATTAAGACAATAATTACAGCAAAGTGATTTTCTCTAACTTCATAACACAATTAAAGACTTGATTTCTTGGAAAACAGCAGATTATTTTTACGATTTTAACAATTATCCTAATAAACGGACAGTTTATTTTAATTTTTGTGAAGGAAAAACAGTTCCACTGTAATAAATCTTTTTCGTTATGTTATTCGTGACGTTCCAGCAAATGATGACAGGTACAGGAATAAATTAGAGTCACTAAATCATCCTGTTAAGAGGCCGTAAAACGTCGCCACGTACATTAAATCAATGCTGCTTTCAGTTATGTCATTCGTGACGTTCCAGCAAATGATGACAGATTCAGGAAAATATTAGAATCATCGTGTTAGGTGGCTTCGAAGTTCCTTTTTATCTATTTAATTTAACTATCACTGCTGCTTTGCTTGTGCCGTGTAGCGGCCATGTGACCTGGCTCATTCAAACCGATCCTGCAAAATAATTATATTCGTGTTCGGTGCCTTTCAGTTCTTTTTTCATTTATTTAAAGATGTTACCAAGGCCTTAGTCATGTTAGTGTTGGCACAATTTCGTGCTTTTCACGAGATAAGAACGCCAAACGTCATGATTAATTTTGACGTCAACATCGTTTTGACGTCGACGTCACTCCCTTTTTATGACATACAAACCTGAAGAAGACATTATGGCAAGTGCTTTACCTCTATTTGTTATCTATTTAACTGGCTGATTAAAACATATACATCAGAAATCTACCATCTTTACTTTCTAATGATGGAAAAAGAACTTGTTTTTGAATGCGTAGGAAGGCAGTAGTTACTGTAATTGACATTCCTTGATACGCATACTTTACCCAATTACTTCCTGAATGTTAACTAAAAATAAAAATTATGTCAAAATGATGTGTAAGATGTCTTCAATTTCGATAAATGAAAAACAATGATTTCTGTTGTTCTGAATACATGTACATTATTTTATGTGTTGATACTTTTTGCTACAATAATTGCTGACAGAACTTTTAAATTACTGTTTTTGAAATGACATAAAGGGTTAAATATAGCATGCTAGATTTATTTAAACATATTCATTATGTTATCTTGACATTGCAAATTGTTTTAGCAGAGATTTCATAAAATTTAAACATGAGCAAGAATTAATGGATTCCGTTATCACTCGACACAACAACAACAACTAATCACAATGAGTAGAATTTACATGGTGACTTTTGAAAACAAAGTGATATTGCCACACACAAAGTAATACTGTTGCGGATATTGGTTATGAGCTTACAGAAAAAAATATAATTAGGTATAAGTTTGACTGAAGAAACAGCCATACTAAGAGAACACCATTTCCCCAGACAGTCATTTGTATGTGAGGTTGGGTGAATACATGAGGATTAAGTCAGCTTCAAAATATACAATGTCCTCTGAGAACGCCAAGGACTGGAACGGCAGTAGCGGAACACAATCTTCGAATTTCATATTAAAATGGTTCCTTATCAAAAATACATAAACAAACAAGAGCACTTAACATCAACAGCTACACTGCGGCTTTTATTCGCCGCATCAGAGCAGTCAACATAATGTTGATGTGAACCTCCGTCATGCAACATTTAAGGATCTCCTTAAAAGAGATCACAAAATTTAATTCGATTAAAGATGAAAAACATTTTTTTTCGTTTAGTAAATATATTGTGAGATAGGGATTTATTGGTATAAAAACTAAACACCAATTTTGAGTCTGACTCGGTTCGATTAAAACTTTGCAGGAAGGTTCCTAGAAATCCTGGCACGGTAAAACGAATTTGCTCCGCAGACACAAGGGACAAGAAATAGTTATCGGATGGAATACAAGTAACGGGCAAATACGTAAGTAACCACAAAGAATTTGATTATTATTGTTCTTATGAATAAAAGTTATGAACAAGTCATCCTTTGAAAAATGTCAGGATTCGTTTATTTGAGCCCTTTCATAAGAAATTGAGAATACCCTTATTTAATTGGTTTGGCCAGTTTTTTCCCCGTGTTGTTTGTGGTATCTATTTAAGATTCCTGTTGTTGTTGTTTTCTTAGTTTAAACTTTGGAAAATGCAAAATGATAAATAATAAAAATTGTCTTGTGTATTTGTTTCTTTATTAACAGTTGCATTTGCAGTTAGGATATACTTGGAAAACTTGATGATAAATTCGCACAATCCTCAGTTAACTACACAAAAATATTAAGGAACAAATACAAGGGAAGCATGCTGATCTAGACGTCATGTAAACATTTTATTCTACAAAATATCTCAAGGGCGAAATAACATAGGAATCACATCTCCATAAAAAGATAATTCTTATTCAAACACTGAATCGAAGACGAACTTAAAGCTGCAAAAATACTGTTTGAGAATACATTTGAGGAGTGAACCTTACAGGAATAGTTTAATCAATCTAAGAAACTATTAGAAAAAGCCCTATCTGAAAATAATGAAAATTTGCAAAAAGGCCACACTTACTGTCAAGCTCACATGATTGTTGGGATAAATATTTTCTTGACTAGCTAGGTCAATGGTCAACCAAATGAGGTCAATTGAATCGCATAGCTTCTCCACGGATAACCAAATAAGGTCATTTAAATCGAATAACGGCTTCAAGGCAACAAAAAATGGTCGAATATTCTTTTTTTTCTTCTGCGAACAGATTCTTTTCAATAGACGTTTAAATATGTACGACTCTTCAATTAATGATGTTAAGTTATTTTTTAAGTGGATTTAAACAAAACGTTGTAAGCCACCCAACACAATAAATATGAATACAAGTATATTTCGGTTCAATTAGTCTTTCAAGAGAGTTCAATAGAAGAAATGGAAATGCATATAACTGCGACGATAATGTATATACTAATTGATTTATAATGTGTTTAACGCCAGAGGAACTGAGTTTGTTCGATTGGTTTCGCAGACAAGCAGGTGGTCTTAATCAAGGCTTGATCTGATTGAATAATTGTATCGTATAATGTATTTATGTCTGTTGAGCTGGCTGCAGTTAGTTTAAGTAACTGATTTTAGAAATATTTGTACTGAAAGATTAATGGTTTTATCTGGTATTAGCCAATTGACTGAAAAGTTTAAATTGTTACGTGTTAGTCTTCTATCTAAAACAATTTATCCTTATCTTTGATACTGTAGTATAGCAATCATTTATAACATACTTAATAAAATACATTTTACTCATCCTTGTTTCTGTTATGTATAAACTTTTAAGACAGTTTTTAAGGTTGTTTGCGGGTTCCCTTTGATTCCTGACATCACTGTCGTTTGTGAGAAAATGTGCTTTCGAACAGTTGACGTTTATGCATGAAATGACGGCATAAAGTTGAGCAGAATACATTGCTTACTTTGATTTTGTATGCAATTGTCGTTTGTGTTTGCTCTCGATCTTCCCGTTTCATTTTTTTTCAGTATAATTACAGTCTTGTTATAGAGTTTGTGCCCTAGGATAGCGCGCATGTTCAATAAGTGCTGTTTAGATTTTTAGAGGCTGTTGAACACAATATATTTCTCTAATTAAGCTTTTTATTTTAATATGTCTTCCCATTTTTAATGGTCATTATAACATCCCACGGAGAAATATTTGGGTAAATTGCAATCATCCTAAGGCAATACTTATGCATAAATAGTATTCAGTATAAAAAGAAAGTGACCCGATTAGGCCTTGAAAAGCCCATTAAGTATAATAATCATGAGAACCATCTGTGATGAAAAGCTCTATGTTCATTACGATAAAGCGATAAAGAATTTTCTTTTGGTATTTTTTTTTCAATGAGACTGCAAAAGTCTCTAACTAAATAACGAAGTGATGCTTACAGTGTGGGAAAAACCATTAGTTGACATAAAAAAGCATGAAAATTATTTATAAAAGCTTGTTTTGAAGAACGTCACCTGAGTTTTAATAACACCAAAATAGATCTTCGACATTGTTATCAAAACCCTTTTGGCAATACCTAATTACATGTTTTGTTATAACTGAAATGGAAACAAAATCATTTTGTGAACACGTGTTTAATTTTTAATGTATAAACAAATTTAAGTGCAACTGTACTATCTACAAGCACGACGGTGTTTGATCGTTAATGGTCTACTTATTTTCATTTTCGAGCGCATTTTATAGACAGAAAGCTTCGATGCGAGTTTTTATACGTCTGCAAAACTATTACTAGGTTTTCTTCCTGTCTTAAAGTGATTTAATTACATTGTTGAGCGATTCCAAAAGACGATACATTTGAATAATGTCTTAAGTTTCTTCTTGAAATCGTTCTTTGGTCTTGTTTTTCCACATGCTGTCTGATCACCTAGAGTTTAATCAGTGCTTTTAACATTTAAACACATTGAGACCGCTAAGCACGGTCTAAATATTTGCGAAAATATTGAGTTGCGCGCAACCCGGGGCAAGGCTGCGTGGCAGTAATATATTTTTCTATTACTGCTCATGAACAGGCTTAATCAAACCGAGTCTGTAATATTTTGATAATTGTAGTTCCGGGAAGAGGCTGCGTGTCATTTATGAAAAAGTCTGATATGCATCATCTTGAAAATTTCGTGTTTTTTTTTTACTTCATTTATCGTCAGTAAAACTCTTAAAAGTAAAATATTTTGGTAGCTCATTATAAATTTAAAGAGATTGAAACAAACACAACAAACAAAACCACAGGTTATTTTTTTGGGGGAAATTGTCAAATTTAAAAAGATGATCATTTTTATTAACCCATGCTCTCTTTTTCTCAGACTCTACTTTTTGGCTGCTCGGTTCAATGTTTTCTAGGTGTGGCAATTCCTGATATGCAAGTTTCA
This sequence comes from Corbicula japonica, assembly GCA_038501625.1. Classification (NCBI taxonomy): domain Eukaryota; kingdom Metazoa; phylum Mollusca; class Bivalvia; order Venerida; family Cyrenidae; genus Corbicula; species Corbicula japonica. The sequence continues at coordinate 3,367,292 of JAZAYU010000041.1, forward strand.
CCTCTTTTCAATAATCCAGTTTGGGTGTATTTATCTTTTCCAAAACACAACACTGCTTGACCGTAATTATTATTCTATATTTATTCAAACGCATCTAAAAGGAAACAACATTCTTGTACATCTGCAAAACAATTAATTAGGTTTAGTCTCTCTCTGATCGTAATTAAATAGTTTCTGAAAACCGAGAATCGTTACTCTTTAGATTTAGTCCAATCTGCTCTTTGATCACTGAGAGGCAGTTTGTCTTGCTCAACTGTGGAATGCGTAGGAGGTGTTTTGCTTATTTTGCTTCACAAAGTGATGAACGTTTTTCCTTTTTTATTGTTATAAGATATTATAAAAATAAATGTGAGTTGTTTTTAGGGTAACTTGCGTTTTATTTTTACTTGAACCAATTGTTTGACAAAATATCTAAAGAAAGCATTTTGTCTTACGCCCTTAGGCAGTTAATACAGAAGATATTTTTAGATTAAGCAATCACTGACAATGTTCAGACTAACACCCCTATCTGTAAATCACGTCACATACGGTGTCAAATGTTAGGCTGTCATCAAAAACACGTAAAAGGCGAGTTCCTTCCCAATGATATACAACTGTGCATTTCTTAACGTACATGCTGTGACCTTGGTATCCGTTCGCAATATATTTGAAGAGACTTTTGTGCAGGAAATTTGAGAATATTCACAAAATTGTCTTATAAGTGTTATCGAATTATGCACAATATAGTATAAATGGAAACCTTATATTGGATTATATTTGAATATAGAAACATTATTAAATAATGTCTATTTCATTTCCAGATGAAAGACGGGCTTAATGCGCCTTATTGCAAAACTTTGTGAATAATAAATAAAGTCATCCATTATCTTGAAGGTAGATAGTGTTTATTTGGTAATAAAATAGCATTTGAAAAAAGGCAAAAAATGCATACAAGGAACAATAACATTTAGTAAACAGTTTGTTCACACAGCCAAAATGTTGAGAGAATATGAGAGCATGGTTTTATAATTCGATCAGATTAAAAAGTCACCACAAAAAGTATTAACAAGCATAAGAATATAAGGGGCTGCCGCCATGGAACTTGTTGTCATATAAACATTGAAGTAAAGTTGTCTTGATGAATTAACTTGAGTCCACCCAACAACTCGACAGTGGCGATTGCAAAACCACACAAACATATAAGACATCAGCAGATGTCAAGCAAACAAGCTAAAAACTAATTCAAAGTACTCAATTAACTAAAAAAGACAAGAGCACCTGAAGTCCAGCCAGCTAGAAAGTCATAGCTGCAGTAATAAAAACAGTAAATAGTGTAACTTTTCTATATTGTTTTTAATGTGGTTAAGATATTTTAGTCATTAATATTCTGACAAAGTTTAATAAAGATTGAAAAAATGTTTAAGCTTTTTAAGATACGAACGGACAATGCTTATTTGTAAATAAGTAGTTAAATGGCTGTAACTCCAAAAATATATACTTTAGCAGTTTATATGTGTTCTTCTTGGGGCACTTCTTGTTTACTTGTTTGAAAGTGAGTGTATGTTACATGTCATTATAGAGTGAGTGTATGTTATATCTATATAAACAACAATGGCATTTTAACAGCTAATAACACCTCTTTTTCCCGACAATTTAATAAGACAAATAATAACTAGTCTATACTGTATGTGTTCTCCCCTCTGGGTCACTCCTTGTTGCTTATTTGTTTTAAAGTGAGTGCAGGTTTTATTTTCTAAACATCAATATTGCATTTTCACAGCTTTAACACCCCCTTTTCTCGACGATTTATTAAAAACAAATATTAATCATTTTTCGAGTATTTTCACTAAAATTTTCCCTTAAACATGTGATATGCATATCAGGAATGGCCACATCCAGCAGTCACAGCCTCCCCACACAGCCAAAACTAATTAATTTCACCTTGATAAAGCAAAAACATCAGCAAAGGCAATTTAGTTGCTTATTTATATAAATCTTTCTATTGAAAATAGATAAGGAAACTTTAGAAATCTTCCTAATGAACGAGAACGAATGTTGTGTTTAAATTTGTTATAAATTGGAAATTCTTAGAAACTCAACTGTAAGATGTCTTTAATAGTGATTGATTCGAGAACAAAGTCCTCTATATTTATTAATTATCTAGCTAGTCATAATACTTATGTCAAACGACTGATCAGGGGATGATCAAGATAAAACAATCTTGTACATTCAAGCTGCCTCGGTGACACTGCAGCCAAACCACCTACTCAATACATAGTTGCATGTAGACACATCAAACAATGGTATCTAATAACAAATGGGCAAGTACAATGCTTATTTTGCGTTTCGCGGTAAAATTAGCATCATTATGCATATTACTTGTTTTTAAATAGGTGTACCACACATTTAAGATAAATTTTATAAAATAAAACAAAGACCTCGATTTGGCCTTAACAAGTCCATAAAGTATAATTCTTTTTATAAATCGCTAATTTCAAAATATCTTTAAAAATTAAAACTTATTATTCGTTAGCTTTATTATCGGACTAGCATTTTGGAAAGCAAAAAAATAAATCGTTAGTTTAGAGAGTAGGTTGTCGTTCGTTGTAACCAATAGCGATACTAGCAATCGGCCATTTTTAGACTCAGGAAATCAAGTTGAAAACTACTGAATGGTAGCCTAAGGCCCAGTGACTGAAAAATCAGATGCACGGAGTTTTTCTTGAAAACAAGATGTAAGGCTGGTGAGAACCAACTTTTATGTGAAGTTGAATTGTGAAATGGACCTCGCAATGTTCAGTCACTCACATTGTGAGACACACACAGCTTAGCGTAGACCAGCGCCACAATTCAGTTTTGTATAAGAGCTTTTTGTTACTGGTCATGTTCGTTATTCAGACATGTGTGCTTATGAAAAATTGAAGAAACTGGCCGCCCCCGCCCTACCTCAACCCCTCCCCCCCCCTAAAAAATGAGGGTCTACACTGGGTCTACACTGCATAAACATATTTTTTATTATGTTTATTGTTTTGGTTGATAGATTGGGATCGTTATCAGTCTATCCACACCAAATTTACGATCAAATACCATGGATTTGGTATATGGATTACAGTCAATAGGCCACAAACAAGTCAAATGGGCCAACTTGATTTTGAAAAAGCTCGAATAGGTCACAAAAAAGGCCACATTTTTATTTTATTTATAAAGATTTTATTTTCAGTGTGTTAATATGTTCTATGTCAGTTTATGATGTTTTATAAAATATTTTTCAACAAGTTGCTTTATTGGTTAGACATTTTGTACAAAGCAACATGTACTTTTTCCGGATTTTTGTCCAAGACTATTATGACTAAACAGGAATGAAAACAATTGACAAAATGTTGCAACAAAAGAAAAAAACATTATAATTATTTCTTTTTTGCGATATCAATTTAAACAAAAAAAACATTAACATAGATAAATGTAAAAAAAATGTTTTATATGAACAATATAAGTTGTAAAATCATCTGTCAGAACTACAATTAACATCATTCATGTGTCAATATGCTCTTTTGATCAATGACCTTATCTACACAAGTCACTTGGTCTACACTAGCACAGATTCTAATATTGATGCAGTTGCAACATAAGCTGTGTATTTTGCATTGTCCAACATGGAAATTGGTTTAGAAATTAATTAATTTATTTATTAAATATGACACCTTTGATTGCACTAGCACCTCTGACAGTTACTGCAAGTGTTGTAAATTGTAATCTTATATAACAATGTGACACCCTGACAAAACTGATTGAATCAACACCTTGGGTAGGTGTAGGGAACAGATTATGACAATAACACAAATTAATTTACTGTTTGATGACAGTTCAATTTTAAAAGCAAAAATGACAATCAGATGATGTTTTTATTTGTTCTTGAGATTCTGGATGACAAGCACAATTTTAGATATTAATTTAACAATGATACTATTTTTAAATAGGTTATGTAAATTTAAAAACAAAACTAACTCTTTACAGTGATTGTCATATATACTAGACTTACAAGTACTACCTGAAATGACTTGTGGCCTATTTGACATGATACCTCCAAAAATCACGTAATTATATCATGCATGAGTAGGCTAACAAATGTTAGACACAATTAATTTTTTTTCATATTTTGGCCAAATACATGACAGATTGTCCTAAATGAATGAAATTTCAGGTTTTATAAATTTTATAGACAATGATTTTCTCAAAGTAACTACTGATTAATAAATACCCTTTTAATTTGAATACACAGTAATATGGGATTTTAAATAAAAGAGAAATTTACCCTTTTACTCCACAGACATGCCTTTTTACCCATGTGAGACCAGTGTAGATCCAGATCAACTGGCACATCTGTGCCATCTGATCAGGATCTGCACTGTTCACTTTTTGGTCAGAAATAACCTAATGATTTAAACAAGTGAACATTGCAGATCCTGATCAGACATCATGGATGTGCTGGCTGATCTGAATCTACACAGTTCTTCCGTGCCATATCAGTTATCAGTTGGGACCAAAAAGTTTGACCAGAAAGCAGACTACATGTGTACCAAAAATAGCATCAAATATCAAGTTAGTGCTCATTTTGGGAATTAAAAGTGTTTTATTATTACCATATTTTCTGTCGTGTGCACATTTCAACATGATTTCATAATCAAAATATGTATGTGAGGTACATGGATAATTAAATACACTATTTACAAGGTGTCTGTTTTGTTTTGTTTTATTTTTGCAAATTTTGTTAAATATGCTTGGTGTCACTAAATTTGCTCAGCATCAAAAAGTTGTGTTTTTGAAAATAAAAAAAAGCTTTCATAATCATTTAAATTGTTGAAACAAAAATGAAGATTGCTGTGAAGAAGAAGAAAAACATTTCTTGCCATGTCAGTGGTTTTTTTTACCTCTTTACATACATGTGAAAATCTGAAAATACCGGTACTTGGATCTGCTTAAGCTGGACTTTTACACAGAAAGCAGGAAGTTGCACTAATAATAAATACAATGATTTTTTTCTTTTGTATGTTTATGTTTCAGCAATTGTAACAGTAGAGAAGTTTACATTTTTTAATTTATGGTACATTATAAAGAGTTTAGTAATACCTATTTTACAGTAGTTAAGCCTACATTTCTGCAATAAAAATATAAAATCAAGAAAATACCAACTGGAAAGAGCTTCAGAATTTGAAATTCACATTTTCAAGTATATATATTACATGTATAAAATACTTACCAGACAGAGATCCAAAAGTGGTTATGAATAATGGCCTTTTTAATTGCCAATTAATGTGTTCCCAGGTTTACATTTTTTACAATATTCTGAGTTCTCTTAAAGGCCCAATAAACTTGTCAAAGAGCATATTTTTATTAACCTAAATATTTTAGATTTCACCTGTATGCATATTAACACAAAAAATAAACCTTACAATAAGAAAAGGGTATTATCTTATTGATTTGCTGCATGTTTTGCGGATCGTTTATCTTGTTTACAAAACAAACAGCGAATCTTTCCGAGCTGATTTTCGGCAACTCTCGGCAGGCGACGGTCGCTGATTATGCAGAAGTGCATAAATTGATGACGTATTCCCCACTAAAAGCCGTTACCGGGATGGGTCGTATAACATTTACATCTTTCTTTGTTTACCTTGTAATGAAGTTAAAACTTAAAGAATCTCTATTTTTCCTCGTCTTTTTCTTTCCATGTTTGCATGATTTTGTGTTTACAACTTTTATGTGAATGACGTCACCGCGTTCTGCGTTCTTACGGCCCACGTACGGAAAAAACCGATAACTTTTCGCCGAGTGATTGTAAACATTGGTTAGTAATTTTGTGGGCTACAAAATACTGTGACGTTTTTATTCGGACCGGGTCTCAATGATTGAGAACATAAATATTTGGTCATTTATACTTTCTTTTGAAAAGGGTCAACGTGGTTAATTAATTTTCACAATGAAAAAAAAACAACGTTTTGACAAGTTTATTGGGCCTTTAACATTGTTATTATACATTTAAAAAAATGGACCAACAACATTTTTAATGCATGATTTGATTGGCAACCGCAATTCCTTTGGTAAAGAAAATAGATATAAAGAAGCATTTAAAAGTTTTAAATCAGTTACTAAGACGTGTAAAGGAGTGTTACGTATGGATAATCAGACTACATGACATTGTAACTATTTTTCAACTTAAATGAGTAACTCTATCATGAACATTCAAGTAACTTGGCTCAAATATGTACCATATTGTCACAATATTTTTCACACAGCATCTATAGCTTCAAGATCACTGTTGTTAATAACTGAAAATTTCTATGGCATTGTCATGCCTGCAGATATTTTCAAATGACTTTGCACAAATATGCCCCAAAATCTAGATGATGTAGGCCTATCACACTAAATATTGAAGTCTCAATGTGGCGTTAATGTGATGTATATAAAAACAGTACTTTTTAGGTCTAATGAGTAGGCTAACAAATGTTAGACACAATTTATTTTTTAATATTTTGGCCAAATACATGACATTATAAATCATTATCCGAGATTATCTTGAGCTCGATCAGAGGCAAAACATTAGTTCATATTAACCTACATGTTCCTTTATGGCTAAAAGCAAAATGAAATCTTTAATCATAAAAGCTTAATTTATAATTTTTAAACAGTAACAGAGTAACAGACTTTGTACTGATAGTCCAAAACTTAAATATACGTATCAGGCGTTGCTTCATTAAAAATAACACAAACTCCACACACAATAACAGTGCAGAATGGAACAGATACCAAAAGTTTATAAGGCCAATTATTAAATAACTATACGTTATTAGCCCTATAAAAAAGCATCTGCCACGTTCAATAACACGACGGCCTGCTTTATAACAGGGCCATTATCATTAACACTTTCTCGGCCCCGGGCCGAGAAGTGTTATAGATATAAAGCCCGCATCTGAAGCAATTTGATTGGCTAATAAGACAGGGCCGAAAAAGTGATAAAGATTTCAGCAAGAAACTCTAGGAAATGGCAGCCATTTTGTTTTAACTCGCTAATAATTCTGGAGGTGCTTTTAACATTAAGATTATGCCGGGTAAGAGAAAGTTTTCTGATATTGAGAGCTCAAAGGAATAACAGTAGACAGTCTGACAGTTTGTTGTACAAAAGTAATGACCAATATTAGTTACAAAATGTAGCATTTCTAAACAAACTGATAAAATGTTCTGTTATTTTTATAGTTGTTATGCATGGTTTCGTCGTATTTCTTGATTAAATAAGATTAAATTGTACATAACCATGAAATATACCGATTTAAAGTCACTTTTACACTTTTATTTTCCATTCATTTTCCCCATAATTCGCATAAAGCTTGATGTTTTACGAAGCTTCCAGCAGAGGTATAAGAATGAAACACTCTCAAATCATAGCATTTACAGACTCATACCATGAGAATCACTTCTAGCATTCAATGTTCAGCAAATACCCATCCTCTCCATTGAATTAAAACTTAAAATAAACAAATGGTACTGTTTTAAAGTTTAAAAATAGTAAACATTCGTCAAATTACGTCACATATCTCTCAAATGACGTGAATTGGCATCGTGACGTAGTAATTAAATTAATGAAAGTGCTCAATTAATTACAAAGTGAAGCGAGAGTAATGTTATAACTTGTAAGTTATAATATTGGCCTCGGGCAAATACGACTGCCCTCGGACAAATAACAGGGCCAATATCAAATCACTTATTTATTAACATATATTAAAAACAAAATACGCCACAAACAATCATTCATAAAACGAAATTGCCAGGAGTTAGTGCCGTCGAATGGTCAGTGGAAAAGCATTCTGCCACTGGGGTTTTAAAGCAGGTTCTAGAGTGAAAATAGTTTAAAAGAGAAAACCTTACATTGATTTCTTACAATTGGTATTAAAGTCCTAACCAAACTTGGTAATATATAGTATTTTGTTAATAAGAAATTATAACACGATATTTGGGTTGTGTTTAATCAGGGTTATTTGCGTTTTATTTTTTACTTGGACAACTTGTTTGACAAAATATCCAAAGATAGTTTTTTTCTCGAACGTCATTATGCAGTTAAGAAAGAATATATTTTTATATAAAGCAATTACTGACTGAAGTTGAGAATAGCACCCTATAGTAAATAACAGCGCCTAAGGTGTCAGATGTTAGGCTGTCACCAAAAACACGTGAATGGCTAGTTTCCTTTCCATTGATATACAACAATGCTTTCTTAACGTACATGATATGACCTGAGTATCCGTTTTTTATTTGAAGTGAGTTTTGTGCAGGAAATTTTAGAATATTCACACAATTGTCTTATAAGTGTTATCAAATTACGCAAAATATCGTATAAATGGAAACATTGTATTGGATTATATTTGATGATAGAACCATTATTAAATAATGTCTGTTTCATTTCTAGATGAAAGGCGGACTTAATGCGACGTATTGCAAAACTTAGTGAATAATAGATGAAGTCATCCTTGAGCTGGGAAGTAGATAGTGCTAATTTGGTAATAAAAAAGAATTTGAAAAAAGGTTAAATATGCATATCAGAAATAGCCACATTCAGAAAACAGTTTGTTCCCACAGCCTGAATGTAGAGAGGAAAAGAGAGCATGGCTTTATAATATACTTAAAGAAATCAGATACGCAACTTCTTTAAACACAAAATATATTTCGTGATTAAAGAAGTTGCGTTTTTAATTTCTTTTACTTTATGAAATGTACTTGAAGAAATTAGAAACGCAAGTTCTTTGTGTAAACATGAATTGCATTTCTTGTTAAATGAAGTTGCGTTTCTAATTTCTTTAAGTATATGATTACAATGTCACACAAATCAACGAAAATGAGAACATAAGAGGTTGTAGCCACGGAACGTGTTCTCTTATATACATTAAAGTACAAGTTGTCTAAGTGAATTAACTCGAGTCTAACCCATCAACTCGACAATGGTGCTTGAAAAAGAACACAAACATATAAAAAAAACATAGCAGCTCTAAGCACTGTCAAGCAAACAAGATAAAGTACTCAATGACCTAAATAATGGGTGGGTTGGAGTTTTTTTAACCAAGACAACTTGTACGTGTTTTTGTGATATGAGTATCATGTATGAGGTTGGTGCACCCTTGAACCTGGTTAAAACCCCCAGTGGCAAATTGTTTTGCCACTGACCGTTTTAACTCGGTAACCCCTCGGGTTATTGAAACTGATTATTTTAATACCATTCTCTCTTCTCCTCTTTGCTTTTTTGCTGTGTGGGGAGGCTGTGTCTGCTGGATGTGGTCATTCCTGATATGCATATTTCACTTTTTCAATAAGACTGGAGCACCAGAAGTTCAGTCAGCTAGAAAGTCGTAGCAGGAATGAAAAAGGGGACATGGTCGTTACTCCAGAGTTGCTGCTTTTTTTAAAGATATTATAGCTATTAATATTATGGCAAAGTTTCATAAAGATTGAAAAAAGTCATTTTAAGATAGAACGGACACTGCTTTTTTGTAAATTAGTAATGGCGCCGACTCCAAAATACTGTAGAAGCCTATATGTGTTCTTCCATTTGGGACACTCCTTTCTGCTTACTTGTTTTAAAGTGAGGTTAAACTATATCTTCTAACAACAATATCACATTATTAGACTATTACATCTTTTTCCCGGCGACTTATTTAAACAAATAATAATTTAATTTATTAATATAATTTAAGTATTTTTACTAAAATGTATCCTTAACTTATGAACTGCACCTTGATAATTCAAAAAAAACATAAGCAAAGCAAATATGTTTTAAAAATGTAAATCCTTATATGAAAATGGAAAAGGGAACTTATAAAGTCTTCTTAATGAACGAGAATGAAGGTTGTGTTCTGCTTGCGGCTTACCTTTCATGCTTACTTTACCTTTTTCACTTTGATGTTCATAAGAATTATAAATTGGAAATTCTTTGAAACTCAACTTTAAGACGTCATTAATCTTGATTTTTTCGAGAACAAAGTCCTCTATATTTATTAATTGTCTAGCTAGTCGTAAGACTAATGCCAAACGACCGATAAGGGGATTTGTTTTGAAAATTTAGACCACAAACATATTTTGAAATTAGTAGAATATATTCATTAGGTTTAATTGAAACTGCAAACGTTTCAGTGGCATTAAAAATGGATTCCTTTTTCTCTGGGCTCCATTAATCACAGGCGTAATACAAAGCGTTTTACCTAGTTGACTAATGTTGTCGTGAATTTAAATTTTGGAAAAGTTATACTTTATTTACTTGCATCATTTGTCGTGAAATGTTTAGACTAACAGTAGCGCTATTTGTGCAGTGTGGCGGCCGTAAAAGGTCTCCCCGTACATATAGTCAGTACTGTTATCAGTAAAATAACCCGTTACCGATGTCATGCAGTGATTGTAACGTATATCAGGGCTATCCGATCAACCTTTTTTGGGGGGTTGTCCCGGTTAGCTTAATTGGTTCCGTCGCAGGAATTGCAGGGCTAGGCGCTGTCGCCGTGACGGTGCGGGTTCGCTCCCAGCTAGAGACACTATCATTTGAAATTCTCAGTAGCGCTATTTGTGCAGTGTGGCGGCCGTAAAAAGTCTTCCCGTACATATAGTCAGTACTGTTATTAGTAAAATAACCCGTTACCGATGTCATGCAGTGATTGTTAAGAATATCAGGGCTATCGATCAACCTTTTAAGGGGGGGGGGTTGTCCCGATTAGCTCAATTGGTTGCGTCGCAGGAATTGCAGGGCTTGGCGCTGTCGCCGTGACGGTGCGGGTTCGCTCCCAGCTAGAGGCGCTATCATTTGAAATTCATAGTAGCGCTATTTGTGCAGTGTGGCGATCGTAAAAAACTCTCCCCGTACATATAGTCAGTACTGTTATCAGTAAAATAACCCGTTACCGATGTCATGCAGTTATTGTTACGTATATCAGGGCTATCCGATCAACCTTTTTCGGGGTTTTCCCGGTAAGCTTAATTGGTTGCGTCGTAGGAATTGCAGGGATAGGCGCTGTCGCCGTGACGGTGCGGGTTCGCTCCCAGCTAAAGGCACTTTCATTTGAAATTCACAGTAGCGCTTTTTGTGTAGTGTGGCGGCCGTAAAAAGTCTCACCATACATATAGTCAGTACTGTTATCAGTAAAATAACCCGTTACCGATGTCATGCAGTGATTGTTACGTATATCAGGGCTATCCGATCAACCTTTTTGGGGGTTTTCCCGGTTAGCTCAATTGGTTGCGTCGCAGGAATTGCAGGGATAGGCGCTGTCGCCGTGATGGTGCGGGTTCGCTCCCAGCTAGAGGCGCTATCATTTGAAATTCACAGTAGCGCTATTTGTGCATTGTGGCGGCCGTAAAAAGTCTCCCCGTACATATAGTCAGTACTGTTATCAGTAAAATAACCCGTTACCGATGTCATGCAGTGATTGTTACGTATATCAGGGCTATCCGATTAACCTTTTTTGTGGGTTGTCCCGATTAGCTTAATTGGTTGCGTCGCAGGAATTGCAGGGCAAGGCGCTGTCGCCGTGACGGTGCGGGTTCGCTCCCAGCTAGAGGCACTATCATTTTACATGTAGAAATTATATAACCTATTTGGTAACGAACAATTTGTGTCATATGACATTTATTCAGAGTGACTGGGTTTTATATATGGACATTATAATAGATACTCACCATGATCATAAACTCCATATTTAATCTGTGAAAAATTAGTGTTTTTCGATTTTTGCGCAGTATCATTAGGCTTTTTCATCGTTAAAGCACATAGCCTATATATTTAATATTACTCAGACGATTGATTTAGATCTTTGAGAAAATGTCACTCATCATGACATCATTATCAACTACACAAGTCGAAAAAATTAAGCAGTTATCCCTTCTCAGTTTGGACTTTTCTTAAAATTTTCATGTTGTGTGCCTATTAGGATATCAAGTTATCGATCTGAAGCTAACACCCTATTTAATTTATAACAAAGTCGGTAAATCCTTCAACATTATGTTTTGTTATTTGAATAGTCGAGCGCGCTGTCTCCTGTCAGCTATTGTTATTGAGATTGTGATATATTTATTGCTTACTTACTTATTACTTGATTTGTTGCGCTCAACACCGGGATAGGCGGCGTAGGCAGTAATATCTCCTTTTCCATTACTACTCATGAATTTTTCATATCTGTGGTGGGAGGTTTTGATGGCCAACTGAAAAAAATGGTCCTTACATGACCGTTAATATTAAAATTATACTACTCAAAATTTGTTGAGGGTCACTTTTGTAGTCTTTTGTAGTCTGTATGTTTTCCCGCTTAAATTATTTAAAACTCATTTTCAGTTCAATTTTAAAACTTTAATGAATAGTTCATCGGTTTTATGAAATAAACAATACAAACAAAACTTAATGCACCAACGAAAGTGGCCATTATCAAAATGTGTAGTATATTTATTTCATTCAAGGGCGTCTTTAACTACAGAGATTTCTGATGCAATGCACTATTAATTAATTTTTACTAACTGTCTATCCGCAATTAAATAACATCTTAGAGAATGATATTGCCTCTACCTGGGAGCACGTCACGGCGACAGCGCCTAGCCCTGCAATTCCGATTACGCAACCAATTGAGCTAACCGGGACAACCTAAAAAAAGGTTGATTGAATAGCCCTGGTAAACGTTTTCATCACTGCACGACTTCATAAACGGGTTATTTTAATGATAACAGTACTGACTATATGTACGGGGAGACTTTTTACAGCCGCCACATTTCACAAATAGCGCTGCTAATAGAGTTCCTAAAACGATACCGTACAATCGATTAATGCTATATGTGCTGGATATCAATTCTTTTAGTAAGTTTATTCCATCTGCTCTATGATCACTGAGATGCAGTTTATTGTACTCATCGCAATTTTAGAGAGTTTGATATGCTTAATGTTTAGGATAGGAGACTGTGAAACGTCCTCAATCGGTATTGTTATCATTTATTAACGTTGAAGGCCATAGGGCAAGATACTAATGTTAGTGTAAATATTGAGAATCGGGGTTTTGAGAAAGGTTCTGGAGTGCAAGTGTATAAAAAGAAAACAAAATGTACACAGCTGCCACGTCATTATGCAGTAAAAGTATACTTTTCCAAGTGTCTTACCTTATATAATATATCAAGACTAGTAACTCCTAGAAAATACAGGCTTACGCCCATAACTGTAAATCTCGTGGAATCTTAGGTTCCAGATGTCAAGAAAAGCACGTAAAAGGCGAGTTTCCTGGGATATTCCCGTTTGATATACAGTTATGCCTTAAAAACGTACATCCCGTGACCTTTATGTCCTATTTCGTTTCCAATACATTTAAAGATTAATTAAGGAAAATTGCACATTCACAAAATTGTTTTAAATTAAATAGGGAATCGTGTTGGGTATTAAGGAAAAGTTGCACATTTACAAAATTGTTTTGTTGAGTGTAAACTACATACAGTAACCTAGTCATACATTTTTAGACAATTGAGGAAATCAAAATTACCAAATTACGTTTTTTATTTTAAACTAAATAGGGAATCGTGTTGGGTACTACGGAAAAGTTGAACATCTACAAAATTGTTTTGTTGAGTGTAAACAACATACAGTAACAAAGTCATACATTTTAAGACGACAATTAAGAAAATCAAAATTACCCAATTACATTTTTGTTAATGAAAGAAGCTTAACTAATTTTTAAATGTATTCATCATATATAAGCAATTTCATGAGGAAATTGATTAAGTATGGTGCTGAATGTTGGCGTCCTTAACGTTGTTGTTATTATTCTAAATGTTAGCACGAAATTGCAGACCTTTGAATGACAAAAAATGAAAATCTACTGTTAAAACTTTTCCATTGCAAAGAAGATTTGAATAACAACAAAAAATATTGATTAAAATACGATCGGTTACTTAGTAAATTTATAAAATGTTTTTGTATTTAACGCTTTTGCTTTTAACTAATTAAAACAATTCCGATTGATGTGCGATATTTGATCTGCATATCCTGGTATAATTCAAATCATTACAATATGGAACTTGAACGTTAATCGATCGCTATTGTCTCCAAAATTCAAAGAAGAAACTGATACTAAAAGTGTATTTTGTATGGATAGCTTCTGGAACAATATAATAGTTATATCTCAAATCCTTATCAGATGCCATTTTCACACTTTGATCATTCAGACCCGTCATTCAGGTCCATTATTTTAATACGTATCTGATCCATGAAAGCACAAAAGATCAATCCCCTCGCTGTTACATAAGAAATAAAATGGGTTGACAAAAAGCTTACTAATCGCCTTAGACATAGACATTAAATAACTGTGGTTGTCTTCAGAACAAAAGAAGCTTTTCTGACGTGTCTGGTATTCTGGCTGACTTTTACTCATTATTAACAAAAAAAGGTGAAATATGCATATCAGGAATCGCCACATTCAGAAAAAACAGCCTCCCCACACTGTCAAGAAGAAGAGAGGGAGAGAGCATGGTTAATAAAATGATCAGTTTCAAAAGAGACACCACTAACAATTAACAAAAATGAGAACCCTTCTCGGAAAATCAAATGTTTATAATCTAGTTACAAGTATATATACGGTAAACATAATCAAAATATCTTTGCTTCAAATCGCCTACTTTGATACTATTTTTGTAATTAAAAAATTCTGTAATGTACGGTTTTGTAGTAGGTTTCAAAAGCAAACTGTCTTTTACTTGATTTATTTTATCAAATAGGCTTTATTTAAACTTCTTTGCTTCTTACGTTTCATATGTCGGTGTACTTTTGCATGCATTGCATTGTAGAATTGGTCGATGGGTAAGAGCTAATTCACCATGACAACTTGTAGTTTGTTTATATGGGGCAAGTTTGATGTTGGTGCACCTGTGTACCTGGTTTAAACCCCCAGTGGCAAATCGTTTTGCCACTGACCGTTCGAAGGCATTCTCAGATTCTTTTTATTGTTGTTTGTGGTGTCTTATTTCTAAATGATCATCTGATATACTCGTACTGTCCTCCTCTGTCCTATTATTGCTGAGTAGGGAGTTTGTGTTGTTTTTTTTAGTGTGGCTTTTCCTAACATGCACGTCTCACATTTCAAAGTCTCGTTTACAACAAAAGGAATTTAAGAGCCATACTAATTTATAAACCATATAAAACTGCAGTCGTCGTTTTGGCAGACTATTATTTTATAGCTCATCAAAAACTTTGCTAAAATGTCGTTTGGAAACAATATGTCAGATTTCCTATTTTAAAAAAAAAATCCAGCCGGGACATTTAACATTTTTAAATATTTCTAAATACAGTTTCATCATCGTACTTACTATTGAGTATCGCTTTTCATGTCAATACATTCTAAGACGATAGCCCTAACGAAAATACTTAATTTATTGCCACTTTTCTTTTAACAAAACAATAAATTACCTGTTAGAAATCAGTTTAATCGTATGTGACTGATTAAATGTTTAAAATGGAATTAGTTCTTATGTTTAAAGGCCTCAAAATTAGACACACGATGTAAACAGTTTATGCGCAGTTTCTATTTTGTTTCTCGTTAAAAGTTCTATAAAAATGTAAATTGTTTCCGAAACCTAATAACTAAAGCTGGGGATTCTTTTCAACGGATAAACGGATATAACAATCAATATTATACGATTTTTGCCAGATAAAAATGGCATTGCGCCCACACTTCATTTCACAAATGACATTGTTTGAACAGCATCTGGTGTAAAAAAATATCAACGGCCAAACTCGTGATTAAATTTCTCTTGTTCATAAGCATTTTTTTCTAGAAGTGATAGAGTTTTATTAACAAAATATTTCTAACACGATCTCGTGGTGAGTTTTCTCCGTTATAAAAGCATCATCTCTGTTAAAGACATGCAGACACTTCAATTAAGGACATTGATAATTACATTTTAATTTACTTTAGGACAATTCATTAGCTCTACCGAATCTGTGAATATTTTGCAAAATATTCGATTTATTAAGTAAAATATTCCACTCAACTCAGATGGAATTTTACGTAACAGACGGTCCTATTATTGACCTCTACAATAGTATTAAACATTGTTTTATCATCAGCACAATTAAAAATATAAATTCTGTTGTAACCCTTTGTTTAAAAATGGTTGGATTAAAAGTTAAAAATACTTAAGAAGTCAAAGTTTATTTCGAGGTTAATTTAAAGCAAGCCCCATAATCACGACCAACAATAGTGATTTTGACAAATTTTAAAATGGATTGAAATTTAACTAAGGGTGACAATTTGGAAATACACATTAACCTGGTTGATCCAGGATTTTGAAAATAAGTTTATAAGTTATTCCTTATTTAAAATATATTTTAAAAGAGTGTTATCTTTGTGAGATTCTGATTAAATATTTCCATTTAACTGTGTTAGGCAAAATTCAAGAATCTGAGTTTGAACTCAAATATTTATTCTTGAATATCTCATCAGGACTTGGTGTTATGGAATATTTCAATGATAATGAGAAGATTTTATTTCATTGTTACGTGTATTTTGTAGGCCTTTTCGTATTTGGATGGTTTTCTCTGCCTCTGTGAAATTTCTTAAACACTATAAACGATTTGATATAAAAATTTAATACATTACATAGAAGAAAAAACAAGGAAAGCTACCTTATTGTGTACTCCTCTTCGGGGAAGCGAATCCGTACACCGACAGCGCCTAACCATGCAATGCCAATTACCCTACCTATTGAGTTAATCGGGACAACCCCAAAAAACTGTTGATCTGATAACCCTGATAAACGTAACCCTGTTACCGAAATATTGCAGGCTTGTTCCGATCACGCTCCGATCACGCTTTGTATGTATCTATATGTATTAATTGTCTAGCCAGTCCTAAGACTAATGCCATGGGATTTGTTTTGAAAATTTATACCACAAACATATTTTGAAATTTGTAGAATATATTCGTTAAGTTTAATTTGAAACTGCAAATGTTTCAGTGGCATCAAATATGGATTCCTTTTTCTCAGGGCTCGATTAATCACATGCGTAATACAAGGCGTTTTTACAGTAATTACCCTGCAGTTGACTAATGTTGTCGTGAATTAAAAATTTGAAAAGTTATACTTTATTTACTTGCATCATTTGTTGTGTAATGTTCAAAGACATAGACATTATGTAACCTATTTAGTAGAGATGACATTTATTCAGAGTGGTTGGGTTTTGTTTGCTTGATTCTAAAAAAACCCACTTTTCGTAGCGGAAAGAAAAATACATTTGCTGTTTTTTATCTTCTTTGAAAAAAAGTGAAATATGCTTATCACGAATGGCCACTTCCAGCAGACAGCCTTCCCAAACAGTCAAAAATGGAAAGGAGAAGAGAGCATGGTTAAACAATGATCAGTTTCAAAATACACGCCACAAACAAGTAACGAAAGTGAAAATCCGAGGGGTTACCGCTGTGGAACGGTCAATGGCAAAACAATTTGCCTCTGGGGCTTCAAACCCGGTTCTAGGGTGCAACAACCTCACACTTGCCACAACAGATTCTCATATATTTATATACAAACAAGTACAAGTTGTCTAGGAGATATTTAACTCTGCGTTGGTGTTTCTTTACTGTGGCATTTGAAGGTACGATACAAGTCAGTTTAAGATAACTGACTACAAACAAATTTTGGTGCAGCATACCGGTCTAGCCGCAATGTTAACATTTCTGCCACAAAAATCTCAAAGGCCGTTATTACGTGGAAATCTCCATAAAAAGACAATTCTGATGCTAACGATACAGAAAATAATCGCCAATATTATTTCTTTCTAGAAAACGGCAACGGTCTTAGCTGATCACCTTCATAATGTAATAAACTAATATCTAAAAACAACTAAGTGTTTTGAATGTATATTACCCGTGTTATCATAAAAGAGTTATTTTCAATTTTTGCAAAGTATCATTTTGATTTTTCATCGTTTATACATATCGCTTATATATACTCAACAAAAATAGAAACCTGACACTTTATATTTGGTGTATTTTCCTGGAATCAGATTTAAAGCTAATTGAATTGTGGTATGTAATAAAAATTGTGCATGTTTTGAACTTAATTATGCATTTTGATATTTTTGGTGCATGAAACAAGTGATTCAGTGGTTATTTTCTTTTGGATGGTGCAAAAATATATAGATTTTGAATATGCACCTCATACTTATTCAAAGTTACAGTGTCAGGTTTCTTTTTTTGTTGAGTATATTTAATATTATTCGGACGATTGATTTAGATCTTTAAGAAAATTTAAATCATCATGACATCATTATCAACAACACACTTCGAAAAAATTTAGAAGTCATGTCTTCTCAATTTAGATTTTTCTTAAAATGTTCATGTTGTGTGCCTATATCAAGCTATTGATCTGAAGCTTTTACTGAATACCCTACACGATTCTCTTGTGAGGTTGGTGCACCCTAGAACCTGGTTTAAACCCCCAGTGGCAATTTGATTTGCCACTGACCGTTCCAAGGCGGTAACCCCTCGGGTTCTCATTTTTGTTTTTTGTAAGTGGCGTCCTTTTTGAAACTGATTATTTTATTAACCATGCTCTCTCCCCCTCTCTTCTTCTTGACTGTGTGGGGAGGCTGTTGTTTTCTGAATGTGGCAATTCCTGATATGCATATTTCACCTTTTTTTAATTTATAAAAAAGTCGGTAAATCCTTCTTATGCATACCATTGTTTGGGATTGATCAAAATTGTACTGTTTATTGGTGTATATATTGTGTTGCGCTCAACCCGGGGCTAGGCGGCGTGGGCAGTAATATGCATTTCCACTACTGCCCACGAACAGGCTCAATCAAACCGAGCCTGCAATACTTCATATTTGTCGTGTTCGGTGGCTTCCCTTTTCATCTATTTCAACATTATGTTTTGTTCTTTCATGAGTCGAGCGCACTGTCTTCTGATATCTCTCGTTATTGAGATTGTTGTATATTTATTGCTTACTTACTTACTTACTTACTTTATTTGTTGCGCTCAAACCCGAAATAGGCGGCGTATGCAGTAATATCTCCTTTTCCATTATGATCGATGAATATTTCATATCTGTGGTGGAAGACTGTGATGGCTAACTGTTAATAATGGTCCTTGCATGACTTGCAGAGTCTTTTTCCCCTGTTAATTTAAATACATCTATTTTTACAATTTCCATGGTTACTAGCAGTTTTTAATTGTTGAAAGAAACAACAATAATATTATTTATTAATTTAAAAAGACAATATGATTATTACTGTTTCGAAAGATTTGTGTGCATTATCCGCACTTATGACCTTGTTCGAATGTAATTATTATTATTATTATTATTATTATTATACTCAAACCTTGATAAGGGCCACTTTTGTAGTCTGTATGTTTTCCCGCATATTTAAGACTCACTTTTCTGTTCAATATTTCAATTTTGATGACTTGTTCATCGGTTTTACGAAATAAACAATATAAACAAAACTTAATCTATCATAAATTGTTGAAAATGTTAACCTGATCAGCAATAAGAATTTCAGGCAAAGTGGCTCTTATCAAATGTTGAGTAGTATATTTATTTCATTCAAAGACTTCTTGAACAACAGTGAGTTCTTGTGCAAAGCAGTATTAATTCGATTAACTAACCGTCTATCAGTACATGTAATTAATTACCATTTTAGAACGTTCTTAAAACGATACCGTACATTTGAATGATGCCCTATGTGCTTAATATGGATTCTTTGGTAAGTTTATTCCATCTGCTCTGTTATGACTAAGATGCAGTTTATTGTACTTAGCGCAATTTTAGAAAGTTTGATCAACTTTATGTTTAGGATAGGAGACGGTGAAACGTCCTTAATCAGTACTGTTACCATTTTCTAACGTGGAAGGCCATTGGGCAAGATACTAATGTTTGTGTAAATACTGAGTAGCGGGATTTTGAGAAAGATTCTGCTGCAGTGCAAGAGTATAATAAGAGAACAAAATTTACATAGCTGCCACGTGATAATGCAATAAAACTATATTTTTCAAAGTGTCTTACCTTATATAATATATCGTGACTAGCGATTCTTAGAAAATAGAGGCTAACGCCCATAACTGTCAATCACGTGGAATTTAATGTTCAAGATGTCAAGAAAAAATACGTAAAAGGCAAGTTTCCTGGGATATTACCGTTTGATATACAGTTATGCCTTAAAAACGTATATACCGTGACCTTTATGTCGTATTTATTTTCAATACATTTGAAGATAGTAATTTCAGGGAAAAGTTGCACATTTTAAAAATTGTTTTGTTGAGTGTTAACTACATAGAGTAACATAGTCATACATTTTTAGACAATTAAAAGAATCAAAATTACCCAATTACATGTTTTGTTTTAAATCCAATAGGGAATAGTGTTGAGTATAAAGGAAAAGTTTAACATTTACAAAATTGTTTGTCGAGTGTTAACTACATACAGTAACATAGTCATACATATTTAGACAATTAAAAAAATCAAAATTACCCAATTACATTTTTTTTGTTTTAAATGAAATAGGGAATCGTGTTGGGTATTAAGGAAAATTTGCACATTTTAAAAATTGTTTTGTTGAATGTTAACCACATACAGTAACATAGACATATATTTTTAGACAATTAAGAAAATCAAAATTATCAAATTACAATTTTTCGTTAATGAAAGAAGCTTAACTAAGTTCAAAACTAATTCATCATGAACAAGCAATTTATTGAGGCAACTTATTAAGTATGGTGCTGAATAAATGTTGTCGTTCTTTACGTTGTTGTTATTATTTCTTAATGTTAGCACAAAATTGCAGACCTTTGAATGACAAAAAATGACAATCTACTGTTAAAACTATTCCAGTGCAAAAAGGATGTTAATGACAACAAGAAATATTGATTAATATACGACCGGTTACTCTGTAAATTTATTGATTTGTTTAGAAAGCGTTTGCTTTTAACTAATTAAACAATTCTGATTGATGTCCGATATTCGATCTGCATATCTTAGTATAATTCAAATCATAACAATATGGATACTTGAAGTTTAATTGATCGCTTTTGTCTCCAAATTCAAAGAGGATACTGATACTAAAAGTGTATTTTGTATGGATTGCTTCCGGAAAAATATAATAATAGTTATATCTCAAAACCTTATCAGATGCCATTTTCACACTTCGATCATTCAGACCCGTCATTCAGGTCCATTATTTTAATACGTTTCTGTTTCATGAAAGCATAAAAGATCAATCCCTTCGCTGTTACATAAGAAATAAAATGGGGTGATAAAAAGGTTACTAATCGCCTTAGACAGCGGACATTAAAAAACTGAGTGTGTTTTAAAAATTTCTAAATTCAGTTCTATAGAGTATCGCGTTTCATATCAACTCATTCTAAGACGATGCCCATAACGGAATTCCGCAATTTATGCCAAATATTTATTCACATAACAATAAATAAACTATTAGAAAGCAGTAAAATTTTCTGTGATAAATTTAATGTTTAAAATAGAATAAGTTCTCATGTTTAAAGGCCTCAAAATAAGACACACCAAACTTAACAGTTTATGCGCAGTTTCTATTTTGTTTCTCGTAAAACGTTCTATAAAAATGTAAATTGTTTCCGAAACCTAATAACTAAAGCTGGGGATTCTTTTCAACGGATTAACGGATATAACAATCAATATTATACGATTTTTGCCAGATAAAAATGGCATTGCGCCCGCACTTCATTTCACAAATGACATTGTTTGAACAGCATCTGGTGTAAAATGATCAACGGCCAAACTCATGATTAAATTTCTCTTGTTCATAAGCATTTTTTTCTAGAAGTGATAGAGTTTTATTAACAAAATATTCCTAGCACGTTCTCGTGGTGAGTTTTCTCCGTTATAAAAACATCATCTCTGTTAAAGACATGCAGAAACTTCAAAAAAGGACCTTGATTATTACATTTTAATTTACTTTAGAACAATTCATTAGCTCGACCAAAGTCTGTAAATATTCTGCAAAATGTTCGATTTATTTAGCAAAATATTCCACTCAACTCAGATGGAATTTTACGTAACAGGAGCTCCTATTATTGACCTCTACAATGGTATAAACATGATTTAATCCTAAGCACAATATAAAAAGTAAGGTCTGTCGTAAACTGTTGATTTAAAAATAGTTGGATTATAAGTTAAAAATACTTGAGAAGTCAAAGTTTATTTCAAAGTTTATCTACACCCAGGCCCCAATATCACGACCAACAAAATTGATTTTGACTAATTTTAAAAAGGATTTAAATTCAACTAATGGTGATAATTTGAAAATGCACATTTACGTTTTTGATCTAGGATTTAAAAAAAGTTTATAAATTATTCCTTATTTAAAAAAACATTTTAAAAGAGTGTTATCTTTGTGAGATGCTGATTAAATATTTCCATTAAACTGTCTAAAGCACAATTCAAGAATCTGAGATTGAACTCATTTGATTTGTTTCTTTTATCCATGTCATCGTGTTCTTGTTAATTTGACTCCAGGAGGTCTGGCCTCGGTAAGATCATTGAGTTCTCGCAGTTTTGGCTTTGCAATGGTTTTAGCTTCTAATGTTTTATATGTGTGTGTGCTTTTGCATGCAACATTGTTAAGCTGATAGGTGAGTTGGGGTTATTTCATTTTACAGCCGCCACACGATACAAACATCATTACTGTTATATTGAAATAGGTGAAAAAAGGATCTTTGAAAACAATAAAATACAAATGAAAGGGCCTATTCATCCAATGTCAACGCTACCTATAGAGTTAACCGGAACAACCCCAAAAATATCGATCGGATAACCCTGATAAACGTAATCCAGCAATCGAAATATTGCAGGCCTGTTCCGATCACGCTTTGATCACGCTTTGCATGTGTTCATGCATGCGCGACAACTACTCTACAAACTGGAATTCTTTGTGGGGCCACCTTGTACGATGGACGAAATTGTCACGTCTTTTATTTAATAAGCAATGATATTTATTTGTCTGTTTCCATCGACGTCCGGCTGTTTAATATTTCGTACGTTTTTAGATGCTTGAGAATGGAAAGTTTCGTATTCACGGACATGACGTCTGTCAAGTCGGATCAACAGAGAGCCATTATTGTGGGGTGACCTGCCAAGAACAAAACATACCCTTTTCAGGTCTAACACGCATTTTGCAATATGCACTACCATCCCTGCTTTTCGTCTAGACGCATATCGCAGGTTTCCGAAATATTCTAAAAGTAAAAAAAGCATCAAGAGTGGAAGAGAATACGTTCAATTTCTAAAGATGCTGAAAATTAAGAAAGAAAGACCTTAGAACATTAAGAGCCACTTTTTTCAAATCTAAGGAACGGTTGCATTTCTTTAGGAAAATTTGACACAATGTATCCGCCGTGGGAAATGTCAGACGAGCAACCAATATAGCTGTTTATTTGCTTTTTTATGTAAAGAATTAAGGGTTAGGTGATCATCTGCCTACATTAAATGCAAGAAATTAACAAAGTATTACATGATTCTTATAACTTATTTAGAAAAATTCCGATCGGAATATTTGCACTTTAAATGGAATTTTCCGGCCAGAAAAATTCCTATCGGAATTATTTTCTTTCCCGTCAGAATAACATGACTTTATCTATGTTTTAGGCAGTATTTCTGTTCAGAACTTTAACATTAACAACTTAAACTTTCAAATGATGTATTATTAAGTATAAGACTTCATTTAAAATAAAAAAAATCAGAAATTATAATATTCCGAAAATTCACAAGATCGTTTAGATATTACATTGACATATCACGGAATAAGATATTGAATATACCGTAAGTGCGCAAATGACTGACAACCTCGCTTTCGATCTACCAACAATAACTATGCCTGTCTTTAAAGACTGTTCAGAGGAAAACCCCAAAGATGTGTTTAAAAGCAGGCGGTCTTTGTTCACCGGTCAATTTGTTCTTTAAATAAGTCAATGAGACAAAAAATCTGGTCTTTATCCATAAGGTCTTTGTTTACAGGCTGTCTTTATCAAAGGTTTTAAAAAAAATTGTAATGTTAGACATAGGCTTTCAATGAAAACTCTACCTCTGAGGTCATTAGTTATATTAGTTCTTGAAGCAGAAGTGTTTGTTTGTTATACAAGGAAAATGATAAATTCAGATATTTATTTTGTCTTAAAAACATTTATGCAAACATTTATACCATTATAGCTAAATTGTATGCGTCGTCAGAATTGCAGGGCTAGTCGCTGCCGCCGTGACGGTGCGTTTTCGCTCCCAGGTAGAAGCGAAATTATTTGAAATTCACAATGTGGCGGCCGTAAAACATTTCCCCATACACATAGTCAGTGCTGATATAAGTAAAATAACCCGTCCCCGATGTCATGGAGTGATGGTAACGTATATAAAGGCTATCCGATCAACCTTTTTTGGGGGGTAGTCCCGGTTTGCTCAATAGGTAACGTCGTCGGAATTGCAGGGCTAAGCGCTTTCGCCGTGACGGTGCGGGTTCGCTCGCATGAAGAGGCAATATCATTTTATAGATATAATGGATGCACTTATATTCGCGGGTGTATAATTTCGTGGTGTTCTGTTGTGGAAATGGTCGTGAAATCTTACATATAAAAAACCAACTTGCGTTTACATTGTATATTCAATTCGGTTTTTTGTGATGGTTTTAAAATCATTTTTAAGTAATCCACGAAAATAAGAATATTTATAAATAAGTTAACAATTAATTTGGAGCTTTGTCCTCTACCAAAATCTTGCTCTGATCTCGGTAAGATCATTTAGCACCCGCCCTTTTACTTGACCCATCTAGTAACCTTTCATGTTCTGTATGTTCGTGTCCTTTGTCGAGATGATTGGAGGGTTGGAGTTTTTTCACCAAGACAACTTGTACTTGTTTGTTCTTGTTAGGACCTGTTGGGGCAAGTGTAAAGTTGGGGCTCTCTAGAACCTGGTTTAACCCCTCATTTGCATATTGTTTTTTGCCACTGACCGTTCCAAGGTTGTAACCCATCGGATTCTCGTTTTTGTTAAATGTTTGTGGTGTATGTTGTGAAACTGATTATCTTGTTTACCATGCTCTCTCTAGTTTTCTGCTTTAAAGCTGTTTGGGGAGGCTGTGTTTTCTGAATACGGCATTTCCTGATATGCATATTTCACTCTTTTTCCCAACCGTAGACAGTGACAGTAAACTTAATCACAGAGAAGCGGCGATCATTTCCTTAATTATATTTCTGTCTAGCCTAGACATATCCGAATGAGAATCAAGTATAGATAGCGTTATGAAATATGCATGCTTCGTGTACTTTGAATAAATATGTATTGATTTTATCATTGACGTTGATTCTCAGTTATTTCACTGCTTTCAGCTTATCCTGGACGTTCAACTAAAAATTGTTTTGCCTGATTGATGCGTCTACATATTAAATTAAACTAATATATCATCTCTAAATATGACGATGTTAGACATGACCTGAATAAATAAGAGTTTTTCATGCAAACCGACGCATCTGACTGGTTTAAATAGAATTAGGCGAGAACTCTGAATAAAAGCTAAATAATAAACTCGACATTACCCAGCATCACAGAAATAAATATGCACATTATTCGAAAAGGACACACAATAGACCATTATAATTGCATTGATTAAACAGATAAAAAATCACATAACACACAGTAGACTATTACTTGCATTGATTCAACAGAAAAAAGTTTATAAAGCTCTTATAAATAACCTCTGTATCAGGTTGAATTACACCAAATCACGCTGTATCCCTCCGTGATCCATTCGAATGAAGTCCGTTTTAATAATATGCTATTTTTTCTCATCATCTGGGGGCGTCTTAACTGTTAGAAATCGGCCTGTTTGTGGCTTGTTTGCAGAAATAACATATCAGGAAAATAAATGAAAGCAATTTCATGCCTATATCTCGTTTGGTAGAAGCGAACTAGTTCCGGATCAGCGGATGTATATTTTTGGCACCGTATTTGCGATACCGCGTTTAAAATAGGGTCTGTCCGGTTAGAGATCAGTAATTTTCATACAAGTAAGTTAACCACCTGTTTCCTGTGTGTTTTTGAATAGATGAAATGTAGATCTTCACGGCAATATATGGTTGTCTAGAAATTAAGATGACAGAAATCATGTTAAATGTACATTGAATATTGAGAATTTAACATTGAGGTCTATGGGAATTGGATTTACCTTGTTCAACCTATAAGATTCAAAACCTCAAAAATGTCGAAGTCGACAAAACTTGATTTCGGTGCTTGAAATCGGCTAAGTTTGATTAGGTTTTACGTTTTAAAGAACTATTTGACAAAAATCTTGTGTTTGAATAGAAAAAATCTTAATTTTGGGCACCGGATCCTAATCGTTATTCACTTTTACACAATTGAGTTGCCTTTGGGATCCCATCTTTATACAACAGATAGCATTAGTACATGTTTGTGTTGAAAATCAGACTCAACAAGTTTGTTCTATTATAAATAGTTGATTTTAATATAAAAATTGAAAAATATGTCTAAAAACAAGCAATTTTACAAAAATTAATCGGAAAATTTGAGGTTTTTTTAATATATGGGCGGGCCTCTTTGAACCTTTATAAATCGAGTTTAAGTGCAGATATCAAGTTGAAACTTCAACAGTTTATTACAAATACATAACACAATGAAAAAATATCATAATCATTAAATTTTGAAACTCAAGTTTTTCTTATAGGTTGAATTACACCAAATCACGCTGTATCCCTCCGTGGTCCATTCGAATGAAGTCCGTTTTAATAATATGCTATTTTTTCTCATCATCTGGGGGCATCTTAACTGTTAGAAATCGGCCTGTTTGTGGCTTGTTTGCAGAAATAACATATCAGGAAAATAAATGAAAGCAATTTCATGCCTATATCTCGTTTGGTGGAGGCGAACTAGTTCCGGATCAGCGGATGTATATTTTTGGCACCGTATTTGCGATACCGCGTTTAAAATAGGGTCTGTCCGGTTAGAGATCAGTAATTTTCATACAAGTAAGTTAACCCCCTGTTTCCTGTGTGTTTTTGAATGAAATGAGATGAAATGTTGATCTTCACGGCAATATATGGTTGTCTAGAAATTAAGATGACAGAAATCATGTTAAATGTACATTGAATATTGAGAATTTAACATTGAGGTCTATGGGAATTGGATTTACCTTGGTTCAACCTATCACGAATATAATAATAATAATAATAATAATAATAATAATAATAACACGGTGACGACACGATTTATCGTTATTTTAGAAGATTCTAGAATGTGACGTCACATCCGCCTTTCTGCTTACGCTCTAACATAGACAGGACGCAAAATTTAATAAAAGAACTAAATCTTGCTTAATCGCAATAATTTATAAGAAAATGAGAGGAAAAGGGGTCAAGAAAAGAAAGACCGCAGAGGAACTTAGTTCGCAGGTTGAGAAAAGGCGACGATCTATAAAGGAAACACGGGTGGAACCGAATCCGGAGCATGTCACCTTGGCTTCAACTGAAGACGCTAGTACAGGTATTATCCACACAGTAGATTTTGCATCATTATTAAACAATCAAGTTAATCGGCTAGGGTGTGGCGGGACAGAAAATCCCATAATGTCCAATATTATAGAATTACCTGGTTCGAGCACTGTAGGTACCGCATTGGGGCCACTTTCGGCCAGTCCGATAGTAAATATTTGAACAATAGACATTTTAGTACAGATCAACCCCCTATAATCATTGGCCAGGACGTCGAACAAGTACGCTGTTTAACAGATGATTTATCGGTTCATATTCCCATAAGTGTAAGGAAGCAGATTGAACGGGGGGTGGGGGAGGGGGGGAATATGTTAATTTGGCTTTGATGTTAAAAGGTGCAGTTGAACTAGATGAAATTTCAAATGGATGTACCTTGCGTCTGTCAGCCAGTGGCATACTTGAGTCCAAACCTTCAAATTGCAAAGACAAAATTCAAACCGTAGAAAAGTGGACTGATGCGTTTATAATTTACATGTCCGTATTCATTCAGGCTAATCCGGCCAAAGCAAGTGAAATGCTTAATCGGTACATGTCACTTATAAGAAAGTGTGCACAAAGGCAGGGCGGTTACGCCTGGAGAACGTATGATGAACAATTTAGAATAAGGCAGGCCTCGTACCCAGGTTCATGGTCGGCTATCAACCAAGATTTATGGTTCCGTTGTGTTTCATTCAGAGAAACTCAGAATCAGGTGTTACAGACGACTAACAGCGCGTCCCGTGCAAAATGTTTAGACTTTTACCAGGGCCGTTGTAACTGGCAGAATTGCAAATTTTTGCATACATGTACCCGTTGCGGGCTTGGACACGCCCGTATTAACTGTCAGCTTGATAGTACAAATACGCCTGCTGATGTGAATGGCAGCCAGTCTCATTTTAGAATGACGGGTGGATTTCGCCCCCGTGGATCCAACTCTTTTCGTTTCAAACGAGGCGGTTACAGGGGTTTCGGATCGACAAGAAATTTCGCACCCAAATCATAATAATGACGTCATCAATATTAACATTTCAAGTACAAACGTCAGCGAGGTTGTTATGAATTATGACCTTTCTTGCAAAAGTGCATCTACTCCGATCAATATTTCGAACCTAGAATGTGAGCTTAGTTTTTACAGTCATTGTGATCGAGAAACGTTGTTAGCGGGTTTCACGGTAGGATTTCCGTTGCATTATACTGGCCTGCGTAGTCATGTAGAATTTAAAAATCTTCGGTCTGCAAACAATTTCCCAGACATTGTTCGGAATAAGATATCTAAAGAAATTCAGGAAAAACGGGTAGCAGGCCCGTTTGAACAAATTCCAATTAATACTTTACGTGTATCGCCTATTGGTTTGGTCCCGAAGAAAACAGAAGGTGAATATCGGTTAATACATCATCTGTCATACCCAGAGGGGCGGTCAGTCAATGATTTTATAGACCCTAAGCTTTGCTCAGTACAATATTCGAAATTCGATGATGCAGTTCATATGCTCCAAGACCTGGGTAAAGGTTGTTTTTTGTTCAAAACAGATATAAGAGCACATTTCGTTTACTTCCGGTGCATCCAATCGACTTCGATCAACTTGGAATCAAATTAGAAGGGAAGTACTATGTTGATAAATGCATGCCTTTCGGTTGCTCGATAAGTTGTAGTACATTTGAAAAATTTGAAAGTTTCATCGAATTCTGTGTTAAACGTAGAATTACAACGGGGCAAATATTGCACTACCTGGATGATTATTTGGGCTGGAATCGAACTCTCGAATCGTGCCTTCATGTTAAAAAAACTCTGGAAGAAGTGTTACAAATGTTGAACGTACCAATAGCGATTGACAAAACAGAAGGGCCGACAACGGTCTTATGTTTCTTAGGTCTTGAGTTAGATCCTCTTAAAATGGAGGTTAGGATGCCTCGGAAAAAAATTCGGGATATTGTTGATAAAATTGAAAATGTTTTACGAAAAGAAAAGGTAACGCTTAAAGCAATGCAGAGTCTGATTGGTGTGCTTAATTTTGCCTGTCGGGTCATTTATCCAGGTAGGCCATTCTGTAGGCGATTGATTAACGCAACGTGTGGTTTAAACAAGCCGTACCATCACTTACGCGTGACAAATCCAATAAAGGCTGATTTAAGAATGTGGCTTGATTTCTTTTCTAATTATAATGGAGTGTCAGTGTTCCATGATAGGTTCTGGGTGTCTAGTGCTGATTGTGAATTATATACTGACGCAGCCGGTACATACGGTTTTGGTTGTTATTTTAGAGGCAAATGGTGTGCCGCGGCCTGGCCACATGAGTGGCGAGCAAATGGTGTTTCTGATGACATAACTGTACTGGAGTTGTTTCCCATTGTTGTGGCAATTCACATTTGGGGCGCGTCGCTACAAAACAAAACGATTAGGTTCAATTGTGATAATCAAGCGGTAGTCCACGTCATAAATTCAATGACGTCGAAGTCTGAGAAAGTGATGATTTTGCTTCGTAAACTCACGGTGTTGTGCTTAAAATACAATATTGTTGTACGATCTGCCCATGTTCCCGGGGCCCATAACGCTATTTGTGACTCTTTGTCTCGGCTTCAGTTTTGCAGGTTCCGCGATTTAGCGCCCGACGCCGAGATTCAGCCAGATCAAGTTCCGCCCCATCTTTGGAATGTCTTCAAAGTAGAATCCCAAAGTTATTAGCTGGTAGTCAGGCTCCGAACACAATACTTGCATATCAGAAGGCCTTGTCCACATTCTGTCATTTTAGAGCCCAATATAACATGCCGGATTGTTGGCCGGCAGCGGTCCAGCACATACTATTATTTATTACGTACTGTTTTGAGAAAGGGTTTTCGGCGTCCACAATTCGTACATACCTAAGTGGCTTGGCTTATCAACATAAAATTCATAACTGGTACGATCCAACACAGATTTTCATTGTCAAAAAATTGTTGGATGGATGTTCCAGACTGAGAAAATCAATTGATCTTAGAAAACCTATTCTTCGTCATGATTTACTGGTTATTTGCGGTCAACTTGCAGACGTATGCTGGGATTACTACGAGACCACTATGTTTAAAGCAGTTTTTATATTGGCATATTTTGGCTTGTTTAGGGTCAGTGAACTTGTCTATACGACATTGATGCATCATGAACGACCACTTAAAATAACTGATATTTCGTTTGTCAGCAAATCGTCGGCTCTTAAAGTGACAATCAGAGTATCGAAAACATGCCAAGTTGGTTTGCCGGTGACTCTCATTATTCCTTGTGTGAAGGAATCAGAATGGTGTCCAGTCTGTTGCTTACATCGATACTGTACAATTCGACCAATCGGTCCGTCATACTTGTTTATACATGCAGACGGTAGCCCGTTAAAGAGAACACAATTTGCAGGTGTATTGGCAAAACCGGTAAGGAGAGCGAATTTATCTGGTTCTCAATATCGATCACATAGTTTTAGAATTGGCAGAGCGACACAGTTAGCCGCTGATGGTGTAAGTATGGAGGTAATTTAAAAAATGGGTCGTTGGAAGTCAAATGCTTGCCAGTTATACATCCGCCAATAAAAGTGTTTAGAGTACTTGAGTTAAGAAATGTAGTTTATGTTCATTATATTTTTTTAGATATTTGGATGATGGGTGATTCGCTTCTGTATTGGGCAGGCAAACGTGCGGCTGACACAGGGAAAGCAAACCTCAGACTCCCGGGTAATTTGTCAATAGGATGGAAGGGCATCCGTGGTATGAGGTGGGGTGATTTTCACCACAGTTTGCAACGGGAGTTTTTATTTTACCCCGTACAACCCAAGGTTATTTTGTTACATCTTGGGGGAAATGACCTTAATACGTCAAGTTTGTTAAAACTTAAACGTGTCATTAATAAAAAGGTAGAATATGTTTTTAATACTTGTAGCGAAACAATTTTGGTATGGTGCGATATTCTTCAGCGCAGAGTATGGCGGGGCAGTGGCGAAAAAATTAATGTTGTAATGGAACGAAAACGTAGGAGAGTAAATGGGTTTGGTAAAAAGGCAGTGATGAGTAATATTAGAGGAAGATGTCTTTCAGCAGAAATTGACTGTACTACTGCCGGATTTTATAGAGCAGACGGGGTACTTCTTTCCGATGTAGGATTAGAAATGTTTCTTGACAATATACGTGAATGTTTGCTTGATATATTACGTTAAGCACCATAAATATTTAAGGGGCTAGAATTTGGAGGATAAATTCTGCGAATTTATTGTGGCGGAAATTCTAGCGGTCTGGAAGGTCGATCCCGCATTAATGTTTCCCTCTCACTACAAAAGTCCTTCCGGAAATCTAGGGTGAGAGAGGCAAACCATAATTTGGGTCTTTGCAAATACTATATTACATAAAATCGCTGATGTGCAACAGTCTGAGTCTTATATAGGAAATGGCTGCTTTCAAAATTCAAAATTGTAGAGATTTAATTTAGGGGCCAGGGTCTCGCTAGCACAGTATAGGTACTTGGCGTCTCCCGTGTATCCCCTAAATTTTTGGCTGGCCTTTCGGTATTGCTTATTGATGCATGCGGATTGCATGGAACTGCGGACTGCTAGTGTTGCGTATACCAAAGGTATTGCAGGTATTGCGTATTGCAGGTGTTGCGTATCGACCGTGTGGCCCGTATGGTATATATTTGTATTGCAGGTGATACGTATCGCAGGTGTTGCGTATTGGCGTGTGGTGTAGGTGTATTGCAGGTGTTGTGTTCTGCAGGTGTTGCGTATCGCGTGTGGCAGGTATTGCGTATCACAGGTGTTGCGTAGTGGCCGTGTGGTCTATTGCAGTGGTTTCGTATCGCAGTGAGCATTTCATGTCAATGAGACATGGAGCCCGAGTAACTTAGAAATTGTTACGGCAGCCAAATAAGGGCATCTTGTATTATCTAAGATAGTTTAATATACCGGGATCGGCCTCCAGACCGATGGAATTTCATGGATTAGCTATAGCCTCACTAGTAGGGAACTTGGCGAACCATTTCGTCTGGTGGCCATATATCTCCAATTCAACATATGTCAACTCAACATATATCTCCAATTCAATATATGTAATTAAATTTACCAGTCTCATATTTAATTATTGAAGATATTTGATCTCGTTGATACAATTATGAATTTGTTATCTCCCTAATAAATATGTGTTTTATGAATTTGGTCGTTTAGTTTGTTCATGCTTGTTTATTTAGTGGGCGAGTTAGTAAAATAATAATAATAATAATAATGATAATCATGTATATGGAATATTATAATAGTATGGAATATGTAGGCTCATATAAATAACCTCTGTATTACGGTAACACGAAAAAAGCTTCTTCATAATAATAATAATAATAATAATAATAATTTACAACGAGGCCATCAATTATAAC
Organism: Corbicula japonica; assembly: GCA_038501625.1. Classification (NCBI taxonomy): domain Eukaryota; kingdom Metazoa; phylum Mollusca; class Bivalvia; order Venerida; family Cyrenidae; genus Corbicula; species Corbicula japonica. Next base: position 3,400,197 of record JAZAYU010000041.1, read on the forward strand.
AAACTTTAACAAAATAAACATACATAAAATCACCATTCACGCAAAAACAATTTTTAGCAAACAGACCCAAAAGCATCATATTGAAAATGGAAAAAATGCTACGTATAAATATTTACAAGAAAATAATTACATTTTTTTTTCTTTTTAATATAGATAACTTAGAAGCAGTTTAAAAATCATCTGGAATGTCAGTATACAATCATACAAGTGCAACTGAAAATTTTGTGAATAAAGTATGTACGACCAATTATGTGTGTTATGTCAGACCTAGTGATATGAGTTTGTTGTCTAGTCAGAATGCATATAAAAAGGGGGTTAACATTTTTAAGTAGCATCCAAAATTGGTTAATTCAAAATTCAATTCATGGTAATCGCAAAACATAAAAAGATTTTAATAATAAACGATAAATAATCAATAAAATACGAAAGTTCTTGAAAATTCTTTCTATAAATGACACCTTATAATTGGCATTCGAAATTTCGAAAAAAAAACAAAGGAATTCTTCTAAATAAATGTTGTTCCTGTATTCCATCATTTTCTTAATATTTCTTAGGCGAACACAGCTGTTTAAAAAATGTGTCAGACACTGATGCCCCAATGCTACAACAACATTGTTACAAAGGGTCAAACTCTGGTAAAAATGGTCGCAGAAAAAAACTATTTTCTTGAAGATCATATACACATCGTACTTGATCATCTGTGAAATCTGGAGGAAAAAAAACTGATATTTAATAACGTACGGACGAGTGCAACACTTGTAAAGGCTTGGAAATAACAATCCAACTTCAGTGAAACCACGCTTTTAAGGCCACCTTTGGGGTTGGAAAACGTTGTCTTAAAAGTGGATGCGTCTTTATTATAAAAAGAAGAGAACTAAAACTGAAAAACTGTAAAATAGGACAAAAGAATAGTGGTCTTATAATCAAACTGGTTTCCAAATGTGCTTGGAGATTTAATGTAAATTTGTTAAAAGATGTAATCGAGATTTCAAGATAAAGGAGACTCCGATTTCTTGCAAAGAAATTAAATTTATTTAATCGACCTACTTAGAACTTAAGTTTATTGTGCATTTCTCTGCAGACTTAATGATACGTTTCCAAAGTATGTGTGGCAAAAAAAGAAACGCTAATTAAAAAAACACATTCGAAATTACCCTCATTGAAGCAAGTGTGTCATGAACCAAGAACTGTAGGGGTTGACACCATTAATTGAAGACTATATTTATATCGATGCTTACAATACAAGACCGTCGCTAATGTGATTGCAAGTTTTTATCAGATAAACAATGACAGTCTGAGCAGATCAGTGTCATTAATGATTGGAAACTAATGAAATATTTATTGAAATTCTTCGGTTTTCATTAATTGAACTCCCCATTCTATAAAACATTCTTCTTGCATTATAAAACAACAGCTTACACACTGTGAGGTTCTTACATTGAAAGTGTGACGCAGCTCAAATTTCAGCAATTTTGATATTTAACAATAAAAACCATGACAGTTTATTCTTTTGTTCAGATGAACAAGCCTGGGCACACGCAACGTAAATTAAACTATTTTTAAACTACTGTTTTTGTGATTTATGTTACCATCAAAATGTCCAGTTATGGTGATTAAAAATAGGCCAAGTAATCGTTGGATATTTGCATCTAAGATACAATTTTGTTATGAAACCCACTAGTTGTATTTTCTTTTCAGTCACCATTTCCTTAAAACTTTAGAAAGACGGTGTTTTTAATTTGGAGAATATTTAAGCAAAATGATTCGAAAGTATCTCGATGCTACAGGCTCCACCTTTGAATTCCATTTGCACCCTAGTACTTAGTTTAAACCCGTAGCTGAACCATGTTTTGCGACTGAACGTTCGAAGACAGTAACGCGCTGATTTTTTTTATTGTTCATAGTATTAAACTCATACTCTTTTTTCTAGTCTGCTTGTGGTTGTATGGAGAGACTGTGTTATCTGGGTGTCCCTTTAAGGAATGATTCTTATTTTGGTGCGGTTCATGCAGATTGGACGTGCACGCGAGAGCTGGCAAATCCATAAAGCGCGCTAGTTTAAATAAACTTAAGTCGAACGCTTTCAAAAGTTAGTATTAAGTGAAAAGGGGGAGTAATACGTGGGAGTTTTCAATAGTAACAGCCATGACGTTACTGACGTCATTACGGGTCATGCGGTTCATGCAAAATGAACCGAATTTTTTTAAACGAAGAAATCAATAAGAATGTAAATATATTCCTGTAAAAAGGTAAAATATGCATATCAGGTATCGCCATATTCAGAAAAACAGCCTCCCCACACAGTCAAGGAGAGAGAGAGGGAGAGAGAGAGAAAGAGAGAGAGAGAGAGAGAGAGGGGAGAGAGAGAGAGAGAGAGAGAGAGAGAGAGAGAGAGAGAGAGAGAGAGAGAGAGAGAGAGAGAGAGAGAGAGAGAGAGAGCATGGTTAATAAAATGATTAGTTTCAAAAAAGACACCCAAACAATAAATAAAAATAAGAACCCGAGGGGTTACCGCCTTGGAACGGTCTGTGGCAAAACAAATTGCCACTGTGGGTTTAAACCATGTTCTAGGGTGCACCAACCTCACACTTTCCCCAACAGGTTCTCAGGTCCTGTAAGGCATATTTCACTTACTCATACGGCCTCGGTCGATACTGAACTCATCTGAGAACAAGCGCCTTACATATTATCAATTTTAATTATTAATTGGACAGAAAAACAATTCAAAACGTAAAGCCATCTAACTAAAACATATGCAATATTTTGGAAGATGCATTCCATAAAACCGTCCGAAATGGTTATAACAAATACATATCACATAACTACGAGTTTTTCAGAATCGTCAGTGAAATCTTACCTTTTCTTTGGTTCAAACCAGCCACCTTCAGCTAAGGTTTTACCCTTCACCAAGTGTTCCTCTTCTCTAATAGCGTTCATTGATAAAACGGTTGCATAACATTTCAAAATCGCAATTTTACTTGCGGCGGTTTTTCTATATATACACCTGCCAACCTTTAGATTATTGAATCGTCCATGATTCAGCGAGCTTCACAGGATGAAATGGTCGAATATCTTGCTTTATCGCGATCTATTTCAATTTCCTGTATTACAAAAGCTTAATGGAAAAACCATCAGAATAAATAGAATTTTTATTAATTGCACAAGTGTTCTTTGATTCGTTTCGAGTTGCTTTGTAGCTAGATATGAGTAGCTGCTGTTTCACAGAAGAACTGATAAGGGAACTTCATTTATTTAAGAGCTTTGCTTCTAAAAAGACCGATTGTTTTTCCAGAAATTACATTTGCTTTTAAGAGGCAAGGGATAATTCAACGTCGTGATCATTCCATTGAAAATTTTGTATCATTTAGGAAGTAAAATTAGATTTCATTTAAAAGCATATGCAATATCTAAGTACAGTAAAATCCCTCATATCACCACCTCGATAACTAAACTATATCACTCTCCTTTTTATCAGTTCTTTGCTAATTTTCACCCCATAATTAAGACAACTCTACTATTTGTCCAGTCCCGGAGGTGGTTCATGACACCTGCTACTTTTGTTTTATGTGTCTGTGAGCTTTCCCATGCAACATTGTCAATAAAACGATTAGAAGGAACGTGTTGGAATATTATCGATTGGAGGGAGCATTATCAACTAAAGGGAGTGTTGGAATATTTTCAATTAGAGGGATTGTTGGAGTATGATCGATTAGAGAGAGTGTTGGGAAATTGTCGATTAGAGGGATGGTTGGGGTATTATCGATAAGAGGGAGTGTTGGAGTATGGTCAATTACAGGGAGCGTTGGAGTATGGTCAATTGGAGCAAGTGTTTGAGTATGGTCCATAACAGAGAGTGTTGGAATATTGTCGAGAAAAAAGGAATGTTGGAGTATTGTCGATAAGAGAGGTGTTGGAGTATGCTCAGTTAGAGAGAGTGTTGAAGTATGGTTAGTAAGAGGGAGTGTTGAAGTATGGTCCATTAGAGGGAGTGTTAGAATATTGTCGAGAAAAAGGAATGTTGGAGTATTGTCGATTAGAGGGAGTGTTGGAGTATGCTCAATTAGAGAGAGTGTTGAACTTTGGTCAGTAAGAGGGAGTGTTGAAGTATTGTCAATTAGAGGGAGTGTTGGAATATTGTCGATTGGAGAGAGTGTTAAAGTTTTCTCGATAAGAGGGAGTTTTAGAGTACTGTCAAAAAGAGAGAGTTTGTTGAAGTATCGTCAAGTGGTGGGAATGTTGGAGTATCGTCGAGTGGTGGGAATGTTGGAGTATCGTCAAGTGGTGGGAATGTTGGAGTCTCATCGATCGGTGGGAATGTTGGAGTATCGTCGAGTGGTGGGAATGTTGGAGTATCGTCGAGTGGTGGGAATGTTGGAGTATCGTCGAGTGGTGGGAATGTTGGAGTATCGTCGAGTGGTGGGAATGTTGGATCATTGTCGATTACAGGGCTTGTTGGAGTATTGTCGAGTAGAGGGATTGTTGGAGTATCGTCGAGTAGAGGACGTGTTGGAGTTTTGTCGAGTAGATGGATTGCTGGAGTATTGTCAAGTAGAGCACGTGTTGGAGTATTGTGGAGTAAAGGGATTGCTGGAGTATTGTCAAGTAGAGGACGTGTTGGAGTATTGTCGAGTAGAGGGATTGCTGGAGTATTGTCAAGTAGAGGACTTGTTGGAGTATTGTCGAGTAGAGGGATTGCTGGAGTATTGTCAAGTAGAGGACGTGTTGGAGTATTGTCGAGTAGAGGGATTGTTGGAGTATTGTCGTGTAGAGGGATTGTTGGACTATTGTCGAGAAGAGGGATTGCTGGAGTATTGTCAAGTAGAGGACGTGTTGGAGTATTGTCGAGTAGAGGGATTGCTGGAGTATTGTCAAGTAGAGGACGTGCTGGAGTATTGTCGAGTAGAGGGAGTGTTGTAGTATCGTCGAGTGGTGAGAATGTTGGAGCATTATCGATAAGAGAGCGTGTTGGAGTATTGTCGAATAGATGGAGTGTAATAGTTAATATACCAAGGCAACTTGTACGTGTTTGTTCATATGAGAATCTCAAGGGCCAGAAATGACATCGGTGCACACTAGAAACTCTGCATGCCTGGTGATTAACCCATATACAGTTGATCGTTATGCTTACTTCTTTTGTTGCAAGAAGGTGGCAGTGGTTTAAGAGTTTATGAAGGTTTATGGGGAAATTAGAACATGGAATTCGATTTTTGCTTTACAATGCTATGGCGATTCCTGATATGCATATTTCACTTTGTTTTTAAATGCCCAGCTGCACTTTACTTTCCCATTGTCTACTTTTCGGCTTTGTATGAAATGATAGTGCCTCTAGCTGGGAGCGAACCCGCACCGCCACGGCGACAGCGCCTAGCCCTTGCAATTCCTGCGACGCAACCGATTGAGCTAACCGGGACATACTCCCCCAAAAAAGTTGACCGGATAGCCCTGATATACGTAACAATCACTGCATGACATCGGTAACGGGTTAATTTACTGATAACATTACTGACTATATGTACGGGGAGACTTTTTACGGCCGCCACACTGCACAAATAGCGCTACTGTGAAGCTGTGTTTTCTGAATATGCCTATTCCCGGTATGCCTTGTTTAACGGTTTCGTTTTATACTGAAGAAAAAATAAAAAGTATCCACATAATGTGCTTACATTCTCATTAACACATTTTCATTTGATCAGGAACGCTTTGAATGGTGTTTGATTAGTAAATCTTGCCTGGCTTTAAATTTAATTGGTCATGAACATAATCTTTCACACCAAGACATGAGCAACTGCCATCGAATGACAATTCATAATGAATTACAAATCACTACATATTAAATTAAATGGGAGGTAATTGGAACTGTTTGGAATTTCTAGAGTTGTTTACCAAGGATTTGTTGTTTGTGATTTTATTGACACCAAAAACAGGAGAATTTTTTTTATTCAAATTTATGTGAAAATTTTCTAAAATCAGTTACTTCTTCCTTAAACCCTAATTATAACAAAGGGAAAGATAACTAAGTTGTGACTACAGATTTTCAGGAACATTTTATTTCTTTGTAATGATTACAGAAATGCAGATTTGTTCAAAGATATAGTTTTAACTTTTCTTTTTGTAATTTTACAAAATTATAGTTAGGAAATTGAATACTTTTAAATTTTGCTGAGTATATTTTCATTGAACATTCCTAGGCGGTACCTTATGCGACCTGTCTAGACTCAGATCAGCTGGCACATTCGTGGGCCAGGAATTACCTAATGAGTCTAAAGCGAAAAGTGTATATCATGATCAGAAGGCATGAATATGCAGACTCATGATCTACAGTGTTCACCCACGGGACAACTATTGATCTGATTAGAAATCAGTGAATGTGTATATGTGGTTTCTCTCTACTTTTATAATTAGCTCTAGTAAAATAAGGGCCACTGCTTCAAATAAATTATTAATCGGTAAATTGCAGGTAATATTACCATTGATCCTGATGAATAAGGAGAATGATAAGTGCTTAACAGTATATCTTAACAACATGCAACCGCCGTGAACGTTTAAGTTTGCGAAATTTTAAATTATTCACATTTAATCGTTTCCTTTATCCGGTTTTATTTGATGTTTCTGACGATTCCATTCTGAAAATTTTGCATGACAATAACAATTTTATTGTTCTAATCATGCGCTATTAGAGAGGATTATTTCATAATAATTATAACGATTATTCTGGAAAACCCAAAGGATTTCGTTCGCAGTTTCAGTTCTTAATCACTTACTAGTATTTCAATTTATGGAATGCAATTTTTTCCACATTAAGTAATTATTGCAGTATCTACTAAGGAAACTTGACAGAGTGAGAAAGGGCAGCCTTAAACGAGGAAAGTAGGCCAAGGATTTTCTTAACTAGGTTGTAATGTGGCATAATAAAATGCGATGTTGCTATTTAGCATTTACTGGGTTGTGATGTGACATAAAACAGTGCGATGTTCATATTTATTACGGCAGAAGCGTGTATAATCAATACAGAATTATTCCAACTTACACAAGTTATGGTTGAGAGGAGGTTTGAGACCAAAAACTGTAAACAAAGGTTCAATGAGATGTTTCTGAATAATGTTCATTTCCATATCACAATAACTATATAGGGATTTGTAAAAGAAAGGTGTCCATGATGATGATCGGCTTACTTTTTTTATTTGTGATACATATAGAAAGTGTACGAACATAGCGTCCGCGTGAGTACATATGGTCAGTGTGAGTACATAGAGTCAGTGTCAGTACATATAGTCCGCGTAAGTACATATATTCCGCGTAAGTATATATTTGCCAGCGTAAGTACATATATCCCGCGTAAGTACATCTAGTCCGCGTAAGCACATAATTTCCACGTAGTTACATATAGTTCGCGTAAGTACACATATTCCACGTAAGTACATATAGTCCGCGTAAGTAAATATATTGTCCGCGTAAGTACATATAGTCCGCGTAAGTACATATATTCCGCGTAAGTACACATAGTCCGCGTAAGAAAATATAGTCAGTGTGAGTATAGTCCGGGTGAGTACATTATAGTCCGTGAGCATACATAGAGTCAGTGGGGGCGTCCGTGGCCGAGTGGTTAAGGTTTCCGACTGACAATCACTTGCCCTTCACCGCTGTGAGTTCGAGACCTACCAGGGTCAAGATCTTTCATGTCAGGAAGCTAACCAGTTAGCTTGCGGAACGTCGGTGGTTCTACCCAGGTGCCCGCTCGAGCCTGAAAATTGCCCGGAGGGGCACCCGGGGTCTTCCACACCATAATGTCCTCGTTCAGAGGCGGGAGGGACATAAAACTGGGAAGTAACAACAACATAGAGTCAGTGTGAGTACATATAGTCAGTGTGAGTACATAGAGACCGCGTGAGTACATATAGTCCGCATGAGAACATAGTCAGTACTGTTATCAGTTAATAATCAGATTTTCATAGCTTGGCACTGTCCCCGTACGGTACGGGTTCGCCCCCAGCAAGGGCAATATCATTTATCGGAATTTATCTGTCACAATAACCACTCTCTTAACGCTAAAAATGGTATTTAAAACATAAATAGACATTTCAAACTATGTTTATGATGTTACGCTTAAAATAATTAAAGGTTTAAATCAGTCTTTAACGGATTTTTATTCCATTTACTATGAACAAATATGTGTTTGTAACCCAATTTAAAAAAAATCTTAAAATTATAGCTGTATTCCTACAAAATTTCCCAGGTTTAAGTAAACTTGAGTGCATAGTTTGTTAAAATGTGATGAATGAGCTCTGAGATTGCTTAATTTTCAATTTTTCCTTAGAAAAATAATAATTATAAGGGATTTAACTCTTCCGCCCCCTTATCCGCTTGACTGCATTTGGCGCTCACCGCATTCATTGTAAGTTTTTCGTCGCGGTGAGCGGTTGTCTAAATTGATTTCCCACCCACCCACCCTCTCCTTTTTGTAAGTAAGTTTCTTCATTGTATAATTTATTATTGCTGTTTGATGATTACATGCGTAATTTGATATTATTATGGATGTTCGATGTTAAGGTGCTTAATTTTGATGTTATAATACTTAGTGGGTGCTCTGGCTGCTTTTATTCTGTTTGTCAATGAATTTACTTAACCTGCAGCCTTTATTTCGGCAAAAATAAAATCATATGCATAACCTGTGTGTTTTCATTTTCCCGATATAATTTTCAGTAGTTTCTGCTCTTGTTATTGTTTGTGAGGCATTTTTATGAATGGCACTGTCATTATTGAATACAATGTATTACCTTTAAGTAGATGTACATATTAATAAAAATAGAAGATCGTGATTGTTTTGTTGTTGTTGTTTGGTTGTTGTTGCTTTTTGTATTATTTTTAAATTTGCTTTACGGATTGCAGACGAACCCAAAACTGAGCAAAATATAATTGCCAGTGTACATTTTTTCATTTTTCTTATAAATCTCAACTTAAGACTTAAAAAAACTATTCTTTATTACAACGAATTTCCATAACAATATTTTTCAAATGAGTGGACAAAGGTATCTAAAAATACTGCATAAAAACTATATTTGCACAAAACTCATATTTTAGCTTCTTTCTAAGGAACTCTAATCTCTCTTGGGTCGGAATAGAATGATGTAAATATTAACAATAATCTAGAAATAGTTTACTATAAATATAAAGCATGACCCCATTATTCGTTCAGAAAATGCTTGACCGTTTAATGGTAGAATTAATGGTTTGTTTTTAGAGTACTATTATATATTTTATAGGGCCATCTGCTGAATATTGCAGAATCCATTAGAAACATCAAATGTCCATCATCGCCTCTAGGATACAAGAGAATCTTGTCTTTTGAAGGTACCTCCATCTGCTAGGTCTGGTTTTGTGGAGGAGATAACATAACTTGTTCATGAACTACTTTAACATACTTAATTTAAGGCTTTAAAAATCAAAGTGATACATTGTTATTTCATTAACTAAGTAATCACACTTTATGAAAGGCTTAACCATCTTTAGTGATCGAGAAATCAATTATTATTCCATAAAAAGGAAATGTATCGTTGTTGGTGTTGTTGTCATTGTCGTCGTCGTTGTTGTTGTTTTTGATGTTGTTTAGATTTATTTTAAATTATAATTACTACTTAAATAACAACTACTACTATAACTACTATTTTTATTATTATGAACGTATGTCTAAACTTTACGATCCCTATTATAATAAAAACAACAACAACAATAATAATAATAATAATTATTATTATTATTATTATTATTACACTGTATCTCACTCGTATGTTGAGAATCGTATGTGGCTGCTAACAATGTATTTCTTGGCGCAAATATCGATATAACTATAAATACTGTTAAAGGGAGCTATAATTTAGTAAAGGTTATGTTATTGTTTTTGTTTTTGTTGTTGTTGTTGCTTTTGGATGGAGTGGCAGAGCATCAGGCCTCATTAATAGTACATGCACATGTACTTGCTGGGTTTGTTTTTGCAATTATCCAAAGAACTTGACTTAGCCTATCTAATATTGCATGTACTTGCTAAGGTTTGTTGTTGCAATTATGCACAGAAATCTCAAAACAATGTAAAAATTACCATTTACCAGTATATCTTTAACGTGCGGCATGCATACGCAGTTTAAACGGAAATGTAAGTCCGTGTACCGTGCATATACTGTAACGTAAACGTCCAACAACGGCGGTATCGGAAAATCGCGTACACTGGTTCAAAACTGTGGATGTGTAGGTCACTGTGCTAATACAGTATTTTTTGTTATGGATATCGGTTAAAATATATGAAATTTCGATAAAAGGTATGTTTGTTTAAAACGTGTATTCATTATGTGGTGTGAAGAGTTATATATTTCGTAAAATAAATGAAAAATGAACAAATTATGAACTTAACAAAGAAAATATTGTATAATCGATAAATGTGAATGATTTTAATAATTTATAAGCCCGTCTTATCTTCTGCCCCCAATCTTTTGATATTATACATCTTAAAATAAGTGTACTGACAAATATAATATATTTTTAAATATATATTGTTTATTATTGAAGTTATAATCGTTAAAAATTACAAAAATATATAAATGTATTGTAGCGTTATCGAATTTAACCTCTTGAGCAAGCAGAAATAACTGTACAACGGTATAAAGTCGGTCAGTTCATGGACTCGGGCCATATTCGGGACATCACAGTAGTTTGACATTTGTACAAAAGATAACATTGTAAGTGTTACAGTATATGGACTTCATAAAAAGACTAAATACTAGGCTTAATTATTAAAAGAATGTAAAACTCCTGTGGTGGCATACCGAACGCCGACAAGAAGCGCAACCATTATAACTAAGAGTAAGACTTTATTCATTAGCCTACGTTAAATTACATTAGACTACATAATTTCTTGCCAATATGAAAACACAAATTAAATACATTTTCATCTACTAATGATGTTAACTTTCTAAAGATTTCATGTACATGTTAAAAGTTAGCACGAGACACGGGAAAAATAGAACACTTTCATGAAAAAACTCAATGTGACATATTCCATGACAAAAATCAATGTGACATATTCCATTACAAAACTCAATGTGACATATTCCATGACAAAACTCAATGTGACATATTCCATGACAAAACAGAATGTGACATATTCCATGACAAAACACAATGTGACATATTCCATGACAAAACTCAATGTGACATATTCCATTACAAAACTCAATGTGACATATTCCATTACAAAACTCAATGTGACATATTCCATGACAAAACTCAGTGTGACATATTCCGTGACAAAAATCAATGTGACATATTCCGTGACAAAACTCAATGTGACATATTCCGTGACAAAACTCAATGTGACATATTCCATGACAAAACTCAAAGTGACATATTCCATGACAAAACTCAATATGACATATTCCATGACAAAACTCAATGTGACATATTCCATGACAAAACTCAATGTGACATATTCCATGACAAAACTCAATGTGACATATTCCATGACAGAACTCAATGTGACATATTCCATTACAGAACTCAATGTGACATATTCCATGACAAAACTCAATGTGACATATTCCATGACAAAACTCAATGTGACATATTCCATTACAGAACACAATGTGACATATTTTAGGCTTTTAATGAAACAGAACCTGGTTGCAGACTTGGACCACGAACCAGGGTATCAAACAAATGCGGTTCTGTGCACTGCGATATGGCTATTTGGAGTTCGGCGCATACAAAAGGCCTATATTTCAGGAGTTCTTCTAGCTGCTAAATCTGAATGGTCATTTTCATTTTTGTTAGGGGAATCGGTCAGTTAATAGCCAAAATACCCCTATTTTCAAGGAAAAAATGACCAGCTAAAATTATAAGGGTCAAAATGAGTTAGGGTTTTTTTTTTGGAAAAATTCAAGTGTCAAAGGGTCATCTCCCGTTTCAAATGGAACCCCTGTATAAAAATAATTTCAACCAAGAGGGCCTAGAACCCTAAATAAAGGCTTTTTTCAGAGTTCTGTCATGCAAACGTTTATTTAATTGTTTTACTGTGTGACTGGTAACTAGAGCATTATGTTATCTTGGAGAGAATGCGGACGTGAAATACGGCCATAAATGATTATATAATTATTATACTCTATAATCTGGCCGGCTATGATTATATTTTTATCAGATTTAAAACCTATTTTTGCCCCTGAATGTCGGTTAAAGCTAACTAATTGCACACTGGTGTCTTTTAACTGTGTAAATAAACTAGCTCTAATGCGCAACGTCAAAAGTTCTAACACCCCTCCTTTTCAGGGCCCAAGATCATAAAACTAAGATTGAAGACCAGTCTCAATTCTCAAGCATGTGATTGGCTGAACTGCTGAATGGTTGCCATTTCAGCCAATCAGATGCTTGAGATTTGAGACTGGTCTTCTATCTTAGTTTTATTATCTTGACCCCTGGCCCCTGTCTTAAGCTTACTCCATTTATTATATAAATTTTCCATTGACAACATTTACAATTCTACAGATTTTGAAAAATAAAAAGTGTACAAGTTTGGTATAAACAAAATACACTCAAAACGGGCAGATGTCGCAGGTTAGGGTTACCCTAACCCTTTTTAAAAGCATTCCACATTTATTCATATATAACAACATCTATTGCTCAAAACGTTTATTTATAAGGTAGGTGTACAAGTTAATAATAATAATAATAATAATAATAATAATAATAATAATAATAATAATAACAATAATAATAATAAAATAATAATAATAATAATAAATTCTTTATTTATAGATGGTTACTCTTAAGTTTTGTACAAAGTAAAACAACAATTATACAAATCTTATTTTCAAGAGGCCATCATAAACATTTTATTATAACAACACACAATTAAAATAAAATGAAATAAAAAAAATGAACAATAAAAAATCACACATGTTAATTGGGCAATATTTTGAGAAGGCAAAATATTATAATGTTATACATTATAATTAGGGATGGCAACGAGTAGTTAAATTGGTACTCGAGTACTCGGACGATCTTCCGATCGAGTACTCGAGTACTCGAACGATTTCCGATTTTAATAGAGATAATACCGTTCGTGTAATATCAGCTTCAACCTACTCAGTATTTATACCATATACCAACTTTTAATAAAGATTTACACAACAAAAGTGTGTTATATCTTTTATTTATGTTTTGTTATTTTATTATTTTATATTTTTAAAATAAATAAACAAATTGCATCAAAGTTACAACACAGTCATGCGAAATGTACATATACGGTGGTCAGAATAATATTATGTCGTGAAATAATCAAATCAAATAAATTAATCGAACTAAACTAAAACCATGGAGCTCATCTGTCTGCTTTTTGGGGATGGTCTCGTTTCATGTTTCAACATAAGATGGTTAAGCATGTTTGTAGTTCCCCCGTTGTAGACCAACTCGAAACTACATAAATTTTGACTGTTTTTCCGTCTGCTGCCCGTTTGAAGTAACTCCACGCAGACGACTTTGCGGGAGGCATTTTGCTGATGTAATACAGTTATTAATTCGGTATTTAATTAAAGAAGGTGATACTAAACATTACCATCATTTTACCTTATCTTTTTATTTTCATTAATATTCATAGATTGCGTCATTCACCAATAAAACATTAGAAATTATCATCACATGCAAGTGCACCAATCAATGACTATATAGGGCGGTCTTGATTTTCTGTATGAAGCGCCAATTATCTAATTGTCAAACAATACATTTGTGCGAAATGGGTACCACAGGTGATTGGCAAACAATAGATCTGTATTACCGCTATAAAAACATTGCTTATTGACATTATTGACAAGTGCCATTTGGGACCCTTATTTGGCAGTTTGTTATTTCACAACAATGACCTGCGGCGATTAAGTGCATCGCGCATAGTGTCTAATTGCCACCGTGCCGTATATCGAAACAAATTATAAACAAAACAAACGGATTTCTTTTTTTAATATCAAATTTTTTAATTTTTTTTCCGATTACTCGAGTAGTAGATTTAGTACTCGATACTCGGACGTTCGATCGAGTACTCGAGTACTCGAGTAGTCAATGCCATCCCTAATTATAATACACATACTCAAGAAGTAGAGAAAGTTGTTATTCAACTATGTTCATCACATATAACAATAAAAAAGTAAAAAAAAAGTATAATTCTAATTTCGTACATGGTAACGAACACACCGTTAACAACAGTATTTTTACAAATATAATATTTGTGTTAAACGTTCCCGTTGCTTAATATTAAGCAAACAGATAAAATGAGCGAAAACAAGATAAAAAAAGGACGCGAAGAGCAATTTCGCTCTTTGAACGATTTGACTGTGGATACATTGAATTAAAATTATCATATTTTCTTTACTAATTCCTTTGTTCTTTTATAATAATGATAAAGTTTCATATAAGGCAAAATGTTTCAGCTTTATTGTCAGTGGAGATTTATATTCTAATTATTATTGGTTTGCTTTTAATTGCAAAATACTCTTTTTTTTTCTTTGATGATGACCTAATGACGTCATTTATGAATTTACTTTCTGTTTTGTTGCGCAAACCTACAGAACAATGATGATGATTGACACTCTAGCACATTCGGCTATAGCCCTTTTCTTGTTTACCCTGGAATGGTACCACATCTGGGGACACACGCTTATACTGTTCCGGGTCCGGTTGCTGCCTCGGAAAGACCTTGTGAGGATTCGAACTTACTTCCTAGTTGATATGCTCACAGTGTTCGCTTCCTCTATCTTATTCACGGGTAAACTACGATGGTTGGCCGTACTACAGATAATTCAGCACCTGTACTACTTTGTGTACTGGGATAAAACCAAGCTCGCAAAAAAGGTAACATAAAAATCTATTGAAGGATTGAATCTATACTTGATGGTTTTCATTTCTGTATGGAAAACAGTTGTGTTGTTTAAAGTGTTTGGAGCCTGGCCTCATGCTTACTTTAAACAATCCCATTGTTTTTCATACCCAGATAAACATCATCAAATACCGATTCAAGCCTTTTATTTACACACTTAGATACTCTCATTTTAACCGAAATTTTGAAAACAATTCGTGATATCACTGTTTTTAAAGGCTGTTGGAACAGCAACGTTGGCGAGAAAGTGAATGACGGCACCACGCTTTTTCGCAGAAAATCGTGGCAAAACGTCGGTGCTTGTCGATGGTTTGCGAGCGGTTTATACTGTAGACACACCTCTTAAAAATCAAGCGTACATTGAATCAGGAATTACGATTCGTAACATGAATACGACTTATTCTTAGAAGGTTAAGTTGAAGTGTAAATATTTTCGATTATTACGCCTGTTGATCATGCTTGGTGTCAGTCCGTTCACAGGGAGATCTTCATGACACACTATTTGGTATTTATTTGGGATGTCGGTTATAAATCACAATCGATCTTCAGTTGGAATCGGTTGCCATTTCCGATGTGATTTCGCTGATTATAATCGGTTCATAAATCATATCTTTGTTACATTAACAAATAGTTTCTTATTAGTAGCTTACATAATATCCCTTATTATTGTGTGTTGTTGCTACTTTCTACATAAAGGTTGGTGCTACAAGGACAAAAAATAAAACTTTTCGCTTGTTTTTATTTTATATGCACTAAATAGGATTAATGAACAATGCTTAACAATACACACCCCAAAACACGCTGTTAATAGAAATAAATGCCTAAAAGGCGCTACAACTAATTTCAATCATTACATCAGTACAAATATTGACCAAGATATGTTTAATTGTGAAGTATTTTACAGCCAGGGGTATATATCGGTTTAAATCGATTATGAGAGAATGACATCGATTATCGGCATCGGTAGGCTCTCACACATGATTAATGTCTTCCGATCATCGGCACATCACTACTATTTGGATATTGTGGATTAAAATATTGTTTAACGTGTTTAGCAGTATCTAACGGTCTCCTACAGTTTACAAAAAATCCACAAAATAAATGGACAGAAACGTCAACTTGTAATGATGTATTTATTGATTAAGACCAAAATTACGTTACGCTTCGTAGAATTGCAGCATTGTGTTCTATCGATGTCCTATCGATGACGTCATCAGTAGCCTTTGTCAATCAGATGATTTGTAGAACTAGTGCACTTCCATCTTTCATGCATTATTAGATTCTCGAAGGTTTTTGATGGACGTATGTTGATGCGCTAATACTTTTATCGAATTTCCCCTGGGTGGTTAATGCACATTTTTCCTAATAAGAAATCGGAGAATGTGACCCGACGTCCATTATGTCCCGGCGGCCAATCTGACATGATGTCATTTTAACTAACCGATGAAAGTACACTTAGAAGCTTTTTAATTAGCAAAACGGAAGTATCATATGGTGCACACCACAGGAAATGTGATAGTCTCCATTCTTAACATTTTAGTTGTTGCTATATAGGTTAGTGTTTATTAATGAGAATTTACCAAGTTTAATCTGTCTAGATCGACGCAGCCGCGCAAACGATTTGATTTGTAAATGCTCATTTATAAATACTTACCGACTTAGTGGTTGAAATTATTGGAGAAATCACTCAATGATCCGCAAATACTGATTTAAAGAAATAAATTTCTCAGCGGTTCGAAAAAACTCAATTCCACCGGAATTTTTCGCTCTTTTTAAAAAAAATTACAATGAGTGGGGTGGTTTTTTATTTGGGAGAGGGAGATTCTGCAACACAATTTACAAGGGATATTAAAACGATGTCCTTATTATCGACGTGGTTTTAATTTCTTATTATTTGTCTTAATACAATGTAAGTCTTTACTGTAGTGTATTTACAAAACTGGTTTTTGGGTCGGCAGACCCAGAGTTATCAGTTTTCTGAAACTTGACAGTCTGAACTGGTCTAATTATAGTAACAAACTGCAGGCAGAAAAGTAGTTCCAATTTTCAAAAGTCCTGACAGAAGGTATGCCGCCCCCTAAGTACTTCCAATGTTTTGTTTATTTTCGTAATTGCTGATTGCAGATTATTAACTGGAGCTCCCTGGACTACATTTTAAGCGACATGAGGAACACTTGGGAGTTGGACTCTATACTGGGAACAAGCTTCGATATCGGCGTGCACCTGTGTATGGCGTACTATTTGGGACAATACCTGAGCGTCGTTCAAGTCATGTGTTCGCTAACGATCGTTCAGGCCGGAGTACTGGTGATGTTGTTTGGACCATACTTCGCCTGGGCCAGTCCGAGTAATGTACCGGCTTGGATACAGAAACGGATACAGCCTGAGAAGCTTAAAGAACTTTAGGAGATATATACTTTATTTTCGTTTTTGTTTTTATTATGTACAACAAGTCATCAGGAATCTAGAAATCTATATTGGTCTAGATTCCAGATGTCACGAAAAGCGTTCGTTTTTTTTTCTTAATGAAATCTTATAATACAGCATTACTTGCACAGGTTCGTAAAACATCATCAGTAGCGATTACTTTAACTGCATATCAAAAGTAAAAACAATTCTATTTCACATGGTTGCCGTCTGATCACGTCACTGTTCGCTTTTTAATTTATTAGTTTATTTCTGACCAAGAAGCGAGCAGTGTAAATCCTAATCAGACGGCACAGATGTGCCAGATGGCACAGATGAGCCGGCTGATCTGGATCTACACTGTTCCCGCATGTGATAGAACCCAAATATATGGAGTAAAGGGTTTATAGCAAGTAGATTTACTGTGATGTGAGTCTATTGACCAAATATGGTTAATCTAGGTCCAAATGTCCCTCTGGATACTTTCTTAACTTAAACCAACGTTTGTTTGTCTTTGTCAAGGTTTTTAGTTCAGAAAAAATAAGGCAGTATGCGATCATAAGTAGTTCTTACAAAGTATATTTATCAGAATATTTGGTCCAAAAATGGTCCATTTCTACTACTTGCTGTTTAATTTAATGATTTAAATATTTTGATGAAATGAGTTTTATTAAATTCTTTGACTTTAATGAGGTAATATTTGTTATTTTATAAATGGAGCAATGCAATTAGAAACCTTTTAAATGATAAGGTTTCATTGTTAAGTAATTATTATTTAATTATTATTGAAACGAGTTTTATTAATTTTTAATAAGGTAATATGTATTTTTTATAAATGGATTTAAACAATGCTATTAGAATACCCTCAAAGGATAAGTAGTGATTGTTAATAAAATTATTATTTACTTTTTATTTAAACAAGTTTTATTTTATTTTAATGAGGTATAATATACTATCTGACAATATACTATCTGACTTTAAACAATGCAATTAGTATACCTTTTTAAGGATTAGGTTTCATTTTTAACTTATTTATTATTGACTTTTTTGTTTGGTTCATTATATATAATGGAATTAATAGTTTGTTTTTTTTGTTTTATGTTAAAAAAGTGATTGATTCTTGTCTTGATTCTTGTGTTATTATTGTTATGTTGATGAATGAAGAATTGTTTAACTTCAATCTGTTGGAGATTACACTTACGAAATACCTTGATATTTTAGTGTTGCTAATGAATAATTTGGTGTCAGGGAAGAAACATGAGCGATCAATACTTGGATATTTTCATTATGCAAATAAACAATATTGAACCAGGGGAAGTAAGGGGCAGGGGATAGTTTCGCACTTTGGTCCCGGTCGATTTTCTAAGTATTTGGGGTAGCCGTGATTAAAATGCATTAAAATCATTGTTTGAATTAAAGATGACATATTCTTTTATAATATTGTATAGTATATGAAATGTGAAATCTGATCACAGTGGCTCAAATGCATTGATGCTAGCTTTGTATGTTCTGAGTTGAACAGTTGCCGGATGAAAACGCATTCGGCCGGGCTGAATTTGAGAATAACTTGGGGGTGAGGTATTTCAATGTCGAATGCTGAAAAATCGAGACGGATGGGAGACACTTTCCAGCTGCTTGGGAGATTAGGGACACATAAAATATTAGCATGAAAGGGGTTTTATTTGAAAAATCATTGCAGGAAATATTTTGCAGGTTCTCAAATATGTAGAATTTCGGCCAAATTTGCATTGGAAAATCAGGACTTGGGGTGACTTTAAATGCCTGTGTAGTTCAAATGACTGGTTCTGTGAAACAGTTGGTTGTGGTTTGTAAAAAGCTAGACTCCTGCAACACAGAAAGTACAACAACACAATTTTAGCTGTGCAAAGTTTTTATTTTCGGTCAATGTAAGCTTGCACGGGGTCCCAGACTCTGGCGGAAGCCTCGGAAACTGTCCCCTGCGCCCAAATGAATAATTTAGTATCAGGGGAAGTAAATGAGTAATAAATGGAAGGATGTGCTCGTGAATGTCTTCACATAAATTTATTGCAGCTAGTAACTTATAAAGATATTTTATTCTGTGTCAACTTTTATATAACTTACTTCCAAATTATTGTTGAACATTTTATTTTACATTCCCATAAGTAAAGTTTTGGGTTAAGACAAAAACAAATAACCTTTCTTCACATGTGATAAATGGTCAATCCGGTGTATGTTATTTGGTAAAGAGAGAGGAGATAACTGCTTAAGGAACACTAACTAAACACAGTCTTAACTATAACTGAATATGGATAAGTAGACAGTCCCGTGATACACTGTTTATATAACCAAGAATGATAATGGCAGAAGAGGGCAAATTGATTATTGTTCCAGTGACCAATACTCATGGAAAAATGGCTTTATTAAATGTGTGAATATGTAAAACTGTTCCCTGATATACCTTATTATATTGTACTTGATTGCCACGTGTCTGTCTACTTAATGTTAACTGACTATTCATATACTAAGTCGTTAGTTATTCTAAGTTTTCTTGTAAATTTTAAATAAGCATAATCAAGTAAAGATCTGAATAAGTAATATTTTTAGTTTGTTTAATTTCACAAGAAGTTTTAAAACCAAACATTCAAACTGTTGAATCAGTATTTAGGAAGAAGCTTTCCATTTCAAGAGTCATCAAATTTAGTTTCCTGCTATTAAAGGTGCCTAGTCGCATATCAGGACAAAAATATAAAATGTTTTCAAACATTGAAATTTATAATATAAACTGTAAAAGACCTGTATGAAAGTAAATATGATGTAATATTCTTACATGAATGAATATATTAAAAGTCAAAGTTGTTTTAGCAGTACTCACAACAGATTCTTAATTGTACTAACTAGTCCACAAATTTGCTCTTTTTCAGTCATTTGAGGCATTACATTGTAAATAGAAGTACAATTAATTTAAACCACTATTGAAACATTGAAGTATGCTATGTGCTATGAATAGGCTGCTGTAAACAGTTATATGTTACAAGGAAGTTTGCATTATAATAATTTTCAGATATAAAGTTTCTTAATCTAGATTAACCAAGAGTTTTGCTTCCGTTTTTCTTGTTTAACATAAAATTATATACAAAAGATGTGTTGTTTTTTTTTGTAAAAAGTTTAAATGATTTACTTATTTGTTTCTGTAGAATAAATGTTATCTAGTAATAGTTACTTGTTCAAACATTATGTACAGTACTTCATTATGTACATGCTGAGTGTTTAACACAGAATGATTTGTTATATTTAATTTGGAACGTGTATTGAAAGTGACAATATTTCACCAGAAATTATATTATTCTAATAATTGTAAGTGCTGGACAGAATGGAAATACACAAAAGTTGTGGGTTTTTTTGTGAATACTGATAATTATAATGTTAACATGATTGGTTTGATTTTTATATGTTATAACTCTGAAGTATTCTTTAAACCTTGTTTTGAATAAAACTTGTGTTTTCCTGGGTATTCTTGTAAACTCAATGTTAAATCAACTGCATTTGTTTGCATTACTGTGCCGCTAGTAAGCTTTTTGTGCTTTGTCATCTCCAGCATCCTACTTTGGCTAGTTAATAAAGTGCAACCACATTATTTCTTATAAACCAATTTTAGTCATATATTATAAACTTGATACACATGTTCACCATATATCTCTGAAAATGTATGCAAAGAACCCCAACTCTTAATATTTTCTATCGAATAAAACACTGTAATAGACTCTTACAGTTTTACATGGCTAAAGCACTGTAAGTAATGGATTCTTTTAGTTTTACGTGTCTAAAACACTGTAGTGGACACTTTCAGTTTTCCACAGCTAAAGCACTGTAATGGACTTTTTCAGTTTTACATGGCTAAAGCACTTTAATAGACACTTTCAGTTTTACACTGCTACAGCACTGTAATAGACACTTTCAGTTTTACACTGCTAAAGCACTGTTATGGGCTCTTTCAGTTTTACACAGCTAAAGCACTGTAATGGACTATTTCAGTTTTACATGGCTAAAGCACTGTAATAGACACCTTCAGTTTTACACTGCTAAAGCACTGTTATGGGCTCTTTCAGTTTTACACTGCTAAAGCACTGTAATAGACACTTTCAGTTTTACACTGCTAAAGCACTTTAAAAGACTCTTTCAGTTTTACACTGCTAAAGCACTGTAGTGGGCTCTTTCATTTTACTTGGCTAAAGCAGTCTAATGGACATTTTCAGTTTTACAAGACTAGCGCACTGTAATAGACATTTTCCATTTTATACTGCTAAGCTCTGAAATGGACATTTTCAGTTCACACTTCTAAAGCACTGTTATAGGCTTTTTTAGTTTACACTGCTTAAGTGGTGTTATGGACACTCTTAGTTTTACACTGCTAAAGCACTGTAATGTACTCTTTCATTTTCACACTTCTAAAGCACTAATGGACTCTTAGTTAAGCAAAGCTAGAGCACTGTAATAGACTCTTTCAGTTTTACATGGCTAAAGCACTGTAATGGACTTTTATAGTTTTACACTGCTAAAGTACTGTAATTTACTTTGTAGGCCAGTTTTGAAAGCATTTTAACAAGGAGAAAAGAGAACGTTATTGGTTTAAAGAGGTCATCACCAAGCTGGATAATCGATCATATTTTCAGTTCTTGATGAAATGCAACGTAAATGGTCACATGATTTTTTAAGATACCGACTTGATATTTGCACACTGTTGTCGACATGGCTAAAATAGTACCCATCTTGGCGCTGCTAAAGCACTGTCTAAATGTAAGATGTGACTATCTAAATGTCAGATAACAGTACCTGGCATTGTGGCAAGCAGTTGAGCAACTACTAGTAATTATTGTGTTTATATTTGTTTGATTGCACTGTTATAAAAATAAAGGAATCAGAACGAGGTGTTTTTTGTATTTCTGTTAAGTGAAGTTAAAATTACCTCCCTTAATGGTTATATGCATCGTGTCATTTCAAACCATGGAGAATGTCAGTTATTGTAGTGACTGTATAAAGGCATACATGAACTATTTTTTGTTGCGATACTGGATGGTACGTACTGTGTCTGTCTCTTGCATGGTTGGCTAGGCGCTACCTACGCATTTGTTTAACATAGGGGTTGTCTTACATTGACATGTCTCGACGTTCGTAAGGGGAAATAATTATTGGTGCTCAGTGTAAGATAGTGACTGACTGAACACAGTAGGAGAGTAGGAAGGGTTATTGTGAATAAAATATTTATGTAAGGACGAGTCCCATTCCAGTGTTAATTATGCACCCGTAGAGACCAAAATGTTTAATATTTTCCAATATTCTTACTTTTGCATATCATCTTGATCAATAACAACTATGCGTAGTTGCACAATTATCTTAATTTAACTCTGTCGCGTAGCTTCAAAGGGAGGTCATTGCGTAGGAGTTTGAGAAACTCTTCGTAGCGGTTACTTCCCCTTACAGTTAACCGCGAATCTAAATTGTGTATAATAATATTATATTGATTCGCAAAATCTTTTTTTTTATTTTCATGTTTTTCCGAACATTTCTTACCTCATCAAACATGTTATTAGCAATACTTCTTTGGGCTTGCAATTGGCTCGAAAGCTTTGTTTTAACACCAATAAACGCAAAAGATCGTCTAAACCTTATGGTGGAGATCGTTCCTATGTATCTGTTTGTTTTTTACTTGTCAAATTATCTATGAATAAAAAGAAATTCACATGTTGTTGGTGGTGGGTTTTGTTTCACCGTTTCGAAGAAAAAGGCAATACTTTCAGTCACTATGTCTGATACGAAAAGTTAAAGTTGAGTATATTTGCCATTTTCTTGATATTTCCCGATATTTCTTCATCAAACTTGCAAATTGTATTGCTTTCGATCTGTTTGACAGCAAAGTCGTAATGTAATTTAAAATTAGTCAGTCCACTTCACACGTTCATTTGACAGAGTTAGGCCACTTTTATACCAAGACTTTATCATGAAACCTTAACCTTAATTAAATTTCTATATCATAGTATTGCTTTTATCGTGATGTGTTTTCCGAGAAGGTCTATTCCTGATATGCATGTTACACTTTTGTACTCAAAAATGTATGTTATTAATGTATCTTTATTTTGCAGATGGTAAAACACGTTAGAACAGTAAAGAAAAATATCGAGATCAAAACATTCCCTCAACTTCTATTTACATAAATTCACAAAAACTAAACAACACAAAACATCATTTTAAATGCCCGCATGAGTAATATGATACTGACAACAATTTATTGTGTCCTTGTGACTGACATATGTAAACTTTACGAGATATTAGTAAAAGTGTTTTTGACCTTCAATTTTCTGGTCGCTTCCTGGTCGAGTAAACGGATGATAATCTCTGATTTCTCTTTTAGTAGTTGAAAGTGTTTTATAAAGTACACAACATTTTCTTGTCAGTAACATTGCATTCGCTTGGGTATTTAAAATTATGTTTTGTATCGCTTAGTTTTTGTGAATTTATGTTTATAGAATCTTAAGGAATTTTAAGGTCTAGCTTGTTTTCTTTACTATTCTAAGGTGTCTTACTGTAAACAAAATCAAGATACATTAGTAACATTCATTTATGCAAAGTTTCATTGAACGGCATTCTGCCATTATTGAGATTTTGATAATTTTCTTTTTATCGATGAACAGGATTGGGAGGAGTGTGGCAAGCCCTTAAGACAAT
Organism: Corbicula japonica; assembly: GCA_038501625.1. NCBI lineage: Eukaryota > Metazoa > Mollusca > Bivalvia > Venerida > Cyrenidae > Corbicula > Corbicula japonica. The sequence continues at coordinate 3,424,210 of JAZAYU010000041.1, forward strand.
ACGAGGCATATTCTAGAGTTCACATTCCCGTTTTAAAGAGTAATGTCCCTCTATGAACGAAATTTTAACATTAGCTATAATTTTGCCAGTTTGCCTCCCAAAGTCCGTCGTCATGCTTCGTGTAGAATATTTATACAGTTAAAACCCCTCATAAAGACTTCCTCACAAATAAGACCACCTCAATAATAAGACCACACTTTTAATTTCAAGTTTTACAGTTTTGCTCAGTGAATATTTTCCAACATAAAGACCGTCATACTTTTGTCCAGTCTCAATGGTGATCTTGAGAGTGTTTTTACTAAAGTCAATGAAATCTGCTTAAAGACCAGTTACATGTATATGCACTCTATCCCTTTCCTAGACGCCTTTATCGCATGGGTAAACAGTGTAGATCCAGATCAGCTGACAAATACCTGCAGTTTGATCAGGATCTGCCTTGTTCACTTTTAGATTCTGTTTATTATTATTTCTGACCACAATGCGAACAATGTATACTCAACAAAAATAGAAACCTGACACTTTATATTTGGTGTATTTTCCTGGAATCAGATTTAAAGCTAATTGAATTGTGGTATGTAATAAAAATTGTGCATGTTTTGAACTTAATTATGCATTTTGATATTTTTGGTGCATGAAACAAGTGATTCAGTGGTTATTTTCTTTTGGATGGTGCAAAAATATATAGATTTTGAATATGCACCTCATACTTATTCAAAGTTACAGTGTCAGGTTTCTTTTTTTGTTGAGTATAGTTGCTGATCAGATATTACGGATATCCCAGCTGATCAGGATCTATTCTGTTCGCCCATGTGACAAAAGATGTATGTGTGGAGGAAAGGGCTATATATGCATGTTATTATGTCTGTTACTCGTATATTTTCTCTTGGAAGTAATTGCATGTACCTGTCGTCTAGACGGAAAAATCATGGAATAGCTGAAACGACAGTACATATATCGTGATTCGAGTGCAAAACTTGTGTAACTGTATTAGAAAAAAGGCAGTTACAACTGTTTTGCACTGAACCCACTAATATTAATTACATGAAACGGCTTACATTGCCGACAGGAATTCAAGTCTAAACCGTTCTCTAACACAAAACAACAACACTGTTTTGCAATGTGGAGACGGATTTATACATGTAGAACTGGTCTGATGGTTATTCTCAATCTCCTTCGCAGAGTTGTCGTTCCTTACACTCACTTTATGGCCATAATACTTCATCGAATTTTATATTAAGGAACCGCTGTCACAGAATATTTTCACATGGAACCGTGAAATTTTTTATAGATTTATTTATAAGCAACTTGTGAAAAAACGCCAATTTTCTGCAGTCTTTAAGGACTGAAACAGATTTTCGCAGTGTCCCATTGATATTTAACGGTTAGCGTTTTAATGTTTAACTATTGAAGAATCATTGAATTTCGCGGAGACGAATTTTCGCACAGAGAGCGAAAATGAAATTTTTCGCGTGGGAATAAATTCGCGCAGTTGAACTCGTCTTTTCAAAGATAGATATTGTTGGTTTTAATTCGCTGGGCTTTGATTTCGCGCACTTTCCCCGTAGTGTTAAGTATGTAAAATTAATCCAATTACATAAAATCTTCCAAACGGGAAGTCAAAAATCCCCTGGGGAATATAATAATACCACAGTATCGATAATTTTGTGTATATGAAGGTCACGGTATCTTGTTCTTCACGAGTATCCGCACCATTCATTATTTACAACAGACTACCGATTCAAAACCATGTCGAAATTAGATGCTGATGTTTGATAAAAGTCCTTAGGCTTATTCGGTTTCTACATCATTTGTTTGTTTGTTGTCAATAATAACAACGTAACACTGTAAACATAACGTCAATAGTTTATTGCTAAATAAGAACACATTTTACTACTGATAACTATTTTGGTCCGTATTAGTCAATGGGAAAGAACTCTTCCAATCTTGTTTTTGATAGAATTACACCGGCTTTTTTCTGCAGCCGTTATCTCCCTTTATCAATTATAAACATTACTTAAAAGCTGGCCCCTTTATTTTATTCTGGTCCCTGCTTGTTTAATCAAGTCTAAAAAGTGGGCCCTTAATGATTTCTGGTCCCTGTTATAACAAAAAACGAGATTCAAATTCGTAAAAATGACTTGCACAAACTGTGCCAAAAATAGGTGAAACAAATGCCATTTACGACGAGTTAGTTACATATAAAACATACAAATCAATTGCAAAATTCTAAAGCCTATTGAAACAAGCTAAATTGGGGATACATTTTGCTGTCCTATAAGCTTATAATAAGAGGTATTAGGGGCTAAAGCATTAACAAACATTAATTCAATTGAATATCAAATAGGCGAAACTTGATATCTTAACAAATTACAAAACAAATTATGCATAGATTATGAGCGTGACTCATGCGCGGTTAGGAAATTAATTTCCACGCCTACTCAAGTACATGAGATAAAAGTGCACTTTTTCAAGTTCAGTACAGATGAGAAATTTAGAGTATGCAGGAATGGCACTAAACTCTAACTTTAAAAAGTGTGATAGGGTCTCAAAATATTTACCACTTTTACACAAAACAACGTACAAACAATGGCATTATTAACAAATATCTCGTGTTGTTTTAAGATATCTATGGTTTTCTAATATTTCACTCCATATTTACGCATTTTATCACATATGCGGCCAGTGTAGATCCAGATTAGCTGGCACATTCGCGCTGTCTGATCAGGATCAGCAATGTTCGTTTATTGGTCAGCAAAAAAATCAAATGAATCAAAAAGCAAACAGTTTAGATTCTCATCAGACGGCACAGATGTTGTGGCTGATCTGGATCTACAATGTTCGCCCAGGCAATAAAGGTGTATCTATGGCGTAACGAGTTAAATCACTTTACGTGTTTTATTGAATTTAAATGCAGCCACATTTAGATCATAAAGGTACATGAGCACAATTGCAAAATAAGTGTTGGAAACGTCAGTAACAACAGGCACAAATTTAATCAATAATCATTCTCTGTTTGCCAAAGCTCTGGCCTGACTGAGTTGCTCCCTTATTTGATCCCATTTGAAGCCCAATAACGTTTTGTCCAGCCTTCAATTGTTCTTCTGTCCATTCTCGTGACTGGCGCTCCGACTCCTTGGGTCCGAACCCAGGACCGCCCTTTGTGAGTACCTAGAAGGAAAACAAGTTCAATTGAAATGGTTAAAAAAACAACAACAACACATTACTGCAGTACAAGTCAACTGAAATTGTTCAAACAAAAACATTACTGCAGTACAATTCAAGTGAAATGCATTTTTATTTATATATGCATTTATGTAGATATACTCCTTTTTTTAATACATGTATAACAGTGAAACAGATTTCTGTTGTTTAGGGCTTCTTGAAAATTGACTTGTTCAAATGAGTAGCTATGGTAAAAAAAAAGTTTATCATCATCATCATTATCATCACATCATCAATATCATCACCAACACCACCACCACAATCATCATCATCATCATCATTGCAAAACACAGATATGTAATTTCTGTATTATAATTTATTTAATATGTAAATAAAAAAGATTGGATATCAATCTTGAGAAATTTCGTCAGAAATTTGTTAAGTGAATAGAGAGATAACAATTTATCTTCAAGCCTTGTTTGAATTTCACAGGTGAACTACATGTTAATCTGAGACTGTATCTAGTATTAAAACGACCCGCAGCGCCAAGCCACTAAATAGATCAGACATAAAGAAAAACGACATAACCTTCCAGATACTTCCACGGGCGAACGTTTGTTTGTTTAGTTTTATGACGTTTATCAACCACAATTTTAGCAATTTATAACAACTATCAAAATTGAGTCCTCACGTGAGATTTTGTCTTTCATAGAGGTCTGGGGTTTGATTTGCGCATTTTCAGTATCGGAAAATACACGAAAATTAAACCCTCGCGAAATCTAATGACACTACAGTAATATTACCTTTCTGCCTAGTGCGCTTAAGGTTTTCACTACTTGAGTGAGATTTAGTCTTTCATAGGTCTAGAGTTTGATTTCGAGCATTATCAGCAGCAGGAAATTTAGCCCTCGCGAAATATAATGATACTCGCGAAATATAATGAAACTACAGTTCATTACCTTTCTGCCTAGTGCGCTTATTGTTTGCACTACTTGGGTGAGATTTTGTCTTTCATAGAGGTCAACAGTTTGGAAAAGTTCTGTCTTTGGTAAACCATACTGTTCTGCTGCTGTTAGGAACTGGCTGATACACTCCATCTTCTTGAAAGCCATCTTCTCCCGCTTGTATTTTAAGTTGGTGCCAAGAGATTTCATTAAGCTGTAAAACAGTGAAATATGCATATCAGGAAATGCCACATTCAAAAAAAGCAGCCTCCCCACACAGTCAAGAAGAAGAGAGAGAGAGCATGGTTAATAAAATGATCAGTTTAAAAAAAGACAACCAAAGAATTAACAAAAATGAAAACCCGGGGGGATACCGCCTTGGAACGGTCAGTGGCAAATCAAATAGCCACTGGGGGTCTAAACCAGGTTCTAGGGTGCATAAACCTCACACTTGCCTCAACAGGTTCTCATATCAACACACAAGTACAAGTTGTCTAGGTGAAATGTAAGAAATCGTTGAAGATAATGTTTATATTTCCATAACCACTGTCTTTCCTTTTATTATTCATTGGGCAGTCCATAGGAAATTATTGACTGAACATCGAAAACTGTAATATGACCAGACTCCACCGATGTGGACCAATTTAGCTGGTCTATATTGGTCAAAAATGCATAAAATCGGAATAAGACATATGATCCTTTGCTCACACTTTTAAGGTCATATAGATACATCAGCACATGCTGCAACCGTGACAATTTGGGCCAGCATGTCAGCACCAAAAGAGAGTAGCATGTCTAAATTCTCAGTAGTTAAATTGGCTGAAATAAACCGCCGTCTCAGAAATGGTCAGTCTAAGACGGGTTCCATTCTCAGTTTTATAACCTTACAGTCTGGCTTGTGTACAAAAGATCGATTCATTTAAGTTAGTCAAGAATTTTACCTAACCACTGAAAAATTTATACGTTTCAACTTTAATTGATCATTATTTTCAATTTGCTACACACACAACTTGTTCCCCCTATGAATTATTTGGCAGTGTTGATAACATTCACGTGTTTTAAACATTTTCCGGCTGAATTCACCCATGCGGATATATCTTGTATCCGCACAGACTATATACGAGGGCTGTCCAGAAAGTTCGTAGACAAGGCTACAGAATAATTATAAGCAGTCATATCAATAAGCTGTTTTGTTATATTGCTTAAGTATGTATTGGCTACATATTTCTAAATTTATAAACATGATTACAATAATATTTGCGAAACGCCCATCGCCATGGTAACATGACCGACGGTTCACGGAGCACTTTGATTCCATGACAGTAGCTACTCAAAATAAAAGTGAATAAAAATTAAAGTTTTATGCCTAACGCGTTTTTACTTACGCGAAGTTATTTGATATCATTGCATGACATTTGGTGAAAATTATGACGTTATACGTTAATAAACAAGTTGTAAACGACCGTTAGACGCATTGGGGGCGCTTAACATTTGTTTCGAAAAAAATGACGTCAATTTCACGGACGGAGCAACGGAGTTTTATCAAGTTTTGTGTCATGCTAATATGACACCAACTGAGACGTGGAAGTTTATTTCAAAAGCAGATACGACCGGTAAATGTTCAAGGCAACTTGTGTTTAAGTGGCACAGCAGATTTAGAAGCGGGGATGAAAATGTGTTAGATAAGAAACGAAGCGGACGACCGAAAGAAGCAGAGCCGAATTACGTAGAACGCATTAGAACAGTCGGAATTGCGCGGGAAAAGATTTGCAGATTTGGAAGAACTTCGCGTCGGTGTTAGATCGGCGATATCTGGTTTTGATCGAGAATGGTTCAAAGGGGTATACCAGCAATGGGTCAGCCAGCATCAGAAATGAGTAAAATCCTGTTGGCGATATTTTTTGAGAAGGAGTGATTACATGACGTTCATTTGACGTTGATGACGTTTAAAAGTCCTCCGTGATTATGTATATATGTTGGATGTTAGGACTGTTTTTATGTTAATGTTCATCACAGCCTGACAGTTTTTTGTAAATTTGTTTGTTAGATATGTATGTATTTGCTGGCCAAATTTGTTTTATGTATGTATTGCTTGAGTGTAAAAAATAAAGTAGTAATGAACTTTCCGGGCTGCCCTCGTACATTTCTATTCACCGACACACAAATTAGGATCACGAAATTATTGCATAACATATCTCTGGTGTGTGTATAAAGATTTATTTATCGTCACTACCGAAAGACTTTATGAGCGACGCCTCCAGAAAGTGTTAGTCATTTTATATTTTTTAAGGAAAGTGCACGATACAGAGGACTCTCCAATTCCAAAATCGCCCTTGTTCTTTGAAGTGCTCGGTGTATAGCACCACTACGCTGGACCTCGGTTCTAAATTTCATCCGAAAGACTGTAACTAATTTTAGTTGGATTAGCGGGGGATCGAACCAGTGATCCCTGGACTCAGAAGCGCTAACCACTGAGCTAATGATCCGCTCTAACAAATCTTCAGACCATTGGCTATCATTTATATTTCATCGAATAACAAACATACTGTCTAGATCTCCGAGACAATCACACGTGGAATTTGTTTGACAGTGTGAAAAAAAGATGTGCGGCCAGACCAGGACTCGAACCCGGGACCCCTCGCTTACAGCGCGATAACTTTCCCGAACGAGCTTTCCGGGCCGCTTTCAAATCTTCTCCCCGAATAGTTACAAGATTCGTACCACGACATATACTTACGCACAGAGAATGTATCCGTCACCCAAGGCTTCGAACACATTGTCCATGGAACCGGAAGTGTTGATTGCTGGTTCACCGATTGAGGTCACTCTCTGGTTCACCCAGGCCATGCAGGTGTGCGCCAACTCCTCGTCATATTTAGAATTAATCTGCAAAAAGATACATCACGAGATTTAGTCAAACATTTGAACAAGACACATCAAGAAGGTGTGCCCCAACTCCTCACGATATTAAGTCAAATATTTAAGTCAAACATTTGAACAGTGTGATTTGAACAAGACACATTCGATAACAGTAAAATCAAGTCAACCCCAAATAAGAAACACCCTTATAAAAACCCTCTATTTCAAAGTCCCATTTTTACAGTTTTGCATTTATTTTTACCACAAAATAAAGAAGACCCCACTATAAAGACTACTAGATCTCAGCTCCAGAGATGGTTTAAATAGTGAGGTTTCACTACACTTGGTATCTATAGAAAGTTACCGGCGTAGACTAACCGTGGGGCCTACACGTGACAGACAAGGTCATTTAAATTATATTATGGTTTATCAGCAAACAGTTTTACAAATTTGATATCGTCTTGATTAGTGTTGATCATTGTACAAATATTTAATTCAACATCCTCCGCCACGAGATCAGTCATGGTTATGTATGTTACGAAGTGACTGTCTACAGTACGCGCTTAATAACCTGACAGTCACGTGACATACAAGTACATTTAAATATGGTTTATCAGCAAAAAGTTGTACAACTTTGATATTGCCATATTCTTTTGATTAGTACTGATTACGAGCGAAAATTCATCTTAATAGTTCATTTTTTATCTCCAACAAGATTCTTTTATCACGTGACAGTAACGTGACCATAATCATTTACCCATCCTGCTATCTTGCTAGGTCGCATTTCCTTACATTACGATTTATTGAAACATTGTAAAATTGTTTCATCGATAAGCAGCACGAATTGGATAACCATATCAAAATTGAAACCCGCATTCAGAGATAAAATGGTTATTATTATATCATGTTATACCAACCAAACAAATTGTTGTTGTTTTGTATTGTTTTATTGCATTTCATTACAAGTTTGAGTATGCGGTAGTTTTAGTTTTTCACAAGATAATGAATTTTACTTGAATTGTACACCGTTTGCATAACATAATCTAAATTGACAAACTCAATCGTTTAACAAAGTTCATTCACAATTATAATTAAGGAAAAAGTCTCGGCATTGCAAATATAATATGCAATTTATTATATCATTGAAAGAAAACAACCAAAAAGAGGACTTTAAATTTACAAACGGTGCTCTTGTAAACTTCATAATCTTGTGAAAACGGAAACTACCGCAAAAGTCTTTAATTTTTATATTGGGAAAATGATTTATTTGGTATTTAAACCTAAGGTTGCCAGTATGTGATCTATGAAATAAAACACAAGGAAGTCTCCAGCTCTAAAATAACTCAGATGACCTATAACATTATCGTATCGGGTGACTTAAATAATCATTTATCAATATTATTGATAAGATGTTTGAATGAAGGAGTCCACACGAGTACAAAGCGTATAGGAAAAACACAAAAACAACAACAAATATCATGTTGCCTACAGGGCACCAAGCACCAGTTGATCCAGTCTCCGAAAATGAGCAGACGATAACATGTTTTGTAGAAATAATGACAAATTTGTCTACGAATTTAAGAAAATACAATTCTTAGAAATTCTGGTCTTAGCTCTGTTGTTGGGGAGGCGGAGGTCATCGATTGGAAAGTTTTGGGAGGTCATCGAAATGGGGAGTGTTTGGAGGTCAACCAATGGGGAATGTTGGGAGGCAAGCCAATGGGGGAGTGTTTGAAAGTATTCTGATGGTAACTTGTTGGGAGTTCAGTCAAATCTGCGTCTGGAGGGCAGTTGAGAATTCCGTCAAAGAAAACAGTCGGGAGTTCGACTTATGAAAACTTTTGGGGGTTCAACCAATAGAAAGTCAGGAGTTTTGCCACTGGCGAAATTTAGAAGTTCTGCATATGGAGACAGTTGAGAGTTCGGCCGGTGAGGACAGTTGAGAGTTCGGCCGGTGAGGACAGTTGAGAGTTCGGCCGGCGAGGACAGTTGAGAGTTCGGCCGGTGAGGACAGTTGAGAGTTCGGCCGGTGAGGACAGTTGAGAGTTCGGCCGGTGTGGACAGTCGAGAGTTCGGCCGGTGAGGACAGTTGAGAGTTCGGCCGGTGAGGACAGTTGAGAGTTCGGCTATTAAAACGAAGACAATCATGTGTCCAGCCAACAGACAGTTGGGACCGCAATTACGTTCTTACAATGAAATGCTAGATTCGTGCATGGTTTAGACACATTTGGAAATTCAACTTTAAACTGTAAAGATTAACCACTTATCACCTTATGTCGCTGTTCAAACAAATTATATACAATGTAATTCATAGTTCATATCAACCAAAACATGCAACATTATAACCTCAAAAAATATGCATGAGACTTCAAATAAATTATGGTGGAAAGTATAGAGATTTTAAGTTATGAACTATTATCTTCAGACTAAACTATTGTAACTTTGATTCATAAATTAGTTTAAATCAGGAATTTACTATACATTATAACAAGCTCATGGGCGTCGCGGATCTTCTAAAACTATCATAAATTTCAAACCATAAACATGAGCGTGTGTGTTTTGAGGTTCATTTTTATGCTGAGCAAATATTTGTTCAAAAGGTTTCAATCAAATAAAGATAGCTTTTTCAAGATACCCGCTTTAATTATCCGAAGATATTTTAGACATTGAAAAAGTTATGAATTTTTCGAATATACGACTCGAACAGATGTTTTATTCATTTATTCAGCTAAATAACACCCGTGGCATGTTAAGATATTTTGAAAATAGATTGATTTCTGGCAAAAGGCCCAGTGATATGCTGTACATGTTTTACAACGGAACGGTCCCGGTGACGGACCCTAGTAAATCAGTCGAAGGAAATGTATTTCTTGAAGAATTAAATTAACTTGAGAAATGTCACACTAGCGGATTTAGATGGGGGCTCACCCGACGCGCACTACCTCTAAAATTGCTCTTACAAGTTTAAATATTGGTACCAGAGCCAAAATACGATTTCAATAAACCCGAATTCGGTATTTCAAAATAAAAATAGCTAGGTGCTATTTAGGAAACGATCTCAAATGTACATTAACTTACTTAAAAGATGTGATTGTTCAGTTTTGTTTTTAGGAGCCTACATATGTTGCGCACCAAAAAGCGTTCCCTCAACACTGCATCGAGGATCCGCCCATGCGTCTCACCGCGAAATTTCGAGCGGTAAAATGTAATCTTAGGGAAATGGGTTCTCACCAAGCAAAAATTCACAAACATGTGTACATCTTTAAAGAATATTACATCTACATGTAAATGATTATCTACATTACTTAAGAAATTGATAAATCAAGACGTACTTATTTACATCAAATCAATAAATATATATTGAAGGTCTTCATTCAAGATAGATATTGATCGGGGAAATATTCAAAACCATCCACGGATTAATAAAAAAGAAATAAATATAAAAATACTTAATAATAACATCTGCGTCAACTTATAAAATAATGTTAATCGTACGAGCTTGGCTGAGTCATGTTAAGTATGCATGCCTATATGAGGATAATATTTTAATTTCCGTCTCGCATAAAGCGATCCCGCTGAGTTATTTCATTTTCCGACAACAACAAGTTGACTACAGAATATAATCTGTGTATTGATAGTGAAATCCGGTATGTGCGTATTTCAAGTATACATGTATATGTCCTTTTAAGGCAAGGTTAGGATTTTCGCAGATTATTCAACAATTTAGCAACGCTGGCATTATTCACGCTATCGATAGTAGCAGTAAAAAAAAACCTGTAAACAAGGAGTGGTCTGACCCAAAGCTGATGAAAGACGAGTTTATTATATAACTTTGGGGTAAGCATGTCGAAAAACCTATCAATGAGTTTTTGTTGTGTACAAAGAAATTGTTCGCGTATGTGATACAATCATGTGTGGCGAACAAATGCAGATTGTTTTATTACTGAAGTGTCACAATTAATGTTTCATTATATTACAGCCTGTAGACACGCAACTTAAAGCGTGATTGGCCTTCAAACACTTTAGTTCCGGTTTCAAATTCAGTAAAGATATTTGCCTTATTATGTACAACTTTCATAGGGGACAAGGACATTATTTCCTTTCAATAGTACATCTACTTTTACAGGTTTCTACTATGGCGTCCTCAAAGGGACATAGATTCCAATCAAAGCCGGTGCATTAAAGGCGATTGCGGTAGTTTCCGTTTTCACAACGTTATGAATTTTACGAGTTCACCGTTTGCATGACAAAATCGAAACTGGCAAATTCAGTCGTTAAGTAAAGACCACCATCACTGTTGATTCACAAGTTTTATTCAAGAAAAAATAAACTGTTTTAAATTTCTTTGAAGCATAACAATCCCATAAAGGACGTAACACAGTCATGCAAACGGCGCTCATGTAAAATTCATAACATGTGAAATCGGAAACTACCGCAATCATCTTTCATACATTTTCGTCATGTTATCAAGAAATGTCCATAACACAACGCCGTAGATTTTGTTTGGAATCTTTAAGATCACCTTGACATGTCTGATGATTATTCGGTCTCAATTAATAAATTGATACATGTATAAATAATGTTCTACCCACGACGCCGTAGATATCTTGTTTTGTTCTACCCACGACGCCGTAGATATCTTGTTTTGTTCTACCGACGACGCCGTAGATATCTTGTTTTGTTCTACCGACGACGCCGTAGATATCTTGTTTTGTTCTACCCACGACGCCGTAGATATCTTGTTTCGTTCTACCCACGACGCCGTAGATATCTTGTTTTGTTAGGAATCAATAAGATCACAGCGACATGTCTGGCGATTATTCTGTCGTAATTAATCAATTGATATAAATGCTGACCAAGCCCTTTCGTACTGTATAAAGCTGCTGATTATAGCAAGTGAATGATAAATATTTTAATCAAGGGCGTTATCACCACGCTAGAATGTGACCTCTTGAAATACTTAAACTTGACATTATTTATCCACTTTAAGATGTTACAAATACTTCAAATGTGATGTGGTATAAGCTTCCCTTACGCGTATTAAATATGTTTCTAGGGTTTCTATAAAGCTGCAGCTACTGGGCCGCAAACTGATCGAAAGTAGGCATAGTATAAAGTATGGAGTGGAGTCTTGGAGTGGAGTCTAGAGCCTGACCTTGAAGCTGGATTTCTGGAGCGAAATGTCCGATGTGAAAATCTGTGTCTAAGGTTATAAAACTGACCATAGAAACCCATCTCAAATCTCAAGCATCTAATTGACCATAAAGTATGGAGTGGCTGGTCGTCATTTCAGCCAATCAGGTGCTTGAGATTTGAGACTGGTTTCCAATCTCAGCCCTGGAGTCTAACCTTGGAGTTGTTTTTAATCTGTTTTAAAAATATTTCTGTTAAACATCTCATGATGTTGATAAAAGTGTCACGTGGTTACCAAATAACTTAGCAACTCAAGGTGGCGTAGACTTCAACATTCAGATATAATGTAGCTCAGAAACATATCATAATTGTTGTTGATTTTTCTGTTAATTCGTTTGATTTCTACATAACACAACCAAAACTAAATAAAATTTCAAGGCCACTACAAAATAACGCTCCAAAATTTCAGCTCCAACATTCAGCTCAAAGGTCAGACTCCAGTCCCCACTCCAACATCCACTCCATACTTCATATGATGCCAACCACTGAGCCGGAAACTGATTGAAAGTACGAGGTGAATGATCGCAGGGCTTGGAGGAAAGTTGAAGGTAGCGAAAATAGCGCGGTAATTGAAAATGTGAGATAAGCCCCCGGCGTATTTATACAACAAACACTGGCCTCATTAAATGACACTATACTGGCAGCATAACAACTTTAATGCATCAGTTGAAACAAATCTATGCATAATGGCATATACTTAAATGTCATTAAATACTTATAATAACATAGGGAAATGTTTTCGAAGTAGTTAAACTAACACAAACAAACCATGTATTACAAAGTATAATCTGGGAGCTCCGCATTATGAGGAAAAGAAGTAATCTAGGATTTCAATAAACTGTCTGCAAAGGAGTAGGTTCACAAAGGCCTAATATTGGCCTAAAAATACGTAAAATTTTAAATTTTGTTACATACCTTAAATTTTAATGCCATTGAATACATAAATGGTTATACTTTTCATATCTTAAAATTTTATGTTGATTACTGCTAAAGGAGTTTGACAAGGGGCCATCAAAATTGCTAAAAATGAGAAAAATGTGCAAAAAATCATATTTTTGTCCATTTTCACAGCAGATTTTAGAGGATTTTGATAAGGGCACAGTTCTCGACCAAAATCAAATTTTGACCATGAATTCAGCACGCAGTTATACAAAGAAAATTCTTTAAATTAGTTTGGTCGAAGCCTGTGCCCAATATGAAAATCACCAAAATATGACGAAAATTTTACAAAAAATTGCATTTTGGCAATCATTTTCAAATTTCAGACACATTTGACATACTTAATGTTTTATTTTGGTTTATGGATTCGTCTTTACTTTTTATCTTTTCAAGAAAACAACCATTATAGATTTTAAAAAGCACACTTTCAGTGATGTCAATGCAATTTGAAAATTTGAGATAATTTTAGGCCAATTTTGAGCCTTCGTGAATCTACCCCTTTCTGCTGAAGTTACTGTATAAAAATAAACATTGAAATATGCATGCATTAGCAGCTTTCGTTAAATGCTGTATACATGGTTAGACTTGGTTACGATTCAGGGCTTTTTTTCACCATTTTGGGAATATGACCCATTGCCCTGGAATTGGGAAATTTATCGTCGATTTGCCAGAAATTAGTAATTTTTTTAGCATCATTGGGGAATAAGAAGTGTTACTGTTATCTGCTGTTTTTTTAATCATTGCCATCCATATTTAATATTGTCAGTAATTCCTGGCTTAAAGAGCAAAAGATGCAGTGCTGATGCTGTTGTTTTTCATCAGAAATGTTTGTTTTGATTCAATTGGGAATTTTTCTTCTCAAATTGGGAAAAAAGTATATCTTTTGCCATTGGGAACATGACCGAACAACGGCTATAAAATCAACTGAAAAAAGCCCTGCGATTTATACCATCAGCTTTTATCCCTTAACTCCTTACTTCATATTTTTTAGTTATATCACATGTGAGACCAGTGTAGATTTAGGTAAGCATACTCATCGTCTGATCTGGATCTACACTGGTCGTATCTCAGTCAGAAATAACTTAACGAATCTGAAAAGCGAACAGGGCAGATCCTGATCAGGCACGTAGGTGCTGTTTGATCTGGATCTACAACGTTCGGCTATGGGATAATAGCCGTATCACATGAAGTAAATGGTTAATAGCTGAGTATTTATCACCGTTCAATCAGTCAATCATTGTAAACACTGTCAACATCTGTTACTTAACAGCCCACGGTTTCATAAGCTCAACCAATGTACAATTCCTTTAAAATACAGTGTTTTGTCAGCCCAGTATTTTTGGCACCTCAGTCACTGTAAATACTGTTAGCATCGGTCACTTTAACATCCCATTTACAATATTGTCGACCTCAGAGTAAAATACTGTCAGTCTGTTACTACAACACGACGAAATACTGTTAACATCAAGCAAGGTAAAATACTGTCAGTTTGTCACTATAAAATACTGTCAACCTTAGTAACTGTGATACTGAATACCTCATAGTTGAGTAACAATACCAGCTTATATGATTTACATGTAACAAATTCTATAATCTTCAATAACTGTACATTACCGGTAGTCACTAGTAGAACAGCAGTTTCTGCTACGCCCATTGCTGAACAGAAAATGCAAGCTGTCACATAAATTTATCAGTAAGATATCTCTTCTCTTGTTTATTCTACAACATACAGCATCTACATACCTTTTGTTGTGCTTCTGCTGCTAATCCTGATTTTGCTGCTCTTGTGCCGGCCATTTTGTGTTAACACGTTCACTCGTATTTAAATTAGCAAAAATCGAGAAATGTAATGTATCGTATCTCAACTAGACTACCTCAGACTACCACTATATACACTTCAGATGCGATGAATCACTAGCGGTCACGTGGTACGCATTCTTATCGCCAGTTGGATACTCTAGGCGCGGTGAAGTGTACTCAAATAAAAAATTCAAAATATGTAGATAAACATATTTTCCGAGATATTTTCGTATTGTGTTTCAAAAGCCCACGTGCATTTCGCCATTTCGCGGTTGGATTGATTTCGATTTCATTGAAATAATTTTAGTGTAAATATGCCCGTATAAGTACGTGCGGTGACACATTATTGAATTATTAATGGATTTATAATGCATGTTATAACGCTATTTTTGTCACTTTTGATGTATCCCAGTAACAAACAATAATTGAGGACAATGTCCTGGTATAACCCGTACTACTACATGTATATACAATGTAACATCCAATTATGTATTTCTATAAATCATTTCTTGTCCCGACACAAAATTCAATCACTCCCCACTTATTTATTAGTATGTATAAAATTTTAAGTGACCCCGGCGCAAGGCATCTTCGGCTAGTGAAAGGATTCAAACAGGGTTGGATGTAAGATTTCAAGAAAGGGGGTTCTTTTGGAGCAGTCTTAGGACAATTTTCGGACTTTTTGGACAAAATCAAATGAAAATAAATATTGCTGCCCAAAAATGGGATTCGACCAACCCTACTGAACCACCACAGGAGCCGCTCCTGTCGAATCCGTCTAGTGAGATAAAAACCTGTGTCTTAGTTAAAATAAATTATCCATAAGCGTCTCTTTCAGTTAAATAAATCGGGATGCTTTATACTTTAAGAAGGTATCCAAATTTTATTACTCACAAAAGCCGTGACACGTCAAGTGCCAAGTCTTAAGTGATCGTCCTTGAAAAACAGATGTAAGAGTTTTACATGTCTTTTAATGTACTTTAGCTGCTACATGCATGCATGAAAATGCATCATCAAGTAGTCAGCCATAGTGTTAAAAGAGGGCGCTTGTGCCTTCGTCTTGAGTAGTTAGTTATATTACAGTACCTAGTTAATTATTTTACAGTAGTTAGTTATATTACAGTAGTTAATTATAATGCAGTAGTTAGTTATAATACAGTAGTTAGTTATATTAAGTAGTTATTTATATTACAGTAAAATCTCTCATTAAGACCGCCAAGCAATAAATACCACCTTTATAACAAGGCCACTATTCCAATATCCCATTTTACAGTTTTAACTATTTTACCTCATAATAACGAACAACGCACGATAAAGACCACTTTTTTTCTCGTCCCAGAGGTTGGCATAACAGCGAGGTTCATCGGGACTAATTAATATATGTATTTCTTTCCCTGTAGACCAAAACAAAGAACATCAGAAAGTTTATGGAGATGGGATCCGTACCGGGGTGTAATAGTTTAATAATTATGTCGTGTTCTGTGGCTTTCAGAGGTCAGTTTTTATTCTTTTCCTTTCTATTTATAAGATTTTTTTTCAAAAATCAAGGAATATAGTGCCGTGTTACATTGTAACACGATAAAGGTTTCACGGAAAATAATATGAACTGGTTTGGCTAAAACGTATTAAAATTGGTGACAAATAATGGTCAACGAGATTTTTGTCTTTGATTGCTTTCAGAAATTATTCTGATCTTGAATGTAACTTAAATACGGGCCATTAATGACTGATATAATCATTTAAATGAATAAACTTCCCCTTAAACAATTTGTGTTCAACAAACTTGAAAACATGTCCTTGTGCTCAATTATCATGTAGTACAGGAGCAAAATAGCCTGGATCGCAGTGGATGGAGTATTTTCTTCAGTTTCCAACAATAAATCTTAAGCTAGTCTATATCCCTATCTCGATACTTCATCGAGCATACAGACATCTCTCTCAATATGCAGTAGGATAGAACATGGACTAGCTACAATACACTCAACAAAAGTTCTAATTGGTCACTTTTTGTCGGTAATTTTTTATTAGTAAGACATTGAATTCACTCTTTATTTATGATCATATACCAACATCAGTCTTCAACTTAAGCTTTAATTTCGTAATAATTGACTTTGGAACAGTTTGGCAAGAGTTATCCTTAATTTTGCTAAAAATGCATTTCTTGCATAAAATGGTCAAGCAAACAGAAATAAGCTTTTAATTCCTTGTTTTATTTTAATAGGACCCCTCGTCAGTAGGAAAAACAGAAAACATGATAAATCAATAGCACATTTGTTTAAATAAACCTCTTTCAAAGTATCCAATTTTAAAATTACCTCCCTTTCAATTAAAGACTGTTCTAATTTTGACCCTGCGGTGTTAGTAAATGGTATTGGATTCATTTAAGAAAACAATCAATAAAGATTAAACAGACTTTAGATAATTGATTTCAAGACAAAACAGTTCTTTCCACAACCTCTCTTGACGTAGGGAAGAAACGAAACTAGCAAACAGTGCAAACATTTACAATAAATGACCAATTAGAACTTTTGTTGAGTGTACACATTTTGTTAAGATGCATACAAATATAAAAAGACTTATTAAACGTATTATCAGACTAGTGGCTAGTCTATGAGCAAAACGTATGGTAGTAGAGCGATAGACCTGCAGAGAGAACGAACACTGGAAACGCCTGTGATAACATGATTCAGTCGCATGCACTGGCGAGCTCTTTAGTTTTATTTCTGTATTTAGTGGGGTTTTATTTAGTAATACGTTTCATGAAACTAAATTTAGTCTTTTTCTTTTTCCTACTATGTTTTAGCCGGGAAAATGTATCTTGTTGGAACACCTTTTTTAAATACAAAACAGTGTTCGATAAAATTTAGTGATGCTTCTAAGTGAGATACAACGTTTTCAGATTTTCCGAAAGAACTATGTTATTCTTATTGCCGATCGCCATACTTTCTATTCATAAATAAAATAATGTTTTCGCTTGATGTCGCTTATTTGCGCTGTGTACTCTCATGACAGATCATTATTCTAACTGTTCATGATTAAAATAGTGTTTTCGAACTATCTCGCTTATTTTTTCTTAGTGTACATAGCAGATGTTTATTCTTACAGTACATAAAATAGGGTTTTCGCTCTAGCTACATGTAGTTTATTTATTTTTAGTTTCCTTTTTGCTTGTGGAGCGAATTCTTACTGGCTGTGTATCTTATCAAATTGTGATCTGCAGCAGTTCCAGATATGCGCCCCAAATATTTTGTTGATAGCAGAACATGCATAAGTTAATTTGTGAGAAAAGATAAACGTTGTTTGTTTTTGTTGTTGCTGTTTTTGTTGTTGTTTTATTTTTGGCTTTTTAAGTTTCAGGTACATCGTTTATTATCACCTACATATAATCTGAAAAATATTCGAGTTAAGAAGTTGTATAGTTTGTACATTCAGTTTAATCATTGTTAAATGACAGTAGGCTTTGTCATTTACTGCGAATATGCAATTAGTTACGTTTATTATCCCCTACATAGAAAGTGAACAAATACGGGTTTTAAAGTTGTGCATGTAGGTATATACAGTAAAGTCATTGTTGATTGACGGCTGGCTCGGTCATTTACTCTTAGTATGCAATTATTTAAATAACAATGAAAACAGTTTCAATGTATATCAAATTGTGCGTAAAATAGCACAGTCAATTGTCGCCAAATTCGGAAATACTTTAAAATTGTTGTTTTTGAAGTCATACCATATATTATACTTTGTGAGATCCTTTTTTTCGTATGTTTTTTTTAATGTATAAACAGCCGGTTTAAAGAAGAGGCTGTATATAGCTCGGTCAAATATATACAATTGTCACCTTTAAGAGTATGTTTTAAAGACGAGACACAATATGTATGCATGCACATTATATTGTCATTCGTAAGGGAGTTAACTCCTACATGGCTGTTGTTGATACCAATTTTGTTATAGAGCATACATTATTCCCCTTGGATATCTCAAAATGTCGCTTCGTCTGTTAATATTTTATATGGGTACGGGTCTGCTGGTCTCCCAGCGTCTGTTTCAAATGAATGTGAGAAAGATACCAGCTGGTTGAAAATCTAGGAAGCTCGGCTGTAAAAGAACGATTTCAAAACAAATAAAACAACAACAACAAAACGAAAACAGAGAAAAAATGTATATCTGTCTCGCATGCATATATGTATGCAGAAGAGTAAGCCTATTTTGAATAGTGGAAAACCAATCCAGACTTGAATCAAGAAGAAGACCAGACCAATTTAGTTAATTAAGAGGTCAATTATCCAGAAACATTCCAGGCTAACTTTATGTTAATCGATTTCGGTTTTTGCTGACGAGTAATACCATACATATACGTCTGTTAGTTAATTGTTTGCTGCGAATTCATTTTTGTGTAGTAAAGTAAAGTGAACGTATTTTGTCCGTCTATCGTCTAACATGCGTCCTAATGTCGTCTTTTGTGCGTCCGTTTATCGTCTATCGTTCGTCCGTATATCGTCAGTTATCGCGCGTCCGTATATCGCATATCGTGCGTACGTCTATCATCTATGCTCCACTCTTTCCTCTTCTTTTCTCTGCTCTTTCCCCGTATGCCCTGGTATGCTCGTCTCTTTCCTCTTATTTTCTCTGCTCTTGCCCGGTATGTCCAGGTATGCTCGTCTCTTTCCTCTTCTTTTTCTGCTCTTGCCCGGTATGCCCTGGTATGCTCTTCTCTTCCCTCTTCTTTTCCCTGCTCTTTTCTGGTATGCCCTGTCATGGTCGTCTCTTTTCTCTTCTTTTTCTACTGTCGCCCGTTATGCCCTGGTATGCTCATCACTTTTCTCTTTTTTTTCTGCTCTTCGTTTGTCTTTTGTCTGTTACGCTTTCTTCTGATACTTCAATTTTGACATTCTTTTCGCCTATACTCTTTCTATGCACTGTTACCAGCTAAGTGTTCAAAGCTCGATTTGTCTCCACCTAGTCTGAGAAAATATCTATTTTTCCGCCGCGTTTAATATGCATCTAATATGGTAGCTGATAAACATGATAGGAAAATACGAAATGTTAAGGAAAACAAGTTCCTTGTTTAAATGGCATTCAACAAACGTTCGTTTAAAACATCATTTAGTATGATTAGAAATTGTTGTGATAAATCAAATATGTCCCCGACATTTCACGTCTCATTGCCTTCGGTATTCTAATATTTGTTATGGTAAATCTTGAAAAATTGTTTTCTGATTCCCCAAGTACCGCCTTGCTATCAAAATGTATTTTATCTCTTCGGTACCTTACAATAGAAAACTTTGCTCTCGATGTCTCTAGCAACAAATGTTCAACACACGTATTGGTTCTTTATCATTTAACCCAACAGGTACAGCTTTTGACGGCTCGAACTCCAGACTTAACAGAATTGCAAAACTCATCGGCGAGATAAAGATATATTTTCCATACTTTTACATCATGCTATTGTTTTTTTGTTTTTATTTTGTTGTTTTATTTTTTTTCAAATGTTTTCGTCACACCGATTGGTGCACTGTTTTGTCTGAAGGAAAATGTGGCGTCAAGGTGTAATTTGAGACACGGGTATCCTGAACTTAGGCAGACTAGCTGGATAGGCGATTTAAAATGAAAGATGCCCAGCGCGATAAGAGGGTTGGGCTCTAGCATAAATTACGTACAAGCATACCCAGGTTTGCATATTTCTGACCGTTTTGTGTTTATATCGAGACATTTGAGACGGCAAAACAACACCACGAGAGACTACTACGTCATATTTGTATTAAAGGGCAACTGTGAGGTTGATGCACCCTAGAACCTGGTTTAAACCCCAATTGGCATTTTTTGCCACTGACCGTTCAAATGCGGTAACCGGAAGGGTTTTCTTTTTCTTTAAGTGTTTGTTGTGTCTTATTTACAATTGATATCCCTATAAAAAAAACATGCGTTTTTCCTCTCTACTTTGCCGCTTCGTGGGGAGGATGTATTTTCTGAGGGTGGCGATTCCTGATATGCGTATTTCACTTTTTTAAGGTAACTACATATTAGCGCCAGTCTACAGGTAGCCGTGTGCAATCTGGCAGGGTTTGAGAGGCTGTTTGATGGTGATTCAAGTGGAAAACAGTGTCCGCATCTTACATCAATTATTTCGTGGATACAATGATATTGAACATAAAGCTGTAATGTTAACAAAGGGGCAGCTCATGCATATAAATGGTAATGTATTGAACAAATGTTGCAATTAATTTTCGATGACATTTTAAGCATTTAGAACGTATTACAGCCAGAAGGGGCGAGAAAAAGGACGCTTAAGTGGATGTAGAAGCAAGGATATTAATGCCCGAAAACAACTTTACAAGAAACCACAATGAGGTGTAGAATTTTTATGGTAGTTCGTGATTAAGAAGATCATTTCGCAAATTGGTCTGCATTGTCGCTATCCTAGTACAAACAATTAAACAAATTTATACGGACGCAAATATGCTCCTTGGGTGGGGTAACGCACGAAATTGAAGGAGTTTTTCTTAATAATAAATTCAAGGGTCTTTTTCTGTTGTTGTTTTTTAATTTAAATTTCAACATTCTTTTCAAACACTAATGTGAATTATACATATTTACTTTTAGCACAGAGCTCAAAATAGTCAACTATTAGCAATCAGTAATGCAAAAGTTCGTGTTTTTTAAGTTTAGTCTGTTTTGCAATGTTTGTCCCACTTAAACAATGATTTAAAAAAAAAAGAATTCTCTGAAAATGCGAGCATGACTCTCTGAAAAAAAATGTGAATGACACAAAAAATCGTGCACAACTTTCAAGAAAAGCGTGCAGAACTTAATAGAAAAACGTGCAAAACATTCTAGAAAGGCGTGCAGAACTTCCAAGAAAAGCGTGCAGAACTTTCTTGAAAAGCGTGCAGAGTTCTCTTTAAAAGCGTGCAGAGTTCTCTATAAAAGCGAGCAAAACATTCTAGAAAAGCGTGCAGAAATTTCTAGAAAAACGTGCTGAGTTCTCTATAAAATCGTGCAAAATTTTCTAGAAAAGCGTGCAAAACATTCTAGAAAAACGTGCAGAGTTCTCTATAAAATCGTGCAAAACTTTCTAGAAAAGCGTGCAAAACATTCTAGAAAAACGTGCAAAGTTCTCTATAAAATCGTGCAAAACTTTCTAGAAAAACGCGCAAAACATTCTGGAAAAACGTGCAGAACTTTCTAGAAAAGTGTAATAGCTAGCCCTTTATAAAAACTTGCACAACTGCTTTTGGGAAAAGCGTGCAGAGCTCTCTGAAAAAGCGTACAGAATTTGTTTGTAGTTAAAGCATTAGCATATTTCTTTTTTTCTGCGTAATAATCGTTCATCAAGAATACAGTTTCTTTTTCACAGTTGTCGTGTCATCAAATATGTCGCATATACATGTGTTATACATACATACGTTTTATTGTATTTTGAACTGGACAAAATACATACTTAAATATTTATAAGTTTTAGAATTTCTTTAACAAAACATGAAATGGTCGCAGTCCTATGAATTTAAATTTTCACTCCAATGCGGTAATGGGGATTTTAGGACACCAAATACAAGGCAGTAGGAGGAAATATGATGTTTTCATTTTCAATATTCTAGTTCCTCGTTTGCTCTGATAGAGGAAGAGACTGTCTTATTAAAACTTATTAAACATACACGGTTTGTCATTAAAGAGATTTGTTTTTTTTCTACAATGCCTTTTCTTTCTTGTCAGTTTTTAGCCAAGCCGCGGTTTTTAAAAGTAACAAGACGACGACGACGACGACGACGACGATGATGATGATGATGATGATGATAAGAATATGACGCAGAATAAGATGATGATTGATAATAATAATAATAATAATAATAATAATAATAATAATGATAATAACAATAATAATTTATTATTATTATTGAAAAAGTTGTGAAAAATAATAATAATTTATGATTATTATTATTATTATTATTGTTATTATTATTATTATTATTATTATTATTATCAGCATTATAACTATTATTATTATTATTATTATTACTATTATTATTATTAGCAAGTAAATGATGTAAAAATGAATTGAAAAAAAAAGTTACAAATTACGCAAAATATTTGAAATAGGTTAATAAGTCGCACATTAGAATGGGTATTTTATAATGTTTGATTGTCTTTATTTAAAGATTTAATTGGTACCTTTTTAAAGTAAAAGCTACTTTCCATATTTTTTAAAATGAAAATGTTTTAATAAAAAATCAAACAACTCTTCAGATATTAACTGCTTAAACAATATTTATCATAAAAAAAACTTATGGAAAAAAATTGAAAACGATCCTACAACTTTTTATATGGTACATGTATAATTACCAAAAAACAATTTAATAGTGCTCTTTAGAGGCGAAAAGCTATAATTGTAAATAGTTATAAATTCATTCGGGATATAAGTGCAGCAGTCTTTAGAAATAGAATGCATTGTTCAGTATAGACATTAACTAATTTAGAATAAGTATTTCCTATTTAAAAACAAACAAACAAAAAATAAAAGAAAATTTCTTAAACAAAGTGTTTCTGGTTCGGATGAGATTGGAACCACTTAAGAGTCAAACTAAAGTTATGTGTGCAACACTGGTGCTTAATGTAGCCTATGCGGCCACATTACTGTAAAGTCGTTTCAAAAGTCCTGTTTGTAGGTAGATTAGAATTAAGTGATAGTTGTTTAAAAATACCAAACTTTGATTATGTATACTTTTTTCGTCGAGATGTTTTTAATGCCTAAATTTACTATACCCCCACATTTTAAAAGCGATAGTGTTACCTTGGAGGTCGATTTTCTTGCCATATAAAAATATACATGTATCTTTATTGCGCACACAAGTTAGACAATTGATAAGATATCTTATTTTAGACTGGAAAAGTTAACCGTTACTGAAATTGGAAATTGGGTACAGCAACTCATACACGAAGCACATTTTACAATTTAATTTAGTATGATAAATACTTATTTACCCCTTTAAAACTGCCTTTTATGTTCGCAGGGTCCTCAAAACATGAAGCAGTTGTTAAAACATACTGTTTGATGAGCCCTTAAAAATAGTCATTACATTTGACCAAATATAACTTAAATATGTGCTCAGTGTTAATGCTCGTTTTTGGCTAAATTATACACTGTTGTATTCTAATGGACAAAACTACCTCGCATTTTATAGCAGAATGATAAAAATATAGCGCTTTTGTTTATACAATATTATTATACATGCATGCAAGATTATCGAGATAATGTTGGAAAACGCAAAATAAATAAAACGAATCATTCTAAGAAATCGAGTAATAACGAATTTATATTTAGAGTATCCTATTTATTTTGAGAATTCGGAAACATAAGTACAATTCTTAGACAACCATTCAGCAAAAGACATATGACTGTACGCTTATGATATGAAAAAGTAAATGGACCCACAATCAGTATTTCATGAGATTGTCTTAGCATAAAAGGTACTGTTTATTTGGTCCTAATTAATAAAGGGTCCTAATAAATAAACATTTAAGTAATTTCATGTTATTTAAAAACATGGACGATTATTACAAATTCTAATATTTTTCATCATCAAATAATAGGTGCTGTCTTATTATTAGATATTTCTTTTAAAATAACACCACAGTCACTTCTTTCAAGTCTGTTGTGATTTGTTGTTGACAACTGGAAGGCCTGGCCAAACCGCATCGTTACTTTATTAATGCCACAATTCACTTGGCAGAGTTCAACACGCCATGTTACATCACAAGTTAGCTACATTGTCAAAGGCACGTTTGTTCCTTCAGAGATTTAACAACTCCTAATTGTGTCCATTGTGTTTTCTCGGAAATTGACTGTACAGGGGCGGTAATCCTGGGTGGTAATTTCTCCTCGAATGTAGGTAGAGGCAGTCGGTACACGCGCAAGGAACCTGCCAGCGTGCCGCAAGCATGTGCTGGTCATGTGTCGTCACGGGGGTGACTATAGAATTTAGTAAATTGTCTTTCCCCGTCGGTTTCTCATTTGTTTCGCTGGTTGGTAGACGGCTTGATGTCGGCATAAGGGGAAACTGCATGCCATGTGCCGCCGGCGGCGTCGGTAGAACGGCCGGCGTGGGCGTTGGACGCTTGTCCGATCTATACACGTCACTCACTAGCTTCTTCATTTCCTCCAAGGAATTTGTCAGCATCAGAATATAGTTTTTAGCTAACAACAATGTTGCTATTTTCGATAGTTTCCTCACAGAAGGCCCATGGGCGTAGGGCATAACTTCACGCAATCCATCAAGAGCCGAATTCAAGTCATGCATACGTTTCCGTTCTCTAGAATTTACTTTTAACCTCAAATCTTGCAGTTCCTTTTCGTCCAAACATTTCTCCGCCAGCTCAGCTCGTCTGGAACTGTGCCGGTGATGTCGACTCTCTGATCGTAAAGTGTTCATATCATGGTTTTCCTGTGAGGAATCACTATCATACATCATGGCGGCACTTGGCGTTTTAACATCCAGTTCCTCAGCTTCGTTGCTAACCGCAGAATTGTCACTTTCTTTTCGCTCAGGCTCCATTCTCTAAACCACTCGGCAAAACCACATATGTGCTCGCATTAAGCTACTGTGAAATCAGACAATGGAGCCATACGATGCTACCACGATCATCATGAAGCGCGCATGTCAGTCAGTGGTTTCTGGGGCGTGGTCAGAAGAAAATGAACAGGCGGGCGAATCAGATTAATGTTGCCTTCAATTGTAAAATGATGTTAACAAATGGATTTTCAACAATACGCATTACATGCGCCATTTACTCGCTTCTGTGACAATGAATCTACGTGTTAAATATCTCATTATTAGATATCTAAACGATTTAAGCAAGCGAGGACATAAATGACCGACAATTCTTCTAAATTTGCCTTGAAAAATGGATAAGGGCCATCTTCCAGATATCTGAGATCAACTGAACCGAGTGTGCTAATTGTGATTCCTCAAATATGCTAATTTAACAAGCTTCGGTTAATATGTTCATTTCCAGAATGCGAAAATATCAGTGATTGAAATAGTTTTATATTATAAGTGATCTTTTTTAATGTTTTAGGTCGAGTTCACAGTCCCATTTTTTTAGTGTGAAAGCACTATCATGTTCATATATATTTGTTTTGAATTAAAGCATTTTTATTTTCCAATTTCCGCCTATTTCCGTGTTGAATTTTCATTTATATAATAGGTTTAAATAGAACATTAAAAGCCACCAAACACGACACATATGAAAAAAGTTCGGGCTCGGTTTAATGGTATCAATTAAATTTGCCTCAACAATATTTTTTGTAAATCTTTGTGGGTTTCCAGGAATAGTGGCAGAAATTCAAAATCGAAAACTAAAATGAAAGTTGCGAGTATTT
Organism: Corbicula japonica; assembly: GCA_038501625.1. NCBI lineage: Eukaryota > Metazoa > Mollusca > Bivalvia > Venerida > Cyrenidae > Corbicula > Corbicula japonica. The sequence goes on from JAZAYU010000041.1 coordinate 3,450,481, forward strand.
TTTAATCAAATATGGACGGAATCTCAGAGTTCAGGTGTCATCCACGCCAATATTATAGTAATCGGTAAGAAGTCCCCATCAAAAAAGGTGATAAGCACCAATCAAGCTGTTCTATAGATTGTCACCTGTTTAAGATGAAGTCTGATTGTTTTTGCAGATGTCCTTTTCTTCTCCTACCTTCATTTCATGTAGCCAAAATCCCATAATAAAAGCGGAGCTATAATATCTCCCGGGTGCACACCCTGCTGCGAAAAACACCAGCTTTCCGCACTGAATCAATCTATCAGCTTTATGCCTGTTAAGGCCTATTGTTTGCCGTGTAAAATGGGTATCAAATGCTTAAGGAAACGATCAGTTCATCATCTTGAATTTAACATCTCTCGCTCTCAATTAGGGTGTCGAGCGAATTATTTAAATCAATAAACATACAAAACAGTCTTGGTTGTCTTTGAAATTTGAATATAAATAAGACCAGTTGTCAACGGCCTGAATGATTTGTAGTTTGATTCAGTATGTGAAAACACACTCGATACCTAAAACAGCTTCTGTTATGTTAATGAACTTGAAATTGGAACGGATTAACCATGTAATTTCCGTCCTTTCGTTGATTGGAAACAACAAGTTAGAATCTCCTCACATATCAAAGTTTTCACGTCTTAACAAGTTTAGAATGTTCTCCCGTAACTCTAGCCATGTTTCTTCGTACCATTTTGTTTGGGATCCGAAATCTCACAAACCTATTATTAAGTTGTTTTGCAAGTTAAAACTTCAAAACTGAAAAAAGTAATATTGGTATTCCTAAAACAAATTGTAACCGTGGATTATATTAAAGAAAAGATAATTTAATGCCAGTATGGTGGAGCTTATTAACTTTTATATTTAACAAAGTGACTCAATGTCGTGCTGAAATTGTTATCTAGTTGTGTTGATGTGTTACTTTTTAAAAATAAAATAAATGAAAAATATTAAATATGCATATCAAAATGTTACTTAACTTGAAAATGGAACTTGCGTGTGAAGTCCCACTTTTATCTACTTGTATATTTTATTTAGTGAATTGGGTGCGTATTATTTCAAAAATTATATTTTTGAAAATTCTAGTCAACGTATCCCATATGAAGCAATTTTGTACGTCTGAGTGACCTGCCACTTAAAAAAGCAATGCAAGAAATGCCAAGATGACTGTTTTCTGGCACACTGTACTTAATGAAAAAGTTAAGATCGTTGGAAAACTAAGCCGATAAAAGTAACAAATAGCAGAATCTCCAGTACCTATGCTTCAATACATTCTAGTCATTGGCGAAAACATGCGTGCAAAATACATGTGCCTTAAACGTTTTTTATGAAGGTTAGTTAAACTGATTATATACATTTCTGACAGACTTGTTAATATGGTACAATGTGGGCATGTCTTAACAAGTTTGATTGAGCTTGAGTAAGGAAACTTTTTTCAACTTTTCAAAAGCATAGGATAATGTTTTGATAGCTTAACAACGATCTGAAGGAAAAGAGTCATTAGTAAAAAAATGAATATCACTTTATTTTATTTCGATCTAAACGAAATCCGTCAAAATTACTTTTCCTCAAAATTGATCTTGTGAAAGATATATTTTATAGACAATATTAAAACAAGGGTTGATAAAAATGAAAATCATGTGATCGACAACTATTCATTTACTACAATTCACAACTTTTGATATGATTTCGCGATTTACACACAAAGTTTATTAATTCAGTTTTAATCAAAGAATTAATGCAGTTGTTGGTACAGGTTAGCAGTAATAAAAATCCTGCACTTAGTATTACATTGAAAACACCTAAAAGTGAAATTTGCATATCAGGAATCGCCACAATCACAAAAACAGCCTCCCCACCCCATGCAGTTAAGAAGAGAGGAAAAGAGCATGATTTTATAAGTACCGGTATTTCAAATTCAAATAAAACACCACCAACAATTAACGCAAAAGAGAACCCTTGGAGTTACCGCCTTGAAACGGTAATCATTCCAAAAGAAATGGAAACAGTGAGAACGATTTCAGATACGTTTAATCTACCTGTTCATATGGTGGAAATAGATTAAGAAATACTTCTCGTTTGAGAACGTAAGTTATTTACCATGTACCGTATTAACTTATTCACGACGTCCATAAAGTGACGCGTCTAGCATAATTTCTATTTGTTGATCATTTTACTTTAAACAAACAAGAAAAATAACTGTGAAACGCTTTCGATAAGGATGTTTAAATATTAATCACTTCTTGGTGTGTTGGGAGGCTTTTTTAATGTGGCAATTCCTGATATGCATATTTCACATTTTTTTCATAAATACTAGAGTCGAAGTTGACAACGGGGTCTTACCTTGTTTGGGCAACTCTAGAGCAAACAAAAATAAGGAACAAGGACATCATAGATAATCAATCTCGCAGATTAAAATGATAAAATTCGCTCGGGGACTGAAATAAATAAGGCTGATAACGATGTGATATACATGCTGTCATGAAAACTTTGGGAATGAAAACCATGTTTTTGGCTAGCACAAAAGAAGCGAATTATTTCTTTTGTGCCAAGGGATGAGGAGTAAAATGTTTGACTTGTGTAAGGTCGAGATTTCTTTTCTGAAAATTGCTTCTAAAACTATCCGCCACAGGTATTTCCTGGGAATTATGGAAGTTCTTAATCTGTCAAACATTGATGACAAATATTATCATTCAAGTTGAACGAAATACAGTAAAGGGTAACAAAAGGGTTAATAAGAGAACTAGAAGAAATATAATAAAAAAGAATAACCATAGTTAATTACAGCTAATAAAGCATTTGCTTTTTTTTAAACTGACTAAAAAGCAAAAGAAAAAAAACAAGCTCATGTCAACAGAACCTTAATTAGGCCCATCAGAGGATAAATCTACAAAGATAAGTGGATTTCAAGACTAACATTAATCAATATTGAAATTGCAATCTAAAGCATGATAAGTACTTGACAAATATATTGAATGGATTCCGTGTGACAGTAACTGTTGCGATACATTCCTACACAGGAGTTGTTCATTTGTTAAAACGCAATAAATCGTGCAAAGTTCTCGGCGTGGACAGTAATATGCATTTCCATTACTGTCCATGAACAGGCTCAATCAAACCGAGCCTGCAATATTTTCATATCTGTCGTGTTCGGTGGCTTTTTAAGTTCCCGTTTCAGAAGGCGCATAATGTTTTTGTTAGGAATATTCGTTTATCATCTCATTAAAATTCCAAAAAAGGGCTAATATTTATTACTATCTGTATTTGGGTCTGTAGGCTCTATCTATACATGAACGATATATTCTAAAAATGAGGAAACACTGCTATACATATATATTAACAAGGGACTGATTATAATTGGTACGCATCATGGAAAAGGCTGTCTTCGGACAAATATGAGAAAACAATAGACCTGAATAAAGAGTCAATAAACTCGAAACGCGTAGTGATTGGAGTTTGTCTTTTTTTAGTCATTTAATATAGAATAGATTATTTTAATTTCTGTTCAAATACAGTAACAACAGTAAAATGTCAAAAATATGCCGAAAGACACTTTATACACATCTAGCCTTTAAATTTTAGGTCAGTAATATAAAACAAACTCCCGAAACAAGATCAATTATTATTCATCGAATAACTGGTTAATGTTGCTGATTTCTGTATGTGCTAACTTGGTTTTAAAGAACAATGAGGAACCAGTATGACTGTCATTGTTAAAGAAGAAATTCTCGACTCCATCAATTTGAAATTTATAGTGTATCTGATTTCATCAAACGTATGTGGTATTATAAATCTTCAGTTGTATGTGTAATATACTTTTGTTTTCAAGAACTAAATATTTAATGCATTTGTTAGATCGATTCTCTGCATTTGCTAAAGAATGTCTGTTATTTGTGTTAATGAGGATACTCACTGAATACTAGTGTTGTGAAATTAATTATTTATGATGATTGTCTGTAAACCTTGTGTTATATCTTAAGTCTTATCAGTAACCCTTGTTGCATTTGGTACATTGGATTGTTAAATTGCAGATTGTTTTGCAGAATTGGCATATCATTGTGTTTTTTATATGCAAAGCTACATTTTTAATCCAATTAATTTTAGAACATGTATCACAATTAATATGCTGCATGTTAGCTGATACAGTTGAACTTATGCATTTAAAAATTAACTGTAAAGTAAACTCACGCTTTCCCCAAAACTCGACATTGAGAAGACTATACTGAGACCTCCCCATTAGCTTAACCTAAATCAATGTGCAAATTAGTATTGGGACTGTCCAACTTAAAGGGATTTTCTAAATGAGCTTGTAATGGATTCCTTCGCACCATAGCCACCATAAATACATATTACGCTAATCATCTTAATCTTTGAGACCGCCTCATGATGACCACCACACATGCTTTACATAATCCATCTTGCTTGTTAAATGTATAAATAACCCCAAAGCCATACAAACGTGGTGGCAGCGCCTAGTCAACTATCCAAGGAACGTCTACATAGAACAAACCAGTAACCGCCAAATAAATGAGAGTTCGTGGCAAGTATGTCTTTATATAAAGTCACATACACAGATTGATATTCTGTATGGTTTGAAATAAGCATATTACCATGAAGGGAGGTTTTTGAACTGGTAACTGAAACAACCGCAATGGATTTTCGAAAACAATCTACCAATTGAGACCGCCACATTGGGACCACCACAGATAACTGAGAATATTGCAGGTTCTGTTGGATTAAACCTGCTAATTTGCAGTAGAAGAAATGATTTTACTACCCACGCCATCATGCCCGGGTTAGAGCGGATTTCATGCAGATTGATACCACCACATTAAAAACACCACAAACACTTTACGCAAATAAATAGGCGGACATGGACATCCACAAAGACTTAACCTGTTTACGTAGATCACCGTGCACATCGAAACCGTCACATTGAGATCACTCATTAAAGGCATTACTAACTACTAGAACTGATAAATTGTAATAATTTTTAGCTCGACTATTCGAAGAATATGTCGAGCTATTGTACTCACTTTGGGCGTCGGCGTCGGCGTCGGCGTCGCCGTCGGCGTCCCGCTTTGGTTAAAGTTTAAGTGCAACCTACCTATATCTTAAAAACTACTATAGCTACAGCATTTAAACTTGGCACACTTGTTCATCATCATGTCCCGAGTGTGTTTGCCAAGAACCATAACTCTAACTTTCATTTTGATCAAATTATGGCCCTTTTTTGACTTAAAATTTCAGGTTAAAGTTTGCGTGCAAGCTACTGTACAAACTCATAACTTCAATACTACCTATACTACAGCTTTAAAACTTGGCACACTTGTTCATCATCATGTCCCGTGTGTGTATGCCAAGAACCATAACTCTAACTTTCATTTTGATCAAATTATGGCCCTTTTTTGACTTAGAATTTCAGGTTAAAGTTTGCGTGCAAGCTACTGTACAGACTCATAACTTCAATACTACTTATACTACAGCTTTGAAACATTCAACACTTGTTAATCATCATATCCCAAGTGTGTATGCCAAGAACCATAACTCTAACTTTCATTTTTATCAAATTATGCCCCTTTATCGACTTAGAATTTCAGGTTAAAGTTTGCGTGCAAGCTACTGTACAAACCCATAACTTCCATACTACTCATACTACAGCTTTGAAACTTTCAACACTTCTTCATCATCATAATTCAAGTTTGTCTGCCAAGAACCATAACTCTAATTTTCATTTTGTACAAATTATGGCCCTTTTTCGACTTAGAATTTCAGGTTAAAGTTTGCGTGCAAGCTAGTTACTTTCATACTTCTTTTACTATAGCTTTGAAACTTAAGACACTTGTTTACCATCATGACCCTGACTATTTATGCCAAGATCCATAACTCTTTCTTTCATGATAATCAAATTATGGCCCTTTTTCGACTTAGAATTTCAGTTAAAAGTTTGCGTGCAAGCTACTGTACAAACCCATAACTTCCATACTACTTTTACTACAGCTTTGAAACTTTCAACACTTGTTCATCATCATAATTCAAGTTTGTATGCCAAGAACCATAACTCTAATTTCCATTTTGTTTAAATTATGGCCCTTTTTTGACTTAGAATTTCAGGTTAAAGTTTGCGTGCAAGGTAGTTACTTAAATACTTCTTGTACTATAGCTTTGAAACTTAAAACAGTTGTTTACCATCATGACCCTGACTATGTGTGCCAAGAACCATAACTCTTTCTTTGATTTTTTTATCAAATTATGGCCCTTTTTGTACTTAGAATTTCAGGTTAAAGTTTGCCTGCAAGATAGTTACTTTCATACTTCTCGTACTATAGCTTTGAAACTTAAGACACTTGTTTACCATCATGACCCTGACTATGTATGCCAAGAACCATTACTCTTTCTTTCATTTTTAATCAAATTATGCCCCTTTTTTGACTTAGAATTTCAGGTTAAAGTTTGCGTGCAAGCTAGTTACTTTCATACTTATTGTACTATAGCTTTGAAACTTATCCATCATCATGACCCTGACTATGTATGCCAAGAACCATAACTCTTTGATTTTTTCAAATTACTGCCCTTTTTAGACTTATAATAAAGGTTTAAAACTTTGTATACCTTTATTTTATCTTACATCATGTTTATTTTCAAAGGCCCATAACTCATCCTTGCTTTTTTATATTTGATTTTTGCCCTTTTCACTTGAAATTAGAATTAAGACTTATAAATAATTGTTAAAGGTTCAATGTTAGTGTTTTTCATATGTAATGCTATAGAAAATGTTTACAACAGATGTACTTAACATACTTTGGTTGAAAGTGTTGAGTAATTGTGGGGTGGGTGGGGGCATATACTATACTATACTATACTATACTATACTATACTATACTATACTATACTATACTATACTATACTATACTATACTATACTATACTATACTATACTATACTATACCATACCATACCATACCATACCATACCATACCATACTATACCATACCATACCATACCATACCATACTATTACTATATTATTACTATACTATACTATACTATACTATTACTATACTATAACTATACTTTTACTATACTATTACTATACTATTACTATTACTATACTATTACTATACTATTACTATACTATACTATACTATACTATACTATACTATACTATACTATACTATACTATACTATACTATACTATACTATACTATTACTATACTATACTATACTATACTATACTATACTATACTATACTATACTATACTATACTATACTATACTATACTATACTATACTATACTATACTATACTATTACTATACTATACTATTACTATACTATTACTATACTATTACTATACTATTACTATTACTATACTATTACTATACTATTACTATACTATACTATACTATACTATACTATACTATACTATACTATACTATACTATACTATACTATACTATACTATACTATACTATACTATACTATACTATACTATACTATACTATACTATACTATACTATACTATACTATACTATACTATACTATACTATACTATACTATTACTATACTATACTATCCTATACTATTACTATACTATACTATTACCTATACTATACTATACTATACTATACTATACTATACTATACTATACTATACTATACTATACTATACTATACTATACTATACTATACTATACTATACTATACTATACTATACTATACTATACTATACTATACTATACTATACTATACTATACTATACTATACTATACTATACTATACTATACTATACTATACTATACTATACTATACTATACTATACTTTTACTATTACTATTACTATTACTACACCAGCAACACCAACACCACCACCAACAACATCAACACCACCACCAACAGCAACATCAACAACAACACCAACAACCAACACCACCACTACCACCACCAACAACAACACCAACAATGACAACACCAGCAACCAGCATACCATACTGTACTACACCACGCCACACCACTATAGGTGGGCAGGGATAGTAAGTTGATGGGTGTGGGATCAGTGGTTTATGGGCTGGGTTGTGCAAACCCTAAAAAAATCTACAAGAATAAATTAAGTGTAATTTATTGAATTCCTAACTTGGTTTAAGAAACTTTTGTTCATGTGTGTTTGTTGGAGGTGTCATAAACTCCTGAATCATTCCCCAGTTTAAATGAAGCCCAGTTACAATGTGCTTAATAATTCTGACTTTTCGAATAGTCGAGCTTGCAGTCGTTTCCGACTGGCTCTTGTTTCAATATAATGTGACCTTACATTTATTTCTTTCGAGTGTTAGTTCATTTTTACTACATAGTTATGAAATGTATACCAAAATCAATCAGTGTCTGATGATTGTGAATGTAATCATTGATAATGGTCATTTTTTCACAAGATGCAAAATACAAATATACTTGTTGACCTGCTCATGTTGCTTCCTGTTGTTTTAAGTTAAAATTGCTTTGTAAATTACTTTTTCATGTTGATTCTATTGTTTTTGCTAACATTTTTATGTATTTTTCTTGTGTTTTACCATGTTAGAGATTGTCGAGATTTCGTTTTCTTTCAATGCATTCTTTGTGCCCTGTTTACATAAAAATTTCATTGTTTTAAACGATTTTTTTCTATAGTAATTTTATGATTTTGGTGTACAATAAACTGTATTTTAAAACAGGATTTTACAGTAGACATGAAAACAAATAAATGTTTTACGTAACGTTACATGTTGATGTAGTTATATTATAAACAAGGATTAACATTCTTTTGTTCACTGTTACAATGCACAATAATAGGCTCGCCACAAAAAGCAGTCTTGGTAATATTTTTTGACATTTTATTTGCTTGAAGGAACTTACATATTACTGCCTGAAGATTTTTTACACATTTTTACAAAATGATGTTATTTTACTGCGGAATGCATGATAAGTAATGACGTCAGCTCAACTTTATGACGTCATTAAAAAAATCAGAAGACACATTTCCCATGACGTGCCCCAATAATTATAAAACATAATATGTTCTGAAACTTATTTAATCTTTAATGTCCTCTCTTTGATACTTAATGAAAAAGCGAATGCTACTCGGTACATTCTCAGACTGAGTGTTATTGGAATTGACAGTAGAATCAAGTAAAGGAATGACTTTGGCGCACGAAACTATTTGAAAACCTTACAAGTCATTATTTTAAGAATTTCAAAGATTTCTCGTTTATTACGCAGAATGACCATAGATTTGATATGGGATCAATCAGAGCACATTCCCATATTTTTAATTTTGACATTTAAACGAATGTAAAGGAAAATCAGATCTCACAAACAACGAAAACGGAAACATGAATGTTTACATTTTTGAGCGGCAAGTTGCAAAATATTTGCATTCAGTTTTGGGGTTTAGATTTTAGGGCACACCACCTTATACTTGCTACAAACGTTTGTTTAATAACAAACGAATTTGTAAATGTATAGATAATCCTAAAGCCATGCGAATGCTGCGGCAGTGCATAGCCAACCTAGCAAAACAAAGACACAGTACATATCATCCGTAACCCCAAAGATTAAAGGATAGTTGAATTATGCCTGAATACAGCCACCCACAATGATTGACATTCTGCATAGTTTGAAATTAGCATATTACCATCAAGGGAGGTAATTAAACCAGATAACTACCCTTTAAAACTAATTATGCTTACTTGACGAAAAACAATAAAGTGATACAATTAAAACTCAGGGGACAGGTTTTAAAAATTTTATTATGACAACTCATCTATGCGATAGAATTATTATATCAACATTTTTGTTTCCTATGTGGAAATGCTCATAACATAAGTGGGTTTAACCCCCTGAAACGTTGGATTTAATTCATGCATTTAAGAAATGTTGTGAGTATTTTTCTTAAGAACTTAAGATATCAAAACAATCTTAGTTCATTTCAATTAAATAATTAATTAATATAATATATTATATTTCATTACTTAATTATAGACATTTTATGGACACAAGACTTCAATTTCGTTAAAGGTAGTTAAAGTACTTCTGAGTATTTGTTGAGTTTAAATTCAGTTTGAAGAAGTTCTACGGTCTAAAATATTCATTGATAAGAACAACTTTAAAAAGTATATATTGTGCACAATTTATGAATTGAACGTTTGTTTCAATATATAAAATGTGGAGATAACGTGGGTGGCTCAACATAGTCAGATCATTTGCAGATAATTAAATGCCTACAGATTGGTCGCTCTGATAAAAGCAAATTTTGGTCATCAAACATTTGTCGAAAGTCAGCTACGATCAGTTAAGTGTGCGGTCAGTTAAGTGTGCATCAGAGCATGCCAAGTGTCTTTTCTGCCATATCCCATCTGGATTGTTCAGTCGTTATTTGTGTTCTAGGTGTTAGTTTTGGTTGCGATGTGGTATATTTTATTCTGTTTGATTTTAATTTTATTTTCCATGTTTCTGTTCAGGTTTTCATTTTCTTTAATTGATTGTGGTGTCTATTCTGAATTGATTATTCTATAACCAACATTCGCTTTTTTCCTCTCTACTTTTTGCTTGTGAGGAGAGGCTGTGTCTTCTGGATGTGGCAATTCCTGATACGCATTTCGCTCTTTTCTCATATTATTGCCCAATTACTTTATTGCTGCATGTTTAATGTTTTGTACAACACCACTTGTGCAAAAACCTTTACATTTCCAGCGCGTAGCCTTCAAAACGTCGTGAAATCCGAGCAAACAAATTAGTTATAACAAGTTAATGTATAACCTTGTCCTAAAGAGTCTCTTTTGTAATATCTAGCATAACAGGTTTGCAGGCGACAAAATTAGACTGATAAAAAATGTGCATATGTATGTTTTTGCGTGGGGAGCAAAACCACGTGAACATCGTTTATAAATGGAAATAAAAAAAAACATGTAATATCGCTTACGCAGTCTTACCTTGAAATGAACGTCCTTTATGATAAATATTATCAGATATTGCAGTGACAGGAGCCCGATTATACAATTTATAAGAAACCGGGGATTTGATTTATTATAAGAATTTTGAAGGAGGTAGTATATTTCCTTGTGTGACTACGCGTAGTCTGCATTATTGCGCAATATGCATAGGTCGTGGTTCAGTGTTAAGGCGATCGATAACACCTACATGATGCACTGAAAATGTTCATTCGTATCAAGTCTACAAATGAACACATTGCGCATTTGGATATATCGTAAATATCCGAGATTTTGTGAAATAAATTGGCTCACTTACTTTGATCTTTAATTTCCGCGAGCCATTTAAGGCGAGTTATACGTGATAGGAATACTAATTCAGGCAGGTATAACGAGTTATACCAAGGTCAACAAATTAGATGTGCCGAATAGAGAGACAGAATCGAATGATTAATCTTTATCAATCTTATTAAAGGATAAGTAACAAGCGAAAGTGTTAAGAATTATAGAGCTTATGCTGGATTTATTTTATGGCTGTTTCATGTGTTAATATTGGTTTTATGTTGACAAATATAAAGTGACAATATTGACTACATGGATTTAATTCAATGGTAAGTAACTTTATTCAATATAATTAAATTGGAAAATGGTCCATCTTTTCTTTCCTATAATTGTGTTGTATTTCTTTAAATTGTTGAACTATTTTTATTTACCTACCATTACTGTTATAATTAAATCGTACAATGCGCGGTCCTTTCACCGATCAAAGATTTAATTTGATTGATTTATTTTTAAAATCAACATTCTTTCAATAAGTATGTATTTATAATTGATTGAAAAAATTCTCTGAAATGCACACGACTAATGTGAAAATATTGCAGGATTAGTTTGATTGAGCCTGTTCATGGGCTGTAATGGAAAATTCACATTGCTGCATAAGCCGCCAAGCCACGGAATGAGACCAACTCAAAAAACTGTTATGGACGATTCAACAAAATATTTGAAAAGATGTTGTAATTTGAAAATATTTTCAACTACTGAAGTGTGACTAGTAACCGCATGTTGTTCGTGACCACGTGTATGTAGAGTGTTAATATTACCGTAACTTTAAATAATATATACCACAATAACGTTTTTAAACTTGTATTAAAATGTGAGCCATTGCTCCGGTGCATGTGAACATGATTAAAGTGTCAGATTCAATCGGGAAAATGGAACTTATCGCTATCGAACTATTGATTTCATTTATACCTAACAGTGCACAACTTATATTTGTACATACATACTAAGTAAATACTGACATTCAAAAGCTTTAGGATACATGATATACATCTTGTCGAGTTTATGTCTTTATTTGGTAATAAAACAGATGTATTAATTGTGCTTTTATTGGTTTTTAATTAAGAAGACTTTCCTCGATATAAGACAACCTTGGTCGGTATAACATCTTTCATCTTACGTGTAACAACTTATAAAAAGTTATTGCATGAAATGAAATGTAATTTTGTATTTCAACGCGTAAATCAGGTGTGGAAGCTAACTTATCGTTTATTGATCCCAAATCCGATTAGCTTTGTATGTTTTAAAGAATGAAAAACATAAATGGGAAAGGATTTATCGGTGGTTACCACTGAACTTAAATTGGCATTGGTTTCCGTGATATGTATGGATCAGTTTTGTATTTTCAGATGCCAGTGTTGACCTTAAGGATACATTATAACAATGTGCGACACTATAACCCCAAATTCTAATGGATTGAGTGTTTCTGCGAAGCCTCGAGAGCTTAATAACAACACGCTGAAGGTACCGTATGGCGGTGGATATGGAGGTGGCCAGGATAACAATACACTGAAACCAATATATAGCAGTACTAACAGTGAATATGGTGGTCGTCAAATCCGGAAAGTTAGTGACAGCGAGTACTACCGAGAGGTATCCATTGGCAAAGCACCGGATACTTTTCCGTGTGGGCACACTCTGTGTCATAAATGCATACGAACGCTGATGGTGCCTTCTGTAAAAGAGAAACTGGCTTGCCCTCTGTGCGGGAAGGAAGCTCTCAGAATACACACCCCTGACCCAGGCACAGCTTTGGGATATAACATAGAAGAGGTCGACAATATCACACTACTGTCTAATTTTGATGATATTGTTAAGAAATTTAATGGAATTAAATACTCAATACGTAGGCTAACAAACGAGACAGTTCAGAGCCGCAGCTTGGCGATGACGTTCGCGAACTGCGAGTGTCACCTGTGCCACGAAAACCATGCCAACCTACAGGTGCTTCAAGAGTTCAATCAGCTTCAGGTCACTCACATCCGACCCAGGTTACCACCGCCACAATACTACAGGTAACCATAACTGTAAACATTAGCAGTATCAGGTTCTCTGTTAATGAATTGTTTGTTGTTTCCTATTTGAAAATTAATCATTTTGTAGTAAACCAATGCTCTTGTCCTCCAGGGCTTTTCATCCTTATATAACAGAGGCCGATATTCGGCTACTTCCCAATCCGAAAAATATAGTTTTTTTCCCAATTGTGGCAGAGTTTCTTCCCAAAATGCAAGACATAATTTCCCAAAATCTTAGAAATTCCCCTAGAAATGTTAAAAAATCGATCAATTTGTTTACATTCGTTATTTCCGGAGAAGCGTTTGTCTGGCATTGACTTTTTTGACGTACTATATGCGGAAGTACGCATGGTACCCGTGTCACGCAAAACCAGTCTAATCCGTCTAATCAGTTTAGTTCCGATAGACTCTTACTCAGTCGTTATCGCAGTGAAACACTCAAACGTTCCGAAAGTCTGGATTTTATTCCGTTTCACGGGAGATAAATCGGTGTTTATTTCCGGTTGCATTATCAACAAATGTCGCATAACGGTAAATATTACTGCAAATCCGTGAAACGCAAAGAAACCAGAAGTCGTTATTTGACTATGGGGTAAACAAACAAAAATTAGATCCAAAGGGTGCAACGTCTACCAAGGAAATCCCCAGTATTTCTAATGTTGCTGCCCCAGATTCTTCCAGTTCCATACTCGTTTCTACAACAGAGGTCCCTGTTAGTGTTGCTACCTCTGACTCTGGCATTTGTTCCACAGAGGTACCTGAAAGTGTTGCACCCTCTTACTTGTTGAAAAATTCAAAGATGCAAAGGAAAGAGACACGGACCTTTGAAGCTTGTGAATACTATAGAATTGTGAAAATCTGAAAAAATAAAGTGCTATAAGAATTAAAATAATGTTAAAATGCTCATTTCTATATTAATTTGTACTCCAGTACCCCTTATTTCAATAAATTTTGTTTTCCCAAAATGAACAATCATCGCGCAAACATTTCCCAAAATGAACAATTATCGTGCATAAATTTCCCAATTTGAAAGGCCAGGGCCTCTTCCCAATTTCCTGATGAAAAGCCCTGTCCTCTCTTTGTTTTGGCTGTGTGGGGATGTTTCTGAATGTGGCCACTCCCGGTATGCATGCTTCACGTTTTAGTATTTCATCAAATTTATTGAAAAACTTAAAAAAACTAACATTGATTTGTACTTGCTTGTTTTAAGCTTAAGTGATCAAGACGAGATTTTGTTATTTGTAACTGTCGTCGTCCGTCATCGTACGTCGTTAACCTTTTCCTACAAAAACATTTTCTCCTAAACTACTGGGCATCTACAAGAATGTTTCATAAAAACACTATTTAAAAAGGTTTTAAGTTTAAATCTGGTTAACCAAAAGGATAAACTTCGAAAGACTTCTCAGAAAACTCTGGTCATATTTCAAAATGAATTCATCAAAATTATGCTTAGCGAACCCTATATTTAACTCTAATCTGGCAATATTTCAAAATAAATTTACAGATCAGCTGGTGTTTTTACGGTTACAGTTTCGGTCAAACCATGTTGGTTCCTAAAGATCTAGGGGACAGGGCTAGTTTTGCATTGATTTATATTAAACAAAACTTAAAATCCTTTTTTTCTTTTACCATTAGGCATAGAACTTAAAATTTGCTGACAGCCGGGTTGCTCTAATGATTCAGAAGTTACGGAAATTTGATGCTGTTTGGTTACTTTCTGCCAATGACCGTTCCAAGACAGTAACATCATGTGTTCTCTTTACCGTTAATTGTTTATGTTGTCTTTTTTTAAATTGATTCTTTATAAACGCATGCTCTCTTTTCCTGTCAATGTTGGTTGCGTAGGGAGGCTGTTTTTCTGGTTGCGGCGATTCCTGATAAGTTTTTTTATTATGTCGCCAAGAATCGGCTGAGCGATATAGGACCTAAAGTCGTCTTGTATTATCTATAGATCATAATAAACAAGAAATATCTTTAAAAAAGATAAACGGCGTTGATGGAAAAGATTTATATATACATGTATATAAGAAAGAAAGAAATACAGAGAGGCAAAGCAGACACAGTTTAGTTATTTTATTTTATTTGTTATAGCTGTCGACGAACCCTCCCTGCCTTCTTAGTATGACTTAGAGATTAAGCGACCGAATCATGACAACTCATAAATTTATTGAAAGTGTCTTGTTGCAACAATTTAATACAGTGATAACAAGTCGATTAAAGATACTGAAGCAAAATATTCAGTTTCAATAAAATACCTCGTGTAGAGTGAGAATTCAAGATGAATAAATGTCCTTGAAATTTAATAAATATAAATAATAACAGCCTGTTACAAGAGCGAAATCTACCAACTTTTACGTGTATTAACTTTAAAAAAGGTGTCCGTCCTGAGCATTGAACCCGGGGCCTCCGCTTGAGAGGCGAGAGTGTTAGCCACTACACTACAATAACCTTGTTTTTCGTACTTGAAATTAACAATCAGTATCAAAGGAACTGGAAAGGAACCAGTAAGAACTAGGAATATCTACACTTCTCTTTCGTTTTACACTGTGTATTGTATGCAAGTGTTTACCTGACACCCAAGAATATTCCATATAATATTGTATTTAAGCCATCAATATTGACTTAACTGGTTACTTAAATCGTAAATATGTTTTTCCTCCAATACAACACCCACTAACAACCAATCGCATTAATCTATTTGATTTTTCCGCTGCATAATAATAAAAATCCCACTAGATACCTCTCCACCCTGCTAGATGCCTCTCTGGTGTAAATAGCTACCAATCGAAATAGTTTATTTCAATTTCCATCTGCATAATAAGAGAATACGAGTATTATTTACAACATTTCATTGGTCGAAAAACTAGGTCAAAAGTGAGCTTAGACAGCTAACGCCGAAAAAACTCGATATTTTCGCTGTGTATTAATTAATTGGATTCCTTTGTAACAAGTTGTGTTAGACAGACATGAATAAATAATTTGGAGTTCTACACCTTTCTAGTAATCTTCTATAAATTTGTCGTTATCGCGCTTAAATATATAGTAGAATAATTGTCTTTCTACGCGATTTTGCATCGGTACCACTCACTGATTCAACAGAACCCTAAATAGCAAAAATATTAACGCAAGTTAACACTTCTGATTTTATTTTCTCTTACTGTAATGTCGTTTTTATTGATCATGTTATATACTTGTACCTTATTTTATAAACCATTTTATATATCCATGCTCTCCTTTTCTCCATGCTTTTTGGAAGTGTGGAGACGCTGTGTTTTCTGAGTGTAGCTATTCCTGATATGCATGTTTCACTTTTGTTTTTTTTTAATCTTTTTTGCCTCCGTTATTCAACTGTTCATTCTCAATAAAACTGCACTCCGGCAGGTTACAAAAATCAAGGAAACTCTGCATACTAGATAGGAACATTTGCTGATTTGACACGAAATTCAATAATTTTGTTTAATTCTATCATTCTAAGTCATGAAGTGTGCAATTAAAACCATTATCCACAAACAATTGATATGAAAATTGATTGGTCGAACGATTTGCGTGCAAAGTATTTCCCGGACTAAGTCAATAGTTCTACCAATCAGAACGATCCGAACAAAAGCGTCGGGGATTTCCGGAAGTCGCACAGTGGAGAAGAATCTATGAAAAAATAAGCTGCATTTCGGAGGCCGTTTTCTGTTGAACATTACGCGTATTTCGAGCTTTTGGTGAGACTTTTTGACATTTTCTGTTAGATCAGACCCTGTTGCGTTGTGTTTTCTGAGTGTAGCTATTCCTGATATGCATGTTTCACTTTTTTTTTTTTAATCTTTTTTGCCTCCGTTATTCAACTGTTCATTCTCAATAAAACTGCACTCCGGCAGGTTACAAAAATCAAGGAAACTCTGCATACTAGATAGGAACATTTGCTGATTTGACACGAAATTCAATAATTTTGTTTAATTCTATCATTCTAAGTCATGAAGTGTGCAATTAAAACCATTATCCACAAACAATTGATATGAAAATTGATTGGTCGAACGATTTGCGTGCAAAGTATTTCCCGGACTAAGTCAATAGTTCTACCAATCAGAACGATCCGAACAAAAGCGTCGGGGATTTCCGGAAGTCGCACAGTGGAGAAGAATCTATGAAAAAATAAGCTGCATTTCGGAGGCCGTTTTCTGTTGAACATTACGCGTATTTCGAGCTTTTGGTGAGACTTTTTGACATTTTCTGTTAGATCAGACCCTGTTGCGTTGAACCAAACAGCTGTCAGGCTGGAACCCTCCGTATTGTAGGAAAAACAGCCTCTCGAACGGGGGTAGGGTCTGGAGCCGACCCTGACCATTATTCAATTATATAAATAGAAATATGTTTTTTTAGAATACGATTTTGACGGTGTACTTTCGCATATTTTGATAGAATGGAATAATATTAGTGACTTGACACCTTTTTTACACAAAGGGCGTATTAGTAAGGGTTGGCAGGGGGTGGGGCGGCTGGTCAAGCGCCAGTGCTCCCCATGCAGGAAAAAATAGAGAAGGCGAGAGCATGGGTTTATCAAATAAGACCACAAACAATTATTGAAATAGAGAACCAATTGGGTTACCGCCTTTGCAAAAAAAGGTTTGCCACTGGGGGTTTAACCCAGATTCTGCGGTGGACCAACCTCACTCTTGCCCATACAGGTTTTCATATGATCTAAATTGCACGACTTTTATTTATATATAAATTATATATATCCTGTCATGCTCTTGTCTATATTTGGTAATAAGTAAGGAAGATGACATTCATATATTGGTTGTCAAGACTTCTTAAATGAAGATGTCTAGCACAATTTTAATAAGATTTAGCTAAGAGACGTACTCGTGCTTTTAACATCAATACAGAAAATGGTTATAATACTTTTATATCTACTTCAACGATTATAGTCAATTACAGTAACTGTGATGTATGAGTTAGGTTGCCATGGTTACGTTGAAATACAATTAACCGCTTATCTTTCAACTCAAAATAAAATCTGAAATTTACATTTTATCAAAAGCCACTTTCAAAAAGCCGCTCTCCGTACACATTTAAGAAACAGGTCTGAAGAAAAGAGAAGAGAGTAAATGTATTCAATTCATGCAGAACGGCGGCCATAGGAAGTCTCCTCGTGAAAATAGTTCAGTATTGATACCAGTGTAAATCATTTACCGGTGTCATGTTAATGATTGTCATGTTTATCAGGGTTATTTGCGCTCAGTCGGTAGCTTTCTCGGAGGTATATGGGTAAGCTCTTCTAAGCACTGTCGCCCGAAGGGTTCGATTCCCAGGAAAAGTCTCCCCGTACATATAGTCAGTACTGTTATCAGTAAAATAATCCGTTACCGATGTCATGCAGTGATAGTTACGTATATCAGGGCTATCCGATCAACCTTTTTTGGGGTGTTGTCCCGGTTAGCTCAATTGGTTGCGTCGCAGGAATTGCAGGGCTAGGCGCTGTCGCCGTGACGGTGCGGGTTCGCTCCCAGCTAGAGGCACTATCATTTTTAATTATTCAACAGTCAAAATCCTCATTTTTTTAGACATCAGGTACTTCGTTAATTTTACATATCTAATTTCACTGCCAAGTTTGACGAGTAAGAAAGTTAGATAAGTTTAGTTCTTTTAAATTGCATATATCACTGGATATTTTAAAGTTCTTTTGATTAGTTTTTGACATGATTATTTGCTATGTGAGGAGGCTGCGTCTTATTTTTGTGGCTGTTACAGCTTTCTTATTCCCTCCCCCTGTTCAATAAAACAAATTATTTTTTATTGTTTTTACTTAATTTATTTGCTTAAATATTGTCGATTTTCTTTGACAACTCCATATAAAGGATAAATTGCATCAACGTGTGTACCTTATACATTTTCTGTTCAGTCACGTACAAAACAAATGAAACAAAAATTACTATCTCCTTATTTGTGTGAATTCATAATTGTGCCGAGGTGTGTGGGTCCGGGAGAATAATCCGTTTGTCCACTACTTTCCCCATGGAACTGTTTTTTTCAACAAATATTGCAATTGGGTGAATTTGGCGTTATGGGGCCAATCATGGGGCCATTCGCCCGCGTACATCTGTCACTGTCAGTTACATTCAAGTACAGTCACCGTCAGTTGCATTTAAGAACAGTCACCGTCAGCTACATTTAAGTACAGTCACTGTAAGTTACATTCAAGTACAGTCGCTGTCAGTTTCATTCAAGTACAGTCAGTGTCAGTTGCATTCAAGTACTACATGTATTATTCCGTTACGATTCTCTTTTCATTATCTAAAGCATATTGATTTACTGTTTTATAACGACTACACTGTCTTTAGTCTTGGCATATAAGAGCTCTTGATAGAGTGCAGATGTTATGTATAGTTTGTTTGTATTTTGTCATTTGAATGTAACCAAGTACAGTAATTTATGTAAATTTCAATGATGGAAATTAAGCGTTTGTGGGCGGTGAAGCTTAGCAAATTGAGATGTAGTTTAATTTGAATAATGTTTGTCGGCGTCGCATGCTTTGGTGATCATATGAAAATTGAAAGTTTTAAATCTTATCATAGAATCATTATTTTTTCTGATGATTCAGTCCCTGTCGATAATTTTTGTAATTAACCTAGTTGTTACCATTAACTGAACCATTATAAAAAGTGAAATAAGCATATCATGAATGACTACATCCAGTAGACACAGCCACCCCACACAGCCAAAAAAAGTAGAGAGGAGAAGAGAGCATGTTTATGCAATGATTAGTTTCAAATTGACGCCGCAAACAAAAAAGTGAAAACACGAAGGGTTACTGCCTTGGAACGGTCACGACAATTTGCCACTGGTGGGGGGGGGGGGGTAAACCAGGTTCTGTTTTTTTCTAATTCATTGTTTTACAGCCCCTAAACAGTACAAATTTTATTATTTGTATGTTGAGAATAGAACTTGCTAACTTCCCATTATGATAAAAAAATTCCTTTTAGTAATATAAACATGTATCATTCAAATTCTATTCAACAAGCTATTGATGAAAGTTAGGATATTGTGGACTTAGCACTCAACAATTTTAAAAAATGCGATAAGGATTATTTGTCAGAGACTGGCTCAACATTTTATATAAATCTTATCATTTTGTTGTTGTTCTTTCGGCGAAACTTGAGGTTCTTTCTTCTTGTAAAAGTTGATTTATGGAAGTTCAAATATAAACGTTCAAACTACCAAACTTCAAAAAGAACCTTGAGTAAATTTAAATTTTGTATTTTTGATCCATATTCTAAGAGAGTTTTTTGTGTGACTAATAAGTTTTAAAGGAGACCATTTTAATTAATTCAGTTTTAAGCGGAAAATAACTAGCGTCTAGTTTCTTGTTTACCTTCGGATCTTTACTAATACGCTTTAATGATAAATTAAGTTCCCAATTAAATTTTAAATGGTATTTTCAGAAGTTGTAAGTAATTGCAAAATGTATTAAATTCGATGTCATGCGACTCCTTTTTTCTCTACTTTGCTGTATTGGGAGGCAGTGCCTTCCGTATGTGGCAATATACCTGATGTGCACCTTTTTTACCTAAAAAATCAAAAAGGAAGCTGATAAGATTTCTGCAAAGTTTAAAGTTTGAATAGTAACGGCGAACATTAAATCATAGTCCTTTCAGAGACTATCTACAATTTCTTTTGACAGTGCTTTTCGTTAGTGTTTTGTCTTGTGTTTGTGAGTTTTTGTA
Organism: Corbicula japonica; assembly: GCA_038501625.1. NCBI lineage: Eukaryota > Metazoa > Mollusca > Bivalvia > Venerida > Cyrenidae > Corbicula > Corbicula japonica. Next base: position 3,471,517 of record JAZAYU010000041.1, read on the forward strand.
CCATTTTAAACTAGTGTGCGAGTTAATGTTAATTCACCAAGGCATCTTGAAGGTGTGTGGTCATAATAAGAGAATCTGACTTTGTAAATATGAGAACCTGACGTGGCAAAGATGAGGTTGTTGCACTGTAAAAAGGTGAAATATGCATATCAGGAATTGCCACATTCAGAAAAAACAGCCTCCCAACACAGTCAGGAAGAAGAGAGAGCATGGTTAATAAAATGATCAGTTTCGAAAAAGACACCACAAACAATTAACAAACAATGAGAACCCGAGGGGTTACCGGCTTGGAAGGGTCAGTGGCAAAACCTCACACTTGACTCAACAGGTTCTCATATCAACACACAAGGTGTCTTGGTGAAATAACTCCAACCCAACCATCAGCTCAACAATGTTGCATGCCAAAGCACACAAACATCTAAAACATATAATAGCATTGCAAAACCAAAGGGGTGGGTACTCAGTGATCTTGCCGAGAGAAGAGTGGGGTAAAATCAGCAAGAACACGATTACAGGAGTAAAAGAAACTGTAGAACCAGGATTTATCCCCAATGGTCAATGCTTTGGCAATGATCGATCATTCTATAGTGGTCAATCCTCTAGTTCTCTTTTTGTTAAAAGTTTGTGGTGTCTTTAGCATTAAACATTATTTAATAAAAAGGTGAAATATGCATATCAGGAATCGCCACATTCAGAAAAAAACAGCCTCCCCACACAGTCAAGAAGAAGAGAGGGGGAGAGAGCATGGTTAATAAAATAATCAGTTTCAAAAAAGACACCACAAACAATAAGCAAAAATGAGAACCCGAGGGGTTACCGCCTTGGAACGGTCAGTGGCAAATCAAATTGCCACTGGGGGTTTAAACCGGGTTCTAGGGTGCACCAACCTCACACTTGCCCCAACAGGTTCTCATATCACAAAACAAGTACAAGTTGTCTTGGTGAAAAGACTCCAACCCACTTATCTGCTTAACAATGTTGCATGCAAAAGCACACAAACATATAAAACATAAGAAGCTAAGAGCATTGCAAAGCCGAAAGGGGTACTCAATGATCTTACCGAGACCAGAGCTCCTGGAGTAAAATCAGCAAGAACACGATGACAGGGATAAAAGAAACAAATCGAGTTTCTAGGTTCTTTTAAGAAAACATTTCCCCAATAACCTTCATAAACTCTTAAACCCCTGCCACCGTCGTGCAACCAAAGAGGTAAGCATAATGATCAACTGTAGAAGGGTTAATCCCCAGGCCTGCAGAGCGCTGTAAAATATCATGTTGGTAACCTTTCTTTTTAAATTTACAGATGGTTTTTACGAATAACCGGGAGAAATTAACACTGCCTTTAATAAACTTTCATTTCCTTTTTCTCTCTACTTTTAGGCTTTTGTATAGAGACTGCGTTTTCTTTTGTGGTTATTCCTTTCATATTTTCCCACTTTTTTCATAAACGATGATAGTCGACATTTTAGGGAAAAGTTTCATTTTTTTTTTAATTTTTCATATGTGGCTAATCATAACCTTTCCACTTTCAGACTCTGTCAAGGAGAAGTGGTGACTTCATTTTATAGTGACGTGAATTCATGTTGCATTTGTGTTCCGTGTACTTATAGAGAACTTCGTCAAAGCAAACATTTCCCCACATTAAAAATGCTCTCTGACGACGAAGCAATAAGAAATCCAAAATCTGTTCTCACGGAAGTGGGTAAGATCATTGCAAAAAATACGGCACCGCTAGAGTCTTTACACGGTAAAAATGTGATAGACGTAGACCATAAGATACGCCTGGTTGAGAGGGCGGACGAGTTTGTGTTCAGAGAAACGACAGAAAGAATCAAAAGGATGGTGACAGAACAGGAACAGAATTTGATTAAACATGCTTCATACAGAATTCAAAATAAAGGAGGTCTCGTGCACATCAAAGGTAGCAACTCTATAGAGGCAAATGATAACGAGACCGTCTTGTGGTGAAAGTACTTTTTATATAGCAGCAATACCAATAGCAAAAAGGTGTAAACGAGAAATAATGCATGACTCACCGGCAACTACCCCTACTGTGATTTCCTCATTCGCTTTTCACAAATATGATTCAGTTTCTTTGTTTTTGATCAAAACTAGTTTAGAGTCACAAAAAACTTGGAATGAAAATACTTTATTTATATACTTTATAATCTTGCTTGTTTGTAAATGCGGTAGCATAGAATCAATGTAACTTGAAACACCGATATCATGTGGCTTAAAATATTCTACAGCTTCTGTATTCTACTAGACACTTCGATTTCTTGGTGGGATAGGTTTATATAGTCCTTCAGTAATTAGATAATGCATTCCATTACTTTTGTTGACATGTCAATAAAAGTGCTTTGGAAGATGCATACTGGAACATATTATAGGGTGGCAATACCACGTGACATTTAGGATATCGTGCAAAATTTATATCAGAAAAAATAAATCGCTTCAGGTACATGTTTTTGCTTATTTCTCAGTAGTTTCGTGACCTATTTTGATCAGTAAAAGAGCACCGTACTCCTGCTAAAAACCATTTTCATCGACATTTAACCTTCAATATCAGTCGGCTGCCGTTTTCTCTAAAATTCATAGACATTTTAAACAAAATTTGTATTTGAATGTTTGAGAAAACGGCAGCCGATTGATATTCACCTATCCGCTCTTTATCTGATCAAAATAGGTCCAGAAATAACTGAGAAATAATCAAAAAACCTACCTGAAGCGAGCGATTTTGTGGGTGCACGACATTCTAAAAATGACGTAGTATAGCCACCCTGATATTAGTCGGTGTGAGAATGATTACTTTGCAAGGTGAATGACGGGTATGAAGCAATTAAAATGTTTTCAAAGTTGCCTTTATCTAGGTACATTTTACAGTTTGTACATTAAATAAAACACATATTTAAATATGATGGTTGACTTACAAACGCCTTTTTTGTTTGAAATTAAATAAATTATCAATTTATAGTTATCTAAATTTTAATTTGAAAACTATGAGCTTTATCAAATTGACAGAAGGACATCTTTCTGAATAACTATGCCAGTCGTGCCCAGTGAGCACGTTTCGTTTATTGTGTACGCCATTTGTTTCGAGTATTTCGATAAAGCTCAGAGTTAAAGGTGTCTCTGATGTCGTCTTAGTATAAATGCCGACAGGTGTAAAAGATTTTTTTTAAGTTTTACATAATTTTTTATTTGGAAAACAAAGACTTTTTCTTGATTACGTCCAACAAGTAGTGAATCATTTACAAATCACAGTGAATTATGCTATTTATTGTTCTTTATTTAAGTTGCGGTATTTGCGCATGTCTGGATAGTACATAGAGCGAGAAGATAATGTTATTTTGACACAGGCCAAGGTTATCTCCTCTTGCCTTAATAATGAAATCGATATTGTTTACATTAGAGTCTCAAACAGATTATTTGACAGTCAAATTTATGGCATGTACAGAACGAAATTAACACAATAATTTACGTTAACCCATGAAAAGAAATAGATAAATTTACTAAAATATTTTTTGAAAATTACCTCCCTTTTTATAATTAGAGGAAAATCCAACTTTTAATTTTCCAGATCATTTTTTTTATTTTTTTTTTCAACCTATAAATACTGAACCGAAAATGTCCAAGATAAACATATCGGTGATCAAATTTGTCAAGCCATTAACATTCACTGGCATCATTAATGCAACAGCTGTGTCCGAGGTTATTTTGTCAAGTTTTTACTTTGGCTCAGTATATATCTGGTAATCGCTATAGATCTTACGTTTTCTGACAGTTTCATAAACTGTTACGCGTGTTAGTTCAGTTTATTTTAGAGAAAGTTGTTCATAGTTGTATTTATTGTTTAATTATTCAGACTTTTGTAGGTTTTTTGTTGTTGTTTCATTATCGTTGTTGATAGCTATTACTTTAAGAATTCCTGCATTTATACATGTGCATGTATTAACTTGAAATGTGTTCTTTTTTGTTTTTGTCGTTACGCTTTAACTTCCTTTTTAGTTATATGTTTTAAGCATTTTAGTTATAAAGATACTGTTTGAATATAGATAAACCATTAGAACCTCGTAAAATAAAGTATAATTTGATAATATTGATAGATAATAAACAACATGTTGATTAATTAATTTATTAATATATAATAAATAACGTGTTGATTAACTTATTTAATAATATAAAATAAACAACATGTTGATTACCTTAATTATTAATATATGATAAACAGCACTATGTTTCATTTTTGGCATAACCATTATTCCAAGTCAGTTTTACATTTCTTAACAACATCTAAAATATTTATATTGTACTCATCTTGTTTACATGCCATGCCTGTCTCATTTGTCCTGACTTTCTGTTAAAGACGAGTGAGGTAGTTTCCATATTCACAGAGTTATTAATTTTACTTGCGCACCATTTATACGTATGTACATATTTTCATCTTTTAATGGTTGGTTTGTTTTTCAGAAATGTTAAAGTATTAACTAACTTACAAAGAAGAAACTTCCTTTGTTAAATAATAACTTTTAATCAACCGTGTGTTGATCTGGAGTCAATGACAGAGTTGTGACATGCAAACGGTGCGCCGTAAAATTCATACGATGTGAAATTAGAAACTACCGTATTCATCTTTAAGAGATAAAGTATATACGCTTTTATAGTGTAAAATTAATTAAAACGGTTTAAATTATGTATCTTGCTTTGGTCGTGTTATATCTTTTGTTTTATTTATGTGCGCACGGACATATAAAGCGTACACTAAGTTGGTGCCTACGTTATAGTGTGAATTGTATACATGAAACATTGGAATTGTAACATTTGTAGTTAAAGCATCAGTCCTCAATGTCTTCTCGCTATTGACATAATGTTGTTAGATCTTTGCTTTTACAGTTGTTGAAATAAAATCTATGCACGACTTTCTGCCATTTTATTTCACCCTTATTTCTCCACAGAATGGTTGTTAAATATTGTTATGGTCCAGTCGCATTACCCTTTTCTCCATGAATACGTTTTATCCATCCTATTTACGACCAATAAGGATCCAGGATTCAGCATGCGCATCATTGCAGTCTTATCCGGATCTACAGTCAGAAATAACATAATAAATCATAAAAGGAACAGTATATATATTGTTCAGACTGCACATACATGTATGTGCAGGCTGATCTGGATCTACAATAATAGCCTAAGGTATAAAAGCTATCTCATGGAGTGAATGTGGTACAAAAGCTTTGACCCTTAGAGTATAAACGAAATATGCAAGCTGTGCAACTGACCTATGATGAATGTTTCTCAAAAACATGGCTTTAAACGTCCAGCCAATCTTTGGTTGAATCTGTTGTGTTTACATCGGTTTTTGAAGCAATAAAAGTATATCCTCGATCTACATTGACAAGCTGATTTAAGTTGATGTGACATAGGTCAATCGTCTACCATCTTTTTCTCGCAGTGATGTGCAAAGAGTATGTTATCTTCGTGTTATGCCCCGCAGCAAGTTGACGACTATCGGTCACATCAATGTAATATCATTTATAAAGGGAATATATTGGGGAATATAGCTATCAAAATAATGATTAAACATTAAACCATTTTAGTAACTTATTTCATCCTATTTGTTGAACATCAAACACATTTAGTGACTTATTTCATCATATTTAACTGTCGTGAAGTACAGATAACAATCAAAACCACACGCATACAGATAAACAATAACGTTTGTCAGATAGTCATGATCTACGCAGTTATGGGGGAATATTTTATATTCTGTTTATTGAAAACCAGATGAAAACAAACTATGAATCATGTACAGCATAAAGAATATACTGTTTTCAACATAAAACCATCCAGGAACATGTAAAGTTTAAACTTATTTACATAACATCGATTGTGAAAAGAGTTCTTCTACCTTACATTAATCACGCTCGATGACTGCCTCCTGTGTTAAAAGCAGTGCTCGCGTCGAATTTCCGAACGTGGATTGGGGAAACTGTAGAAGAATCTTATCCGATTGGCACCTGCAGTATCAGGACCAGTTGTCCGATGCGTTTCCCTAGACCACTGTTCTCCGCTATCGAGGAACATTTAATCAGGTATAATAGCAAAAGTAAGTTGAAGACCGTTTTAAAAAGTATAATAGCCAATTAAGAAATCGAGCTTTATTTTAAAACATCATTAATTTGCATTTTTAGGCATAATATAAGTCCGCTTACGAATTCCTAAATTTTTAGCACCATTCTCCTCCCATTTAATAAGAGACACGTTTTAATCATAAAACTTTTGCAAAAGAGAAAACATTCTTGAATTCTTAGTAATACACACATTTTTCTTAACTGATTGATTTTATGTAATTTTGAGGACTAAATTGAATCACTATCATTCCTACTGGAAAAGATTTAAATTGGATATGAATTTCTATTTTTAGCGAATAAAAGGCATTACTATAGGTACTGATTTTGAACTCCGTTTCGCTGATCCTTCTACGAAATAGACTTTTTTTTCTAGAACTTCAACATTTAATTTAATAACGCCTTTAAAACATTAAGAGAATTTAAACGATTAATTGCATGGTAATATTTCTCTACTCTACTTGTTAGTATTAAACCTACTTAGCTTGACCTTAATAAAATATACACTGACATGCATTAAATTCTTCAAACTAAATCAGTCTATATAAAATGAGAAGAAATATAAATTCGACTTTAATATTTTTTATTATTTTTATGAGCCCGACTAAGAGCATATTACAGGACCACCAGCGGCGGCCGCGGGAGGGAGGACGACGTCCAAAAAAGATGTCCGTTCTTTAATTTAAGCAATCATATTTTCATCTTCATTTTCTTGTGTTTGTACTATCACGGCTTTGTTTAAAATACTGCAAAATTGCACCAGTCACTGTAGAGTCCGTTCTCTAATATGGAATGTCTTTTTTCCAGTGATCACTGAACTTTTCCAGAATAATAAAGGGAATATCATCTTGGCTTCAATTGATAACTTTATTTCCAATAAAGAAAATTTTAGGAATAGAGTCTCTGTATTTGATGTTTCCATGTACAGCAGCTTTACAGGAATGGTTTGTTATAAGGTAAGCCTGCTTAAACAATGGGGATCTCAATGTTACACGTGTGTTAACCCATAAAACTATATAATTTTGTAACTTAGCAAGTAACTCTTTAATGAAGAAGAAATTAAGAATAGGTACAAAGATTGGCATGGGGTAGTTAGAGGAATAAATAAATCATTGGAAGATCACTGAAAAATCTTTCTTGCCGTTGTGTAAGCATTTAAATGGACACGTACGAGGCCGACATTAATATTTTCGTATGTTGAAATTTCCTTGCAACCTGTCTTTCATCTAGTAGACAATTAACGTTATATAGATTTCATGTTTCAGACACAATTATCAACTAATCGACATGTTGTCTAACAACCGCTCGATCAATAAATACAAAAGGTGCAACTCCATATTGTTTTAAGACATGAGTATTTATCAGAAACCTTGCACAAACGATTACAACAATTCATTGATCTGCATTGGAAGGCGTAAGTAAACAAGACACTGTTGGGCGGGTATCAATAAATAGTAATTGTGGTGTTATAACTTATCAACCAAACCTGTTGAAATAAATTTAACTGATTAAATTTCCCAAATCTGAACAACTGGATTAGAAAGAATATGATTAGATAACATCGCCTACCCACATAGCAAAGGTATGAACAGGCAAGAATAAAAGAAAATACAACCATTTCATAATAAAATACTTTAAAGACAATGTACCCAGATTTCCAGCTTAATAATTTAAGAAGCAAAGTGATTTGTGGCTTAAGGTTTAAGGTGCACCCTAGAACACTGTTTAAACCCTCAGTTGCATATTGTTTTGCCACTGACAGTTCCAACCCTCAGGTTCTCATTTTCGTTTAAGTGTTTGTGGTGTCTATTTTGAATTGATCCTTTTTATAACTCATACTCTACTTTCCTTTTTACATTTTGGTTGTTTGTGAAGGCTGTCTTCTGAATGTGGCGATTCCTGATAAAAATATTTCTCTTTTGTATAATGTTCAAACATATTTCACACTTTTAATTATGTTTAAGCGTGCACCGTTGTCGCACTTGCTCTGTCAGGCTTTTCATTGCCTATTTACATGTCTCATTGGTAAACACATTCTTACATGCCCTTCCAGTTGTCAACGTCACATCTAGTAACATGGAGATACCTTTCCAAAGTATGCACAAAGCGCCGTCAAGTAATATCGACTCATCAAAGATCAATTAATCAAAAATTAAAACAGCAAGTTCCTAAATATGTTTAAATGAAATATTTAAACGAATCTGCATATGACTTGTATGAAGCACACGATTATAAAAATGTTTTTTTTTCCAATTATGGTGTAGTCTAAAATTTATTATTTGAATTATTGAATACGTTTTTATGAAAGAAACGGTTGCAATTAAAGCAATAACATGCGTCATAAGTTGTTTTCATTGAAACAAAGGTGAAATATGCATGTCAGGAATCGCCACATTCAGAAAAAAACAGCCTCCCCACACAGTCAAGAAGAAGAGAGAGGGAGAGAGCATTTTTAATAAAATGATCTGTTTCAAAAAAGACACCACTAACAATAAACAAGGGGGTTACCGCCTTGGAACGGTCAGTGGCAAATCAAATTGCCACTGGGGGTTTAAACCAGGTTCTAGGGTTCACCAACCCCACACTTGCCCAACCAGGTTCTCATATCACAAAACAAGTACAAGTTGTCTTGGTGAAAAAACTCCAACCCACTTATCGGCTTAACAATGTTGCCTGTAAAAGCAAACATATAAAACATAAGAAGCTAAGAGCATTGCAAAGCCGAAGGGGCGGGTACTCAATGATCTTACCGAGACCAGAGCTCCTGTAGTAAAATCAGCAAGAACACGATGACAGGGATAAATGAGAATACATTTGATTGTATGATTTTCTTAATTATTTTTTAAGAATTTTTGTTCAGTGTTTGTTCATCTTGTCTTGCACTTTAAAAAAATAAATTTATTAGAAACACTCAGAAATACTTAGTAGCCCCTCCCCCTCCGACTCCCTCCCTTTAAACACACACGCCCGGACGCACGAAAAGCATGGCTTTGTTAATAAAAAGACCATTTTCGAAAAATAGTCATCAGAAATAATAACCGAAAAGGTCATGATCAAAATATAATAATATCCTGGAAGTTGTTATTGTTTGACCCTTCCTGTGACTTTCCCTGCACAATTCCATACCGAGCTGGTTTGGTGATGTGCCTCAAACCCACGTCCTATACTCAACTGCATAAATAAAGTTAATATGAAGAATGTGACCGTTGGGAAATACGTGATGTAGCATATCTGTTTTAATGACTCAATATTGTAATTAGTTTTTTAGATCTATATTTGTATTTCGTGTTTTTATCACGTTGAATTATACTTGACTTATCTATAAACGTGTTACTCAATCAACACATGCTAACGCTGCTCACTTGAATCGACAATCTATACAATTATCAGTGAAACGTGATTAAGAACGACCAGTTATACAAGTTACTAAACTTAACCTTTTTTATTTTTATTTAACCCCATTCGGGTCAACAGCTGAACCTAACTTATTCTATTCAACTTTCTCAATTGGTTGGGTGGCAGGAATTGCAGGGCTAGGCGCTGTCGCCGTGACGGTGCGGGTTCGCTCCCAGCTAGAGACACTATCATCTGAATAAAATCTAAACATATCAGTTAACGTATATCTGAACATTGTCTTTCTTTCTGGGTCTGTCGAAGGCTTTTATCAATTTACAAACGCCATCAGTTTCGTGTTGTGAGTCTCCAGTCTGCTGTCACCCCCTCATTTCAAAGGGAATTAATTTCCACGGATTGCAACTGAGTCCAATATCAACAATGTTTTACCTTGAAGTTCATTGTTTGACAAAGTCTAGGCCGTTTACCAACAATATAAATGTAGTGAAGTCGTGTCGCATGGTGTTTTGTATTATCCTAGTGAACAGCGTTGTGATGAAGACTAAAATGACACCAAAGTTTGTAAAAACATATTAAAAATTCCATTTAATATATTATTGAAAACTATAAAAAAACAAAACATGTTAAACATTATAAAACATGTATTGCGATGTTGTTGTTCAGACAATTAGTTACTTATTGAAATGCGAAAAAATCGATTTTCAACAAACATAGCATGCTAAGCAGTTTTAAAAGTCATCAGTCGAGTGAGTGAGCTTACTAAACATAATGTATTGTTAGTTTATATGTCATTAAGACTTGTTATGCCCCCACAAAGTGGGAGGCATATAGAGTTGCACTCGTCCGTCCGTCCGTCCGTACGTCCGTACGTCCCCAAATCTTGTGGCATCAACTCCTCCTAAACTATAAGGCGGATTTCTTTCAAACTTGCACAGATGATCAAGCAGGATGTGTAGATGATCGTAAAGAAAGGATTTTTTCCTGCGCCATTTTTACCAGAGTTATGGCCCTTTGTTAATTTCAGTTATAAAATCTTGTGGCGTCAACTCCTCCTAAACTACAAGGCAGATTTCTTGCAAACTTGCACAGATGATGAAGCAGGATGTGTAGATAATCGTGAAGAAAGGATTTCTTCCTGCAACCATTTTTACCAGAGTTATGGCCCTTTGTTATATTCATTAATTAAATCTTGTGGCGTCAACTCCTCCAAAACTATAAGGCAGATTTCTTGCGAACTTGCACAGATGATGAAGCAGGATGTGTAGATGATCGTAAAGAAAGGATTTTTTCCTGCGACCATTTTTACCAGAGTTATGGCCCTTTGTTAATTTCAGTAATTAAATCTTGTGGCATCAACTCCTCCAAAACTATAAGGCAGATTTCTTGCGAACTTGCACAGATGATGCAGCAGGATGTGTAGATGATCGTAAAGAAAGGATTTTTTCCTGCGACCATTTTTACCAGAGTTATGGCCCTTTGTTAATTTCAGCAATTAAATCTTGTGGCATCAACTCCTCCTAAACTTCAGGGCAGATTCCTTGCAAACATGCACAGATGATGAAGCAGGATGTGTAGATGATCGTGAAGAAAGGATTTTTTCCTGCGACTATTTTTACCAGAGTAATGGCCCTTTGTTTTTTTCAGTAATAATATCTTGTGGCATCAACTCCTCATTTACTTTTGGACAGATTTCTTTCTAACTTGCACACATGATCAAGATGGCTGGGTAGATAATCATAAAAAAAGATTTTTTTCTGCTGCCATTTTTACCACAGTTATGGCCCTTTGTTTATTTCACTTACAAAACTTTGTGGCATCAACTTCACATTTTCTGTTTGAGCTGATTTCTTTCAAACTTGCACAGATGATTAGACATGATGTGAAGATTGTTGTAAAGGACATTGTCTTGCAACAATTTTCACCACAGTTATGGCCTTTTGTTTATGTTAGTTATTAAATTTTGTGGCACTTACTCCTCATTTACTAATCATGATCACCACATGTTGTTAATACCTGGTACAAAATTTTGTAACAAATGTTATTGCAGCAGTGGGGGCATCAGTGTCCTGTGGACACAGTCTAGTTTTTAATATGAATAGATTCCATAATCATGGATAAGGGCCCAAAATGGAAAAAGAAATAATAAGAAATTATTCAATTTTATTTTGCAAACACTATTGTTCATTTATGTAAGCAAATGCAACGCATTGTTTACTAGCCTACGTATACTTGGTTTTGAGGTAATTAAATCATAAATATAACAAATAGATTCGATAACATGATAAAGGCCGATACCGGTTATTATGCTAATAAACATGGATTGTAAAGAATAAAAGCATACTGCAAGTATGCAGTGCAATTCCTTTGGAAACACACGAACACTTAAAAACAGAGTTTTTTTCAGTTTTACAAAAACAAAGAACGAAAAGGAATCATAAAATACTTTTGAAAGAAAAGAAAAAAACGAAGTACATAGCTATACATTGAACAATAATGAATCACCAGTAAATCACCCCTTCATCTAAATGTTATAGCTTTTGTCCCTCAATGTAAAGAATTATTTACAGTTTGTTGTTTTTATTTGCTTTTTGTTTGCAAGGCTTAAGGTTATACATTGTATATAGTACCATAAAATCTTATATTTGTCTAGCAAATATTTTGAATTTTTGAGTATACAGCAACTGTGTCGAACATATCTGAACTACAGAGCAATGCTACAGATTGTATTCTTATTTAACATTTCAACAAATATGTCATTGTTACTTAATAAGTGGTAGAGCTTAGATAACCTCCTTACCCTAAACCTAGCCGGGTAATTGGAAATAATTTGCCTAAACATATGATACATATGATACCCTCTAATCCTCATAATCTATTTAGTAATTTGCAAGTGGAGGATTAAGTAAACAAAAAAGTTAAATAATGTGAATGACTTGTCATTTATTAGTAGTAAGTTGAGTGTTATATCACAAAATTGAAGCAATTTATATTTAATTGAATCAATTTCTCAACACATGTCAAACAGGCTGAACAGAGATTGAACAGTAGTAGAAGATAAGAACATGTCAAACGACCAGGTCACGAGTGATCATGACTGCAAATATCAACTGTTTTTTTATTTGTACTAACTCAATACTTTGCTAAAAATATTTATGTTTATAGGTAACGAAGGCATGCATAATTTGGGTACTTGATTATATTAACCTTTCTACTGTTATGAGAATGTGGTTTTAAAAACAAAACATGGTTTTACCCTTTACAAGAATATACAGAAAAGTTTTGATAAACGATCTAACTTCATGATTTATGCATGCCTAGGGACCAAAAGCAACTTTCTAAGCATGAAATAGATGAAAAGGGAACTTTGAAAGCCGACAAACACGACAAATATGAAAATATTGCAGGCTCGGTTTGATTGAACCGGTTCATGGGCAGTAATGGAAATGCATTTTACTGCTCATGCCGACTAGCTTCGGATTGAGCGCAACTCAATATTTACACCAACAAACAGTACAATTTCGATCAATCCCAAAGGATGGTAAGCATATGGGGGTGAACATGGAACCTTTGAAGAGTTTCATGTACTGTTAAGTTATTTCTAGTGATCAGTAAATCTTGTCATGAAAAAGTGGATTCATATATAAAATTAATCACTGACATACACAAAGCAGGTAAAGAAACGTAAAGAAAACACAGCCACCACAAAGGGCAAATACAGAAGTTTCTATAAAATTTGCTTCAAGTTATTATAAGTCAGCATTAGACTACTACGAAATAACTTTCTTAATATGACATGAAAGTCATAAAAGTCATGTTATTAAATAACTCATTTCAAACTGTAAAAGAGTTCATCTAGTTTATAAAAACAACATAAATTCATAAGAAGGGTTACTAAGTAACATAATATTCTACAGAAACGGAGAAACAAGATCAATTTATTGCATTACTGTCATCGTGTTCTTGCTGGTATGACTCTAAGTGACCTAACCACACTTATAAATGATTGAGTACTTACCAATGGCACTTAACAATGCGGTTTGTATGTTTGTGTACTTTTCCGTTCATGTTCAACTAGGATGGATTGGTTGGAGCCAATTCACTAAGGCAACTTGTAATTGTGTGTTCATATGAGAACTTTTAGAAGCACGTGTAAGGTAGGTGCACCTGGAATCTGGTTACCCCCCCCCCCCCCCCCAAATAAAAAGGCATTGCCAGTGGCCGTTCTGAGGCTGTAACTTCTCAGGGATTTATTTTGTTAATAGCTGGTGGTGTATTTTTGAAAAATCATATTAAAACACATACTCTATTTTCATGTCTGTATGTTAACTGTATGTGAGGAATTTGTGTTTTCTGAATGTAATTATTCCATGTTTACGATGTAAAAAACATAATTTTGAAAATTATGTCATACTTTAGGTAGAAGTGTCCTTGAATACTTCTTCTTTAAAATTATTTAGTATTTACTAAATGAAGACAAGCAATATCAGTAAGATCTTTTTAATGGAGAAGTAAAACGTATTCATTGAAAACTGGAAAATCTTGTTTTCTGTTGAGCTAGCGTATGTTCTGTTTGAGTGGTTTATAAACGATTTTGTGAATTGAATAAATGATTTAATTATATCAATGTATTTCATAGCTGACAAGCCAAGAAAGAACATAATAATTATTTTCACAAATATATGTCAATTTATCACTATTCACACCAATAAGTTTCGTGACCTCATTACAATATATTACAAAAAAGAAACTTAAACATCAGCAAAATAGGATAATTACATCATTGATAGTTATTTCAATGAGTAAGAGAAATCTTTAAAAAAAAAACACAGAACACAGCAAATATGAAATATTGCAGGCTCGACTTCATTGTTCATCGGCAGTAATGGAAATGCATATGTCGCCCAGACCTGTTTTCAGCGCAATTCATTTTACACAATTCAACAGTACAAACTTTCATACATCCCACGATTGTGCGCATATGACGGTAAACATTGAACCTTCAACGCAATACTTTCAGATTCATACAGTTCCATGATCAGCGCCATATGGACCCCAGATAAAACAATGGAACTGCCTCAAGCAGAAATTAACTGAAACGAAATTTGACAGAGGAACTGGCAATGTAAATTCTGAGTTTCAAAGAGACAAAACAGACGAAGACGAGCATTTGGTGGCTTATATCTGCTCTTAGTATTACTAACACAAACGATTATAATACTAAGACCCAGCTCATATAAACTGTTCAAAAACATTCAAAACACCAACTGATGAGTTTGCTGAAAAAATGTTATGGAAGCACAAACAGTTATGAAAGAACAGTCTAGGTTTGAAAACCATAATACACGACACATATGAAATATTTCAGGATCGGTTGATGAGACCAGTTTAGTGGTGCTATACACATGATACATCGGGTACATAACCGGTTTAGTGGTGCTATACACATGATACATCGGGTACATAACCGGTTTAGTGGTGCTATACACATGATACATCGGGTACATAACCGGTTTAGTGGTGCTATACACATGATACATCGGGTACATAACCGGTTTAGCTATACACATGATACATCGGGTACATAAAAGAACCAGGGACGACTCTGTAGTCCACTGTTTCTTGCACAATTATCAAAAAATAAAGTGACCAACACTTTTCTGTAGGCATCGCTTTCGGTAGCGACGAAATATCAATCTAAATACACAACGTGTTTGGTTCCTTTTAACTGATTAGAATTAATATTTAATCAATGAATCATTTGTCCAGAATAAGCTTCGTCGGATTGAACATATCCTGTTTAAAAATCACGTATAAAAGCAAAGTAAGCTAAAAATAACAACATGCACATTAGATATTCTTTTTTACAACTGAATGATGCAGTGAAAAACAGCTGTTCAATTTACTACCTTATATGGTTACAAAACATAAAGGTGTTTAAATTCTGATGTTTTGTTTACCATTACATTTATTTATCTTACTGCATGTTGTTTTAGATTTTATCATTTTATCAGAAAAGAATTATTCTTCGGCCTCAAGCTGTTGAAAATGTGATATTATTCGTGCACAAAGAATTTCAAAAAGTTGTTTTATAATATGCGTTGAAACAAGTATATTTGGTCGTTGTAATTTTATAACGGATCTGATTGTAATCTTTATCTTGATATGTAAAAAGTGAAATATGTCTCCATTTCTTTAATAAATGGGTGGTCACCCTAAGAAGGAAGCCTGAAAAGAAAATCAAAACGACTGCAAGGCCAGTGCCCAGACAGTAAGGAAGCAATATGACGCAACTGGATATCTTACCAGATATAGAGAATAAACCCGCCTAAATAAGGAGGATATTTGAAAATCAATAAGACTGCGTATATTATAATTTGTTTTTAAGGCGACGATTGAAAGAATTTAAGAGCTGGTGATGAATCAACAGATCTTGTTAACTTGTCAGTAAGTGTTCAAGGCATTGTACATGTAACACATATGTTCACGATCATTAAACATGTTAAACATTAAAGATTATAATAGCAGACAACATGTTTGTAAAAAAAACAATATAAAACATAACTTAAATTATGGAATCTTCCTGATGAAATAAGGAAAATTCTGTAACTCGTCAGGAACGTCCTGAAAAAAATGGATGCTCCGTTTACAGTAAGATAAAATCTGGTTTCCAGAACGGGAACAACATTTCGTAATTTGAGAATTTAGATTAAATTAACTAAAAACAGAGTTTTTGTATCAACCTTCACTTCCACTGACCATCAATTACCTCGTTCCCTTCCCTTTCTTCACATTTTCGTTTTGCTTCTTATTTTATAATATACCGGTATAAGGGGTTTGAGGTTAAGATGTTGGGATTCAGTCATATTTTCTACGTAAAAAGTAGGTCGTGAAAGAGAATGTGAAATTAATTAGCAATATTTTCGGAAAATACAAGATTAGTGAACGGTAGTAAATATCATGTATTTTTAAAGTTTTAAACATACTATAATTATGATTAATTTTGAAACGGAAAAATGTCCACTGCTACCTAAGCAATTTTAAATTCCGATTTTTTTGGTTATCGAGACAACTGACTACATTTCACTTTAGGTCTGCTTAAACTTTTGACTCGTGTTCAAGAAAGAAATCAGAATAAAAGCAGAGTTAACCGTTTATCCTTTGTATGCACGTAAGGTTTTGGATTTAGGAAAAATGGATTTTGTTTGTTTTTTTGTGCCTCTTTGAAATAAAACAAAAATGGATTAGTAAATGGATTAAAATCTTATTTGGTCCCTATATCTTTTATCTTTGTATTCATTGTATGACTTGATATAATGCATTTATCGTCAGAATGTAAATTGTACAATTAAGCTTACATATCAGGTTTTATTATTCTCTAGTTTTTACAATTCGAATGTAAATTTTAAAATTAAGCCTATATATCAAGTTTAATTATTCCCTGGATTTTACAGTTCGACAAAAATCAAAGGTATACAATAATGTAGCCCAGACGTTATACAAACCAGATCTTGCCAAAAAATATACCAAACGTCACCAGCGGTTGAATCGATCGTAACTGTTTGTCATCAGCATTTAGTCCTCCAAATCTATTTTTTAAAAATTACCTTTACTCGCTTGGATCTGTTGTATATCACGGTTTCATGACAGTATCCTGGAGATGATCCTCGCGTGTGTTTGCACTAAATTCTTTCGTACAACTCAATACTTTATCGTATTCTCCCCTCACGAACACCATTCGCCACCTCGAAACTCAATTTGCACTTCACTGGCTCATACATGTAAGGCACCCTAGCTTTACAGTATCAGCTATATTTTGTTTGCTTCTATCCTGGCTGTGTAAAAAGGTGATTTGTAAGTGAGGCACGCCACGGGAAAAGGTACCTTCGGGCAGTTGACGTCAATCCTTGAAACGACGTCATAAAGTTGAGCAGACGACATTAATTATTATGCAATTCGCGGTAAAAATACAATTTTATTGTCAAATTGTGTAACAAAATCACTGTTTTGTTATGAGAAAATAATAGAAATGTGAAAGTTCTTTCTAAAGATAGTAACAACAAAAATGACACAAAAAATGACCGAAGGTACCTTTTCCCATGGCGTGCCTCAAGTGTTGTTCCTGATATGTATAGTTCACTCACTTGCTTCGTTGATTTAGTAAACGGAATTCTCAAGCATCTCGGTTTGAAGTTTTGCATAAGGAGCTGTGTATTCGTATTACCCGTGTGACGAACCACGCTTCGTCCGAATGCAACTGAAACGTCAAAACGTTGTTTTGAAAAAAAGTTCCAATTTGTTCTTAAAGTCTTCAGTGTTCCTATGAGATGTGTGTGCATGTAGTTCATTATGACACTTTCATTTTTTAAAATATTTTTCTTTCTTGCCAGGGCTTATCAGGTGAGACTGTGCATTAAGGAAAACAGACTGAATATGTTAACCTGAATCAAAGACAAATGGAGTTAACATTCCATAGAAGAACACAGTATTACATTTTCGCTGTTATGTTACCAGATTGCCTTAAAATAATATGTATACGACGTTTTATTTGTAAAATAATGTATCAACTTGTAAACAATATTTCAAATAAATGAAAAGGGAACTTCGAAAGCCACCGAACACGACAAATACGATTTGATTGAGACTGTTGATGGGAAGTTTTGAAATGAATATTACTGCCCACGCCGCCTAGCCCCGGTTTGAGCGCTACTCAATATTTACACCAATAAACATTACAATTTCTATAGATAGATGTTTCCCTAACAATTGTACACATATGGCGACTAACAAGGTTCCTTCAACACGGTATTTTCAGATTAATACCATTCCATGTTTAATGACATATGGTCCCCAGATAAAAAGATGGGTTTGACCTATATAATCAGATATTTAACGTCGACATACATCAGTTTTTATCCCTACAGTTTATTCAATATTTAAATAAAATCATTAGTTAACATTCCAAAACACGTTTAAGTTTGTTAACAATGTTACTTGTAAATTCCTCCATCTACTCAACGTCGCTCAGCCCAAAGACTGTAATTAAATGAGCTAGAATATCGTTCATTCATTATCAATGTGACCAACTGAACCTTTCCTCACAATCTTTTAAATGTACAGAAATTAACCAGATGAGTCTAAATTCCATTTATTGACGTAATGTAATCCATTTGAGCTTGCTTAATTGATTTCTTTGTTTAACATTTGATTTTCGTTTAGTCAAATTGTATACTTTCTTTCTTTCTTGTACCGCTTTGGAACGGTCAGTGGAAAAAAAGATGTCACCGGGGGGTTTAAACCAGGTTCTAGAGTGTACCAACCTCTCACTTGCCCGAACAGTTTCTCATATGAAGGTAAATAGACACGGATTAAAAAGTGATATAAAGTAAGAAGTCAATAAGGGTTCAATAGACTTTTTCAACATAGCTAAACACCAAGATAAATATCGTTTTTTTTCTATAAAAATCCAGAGGAAAACAATATGTCATTTGGGGTATGATACATTTAGAATCTATCGTCGCCTTAAATTAGTGATTACAGTTTTTCAAGCCGTTTCCTGCACGTTATAGGCAGCTATACCTTATAGTGAAATAAAATATTTCATATAATTATTTACATTTTACTACAGCATTGTACTGAATCCACTAAATATTTTATTACTATGACACCCAAAATAAAATTTGTTATACCTGGAAAATAATATATTATCAATACAACGTTAATTTGTAACGGTGTGTGGGTGCTAGGGGGCGTGGGAAGAAATATGCATTTCCATTACAGTCCATGAACAGGCTCAATCTATCCGATCCGGCAATATTTTCATAAATGTCGTGTTAAATTATTGAACACAATTTTAATTAAAATGAATCTCGATGCTTCCTTGTAACTGTTCCTGTATATAGTGGCTGTCTGTTTCGTGAAGTATGATTTATTTGTACAAAAAGTCGTAAGTAAACATCGTTAAGTTTACTGCAGTGATATAACTCATAAAAATGAACTCATATATTTTATGTAAACGTTACAGTTGTCATTTGCAGATAAGAAAATATTTATTAAAACATTCAAATGTATGCATACGATTTAAGGGCTAAACCTCGTCGTAGAAATGCGTAGGCAGGCACTTGCATTTTGCACTCCTGCCCGAATCAATCTCAATAAAAAAAAATTCGGGTCCCTTTTAATCATAAGTGAAGAGAAAACAATTTAAATGATTATAAAATGTTATGCTGATACAGTTGATTTCTTGTTCAGATATATCTTTGATGACCTCTTGAGCAATATGAACCATTCCAACCTTATTTCTTTTAAATTTTTCAGCGAACCATTTTCTGAACGCACAACTTTGCTTGGTTTGTGTAATGACATTAATTTACGACGGGCAAAAATATTTTGTTGTATGCCACACGATAGAATATGGACAAATCAAGCATAGGTAGCTATAACATTCAATACAAGATACACAAACAAAAAGTGATAAGGAAAACAGATCATGAGTTAAAAAACTTTCAGATAAGACACCACGTACAGCTAACGGAAATGTGAACCTAAGGGGATACCATCAGGAAACGGTCAGCGGCAGATCATTATGCCACCATTGGATTAAACCTAGTTTTATTGTGCATGGAACTCACATTTGCCGCAACAGTTTCTCATATAAACAAACAATTTCAATTTGTCTTGGTAAATTAAGTCCAACCAACCCATCAACTCGACAATGTTGCATGCAAAAGCACACAAATATATAAAACATAAGAACCTTATGGAATTGTCTAGCACAGAAGCCAGCCGCCCATGATTCCTCTTAAGGCGCATAAATGATGCATCAATATCCCCGGGGAGAACACAAATATATGGTTTGAGCTTGTTTCGTGCCATTGCTTCTTAACGACGGAATTCACTACCTTAAGCATTTCTGATACGCTATTAACTTCAGAAGTTCTAAAGACTGTTTATTGTATGCCTACGTCCAATAAATAAAGGTGCACTTAATGAGCAAATTTATGTAATTTGTGATTATTATATATGATACAAATAAATCACGCTATTCTAAAACTGAAATTCATGCGAGTTTAAAATTAATGATGATTGGCACTTAACAGTTTGGAGCGGATAGAACTTACACTCAAGATTGCGTTAAGTAAATATAGATTTACCCTTAACCAAGAGACATCAGACGTGTAAAGTATTTTGCAGCACAGGTGATACAACAACACATTCCCGTTTTTACAATGATTGCAAATCGGTTACTTGCTGAAAAGGAGTTCTATGTTACAAGCATGCTACTTAAGTTGGGGGTAATGCAAAAAATTTGATAGATTCTTCCCGTTTATTCAGTTAGTGCTGTTATTAGTTAAGTTCTTTGAAGGTCGTTGTGCACGGCACATATGGAGGTTAATGGTACTTTTAAACTCTATTTTTTGTTTTTATATTTTGACCAGTTTTAAGATTTATTTATTTAAAAGTCATGGTCAATATTATTTAATATTGTTTAATCACCCCTAGGATCTACATGTACTTCCTTTTTTTATTTTTTACCATTGGCGTGCTCAGATTCCCTGTTAAAATTCTATTCTGTTTACTTCCACTTATTGTTTCCTTGTTCAGGGCAAATCCATCCTTTTACCCGCGGACCATTCGCCGCTGATCATTTTTTTGTATTTGCAATGTTTGTCCCCTTAATGTAAATATGAAATTCAATTTATTCAACTACATGTATTTTACAAGAAAAATTATTGAAATAACTAATTTTGATGGTAGCTCACTCTCTATACTATTGCAATGGTTTAATTTTAGTTCCTTTAAATATAAGTAGAGGCAACCGCAATAAATTAAATTATGTTCAAAACAAACTTTTCTTTACATAACAGTGATAAATTTTAAACTGGTGAAAAGTCGACAAGTGTTTACCTAAGGCAATTCAAGTATTTTACTGATATCTTGGTTGTAAAATTTTGATCAAGATAAGATGGTTAAATGAGTTTGTAATAGGACTTTCGTGTAAGTTGTAAAACAATTACCTACGGAAAAGTGGCATGGTTCTTTTTGACAGATTGTGATAATTGCTTGCTAGACATGTTATATGTATGAAAAACACAGAAGTGAGCAATGTTACAAATATGTATGTTAAAATAGATAAAATGGGAACTTCGAAAGCTACCGAAAACGCCAAATATGGAAATATTGCAGGCCGAGTTTGATCGAGCCTGTTCATAGGCAGTAACGGAAATGCATATTACTGTCCACGCCGCCAAATTATATGAAACGCACATTGTGTTTTAATTGTTGACGTTTTTTTCAGATTTAGAAACTGACTGATGAAAGGATCCTATTGATAGAAGTGTTAACGATACTTTCAAGTACTCAATTTAAAACTTGTTTTAACTGCTGATATAAGTAGTATCTCAATTAAACCCACCTCCACCTTGCCGACATAGTAATCAACAGCATGTACACATAAAGAACAGAAGTAATTTTAGTTACCTAGTGACAAACTTCTGGCAAAATGAGTAAATGATATTGCCTCTAGCAGGGAGCGAACCCGCGCCGTCACGGCGACAGCGCCTAGCCCTGTAAGTCCCACAACACAACCAATTTAGCTAGCCAGGACAACCCAAAAAAGGTTGATCGGAAAGCCCTGGTGTACGTTACCATCACTGAATGACATCGGTTACGGCTTATTTTACTGATAACAGTACTGACTGTATGTAGGGGGAGACTTTTTACGGTCGCCACGTTCGTAAAGCAGGATGGAGCCGCCGTTAAGCAGTAGTATGCTGCAAACACATACCACGACAAGCTGCAGCATTAACGGCCTATTTCATAACGCGAAGAAAAACATGAAGCATTTATTTTGTTCTTAATGATATTGTTTTTATGTATTTTAAACGATCACATTTAAATAAATTCAACAACGCTAACGGTTCGTCTGGTGCCCACTTTTTTATGTTTTTTATGCCGTCTGTCTGTTTGTTGTTTTGCAGTTATGTCCCATCTTTCTGACTTGTTTTGTTGACGTCAGAATGTTTATGAATGTTTATGTTTTTGTTGACGTCAGAATGTTTTTGAATGTTTATGTTTTTGTTGACGTCAGAATGCTTACGAATGTTTCATGTATCATGAAAAAGCCAGAAAATTGCTAAAAAGTGTTGATGAAGGTACATGTAATCATCTTGCCACAGCGACAACGACCTTAAAAGGAGATAGTTAAAAATAGTATAGGGAGTGGCGGAATTTTTATAAATTTTATTTCTCGTTGTACCGTAAACTGGTTATTAGAAGTTTTATACTCGTACATGTATGAAAATGACTATTCGGGAAGTTGACGTCGTAAAATCGTAACATCGTAAAATGCAGCGAACGACATTACTTCCTTGTGAAAAATGTGGGATTTTTTATATACTTTACTTTGTTATTTTAACAAAAACAGCTTATCAGATTTTGATTTTTAATTTAATCAAATGTGTCTTAAGCAAAACATTTTATTTGCGATACGTGAAAAAATGACTTGTAATTATAATTTTTAGTAACTGAACTGGCATATATTCTAGCTATTATCGAAATTTTGCAGATTGGTCAGCTCTTTACTGTTAATAACATTTTCCATCTAAGAGAAGTTATCATTAAAGTTGATGAAAACGAAACTTTGAAAGCAACCGAGCACGACAAATATGAAAATATTGCAGGCACGGTCCGATCGAGTAATGGACATGTGTGTTCCATTTCTGCCCACGCCGCCTATCCCTGGGTTGAGCGCAACTCAAAATTTACTGCAGTAAACAGTACAATTGTGATCCATTCCAGACGTTGGTATTCAAATGGCTGTGAACATGTCTCCAGCCTTCAATGCGTTTTTTTCATATTCAAGTATTCCATGATCAGCGGCGTATGGTCCCCAGATAACAGAATGGGTTAAATTATCTTGCAATTTCTTCTCCCACAGAACATTCAGTCTTTGATATCCAATAAATCAATGATGTCTATAAATATTAAGTTATAGCTGTCAAGCAGGAACTGTAAATACTAACAAAATAAAAAGTAAAACTTTGAATATTTGTCTATGAAAAAGACAATTATACTTCAACGGCTTGTCATCGGACCCGAGGCCGAAGATTTTGTCAATGTATGTTTCGTTTACTGTTCTGCTTTATTTCAACATTGTGAAGAGTTGAAGACCATTTAATTAAAACAACTGATAGAAGTTGACTGTCGATTAATCTCTAGCTGAAGTTTATTTCAGTATCTGTATCATTGTAGCATATGTCTATCTCACCACTCAAAACCTTGACAATCTTCCTATACCTTAAAATAGCACAAACTGATTAATCAAAACAAGTGAAATATGCATATCAAGAAACGCCACACTCACAAAAAACAGCCTCCCCACGCAGTGAAAAAAGAAGAGGGAAGGGATCAAAATCAAAATTGTATTGTTTAATTGTGTGAAGGCTAGGCAGCGTGGGCAGTAAAACTCACTTCCATCCCTTCCCATGTACCGCCTCAGTCAAACTGAGCCTGTAATATTTTGATTTTAGTCGTGTTCGGTGGTTGCTTTACAAGTTCCCTTTTCATCTATAACACCGAGTAGTTGCATCTTGGTGAATAACTTTGATTACAGATCATAGCCTTGTGTGTTATATTGTAGCAAACAATTTCATTATTTTAATAAGTATTGTTTTAGGTCAAGATCTTTATTTTCAGTAACAGACTGTCAAGAGCACTTGCTTGCTGCTTTACTTTGTTACACACATACAAGCATAAACAAAAGCAGTATTAAACTCTTAGAAACAGCTACTTTCCCTTACAATTATATTGATGAAACCGCTGAGCAATATTTAGAGCATGTGTTTGAATGGTTGGTGCACCCTTAAAACCTGGTTCAAAAACTCCCAGTTGCAAATTGTTTTCCCCACTGTCCGTCCCAATGCAGAAACCCCAAAGGTTCTCTTTCTCGTAAATTGTTAGTGGTGTCTTTTTTAAATCGATTACTTTAAACCCATGGACTCTTTACCTCTCTGATTTTGGCTGTGTGGAGAGAAGCTGGGTTTATTTGTGTGTGGCTATTCGTGATATGCATGTTCCATTTTTTCTCAGCATTACATTGCAAAGTTTAAATATCAGCAAGACTATATTCTCTACCAGAAGACAAATCAAACCTTTCTTTTCCACTAAACATTTGATACTTCTCATATCCTAAAATCAAGTTTAGAATTAGATAAATACACTGAAACTGACAGTGTATGAAAAAGTTAAATATGCGTATCAATAATGGCCACACCCAGAAAACACAGCCTCCTCACACAGACGACAAGTAGAGATCAAAACGAGCATGTGAAATAAAATGATCAATCTCATAGAAGACACCACAAACAATTAAGGAGAAAGAGAACCCAAGGGGTTACCGCCTTGGAACGGTTTGTGACAAAACAATTTGACACTGGAGTTTTAAACCAGGTACTACGTGGCAGAACGATCTCTCAACTGACTTGGTTGCTATTAGACTGACAATGCAATTCAAATTATTGTTCATCGACCAATATCTGCCTATTTACAGTTCAGGGTAGAATATTTCAATGTCTTTCTAAGAGGTGGTCAATATTCTTTTACTACTATATTATACCTACAAATGATTGAACAGGAGAGAATTTCGCCGAAATTTTAGACTAATCAGTACATTTAGGACCTGTTGTGACTGATTTTACTGCGTAAGTAGCACTGAAACAACTTTGGCTTAAATATATTCACCCCTATGTTGGCAATGAAAGAGTATTATCACATTTACTTAATTACTCGTCTTCTACAGTTTGATCTCTGTACTTTATCAAGTATGGAATCTTTCAACAAATGAAATCAGTTATCGGATTTGGTGAATAATTTATTATTACAGAGTTCTTTTAACTTGAGGAATGTTGTTAGTAGCAAAAGTAAACTCTGTTTAATTATTGATCACAAGTTTCATGTCTTTTATCTTTGGATGAAAAGTTATTTAGCGTTCCCTGTGATACGCAGGGTGCATATTCTTCGACCCATTGTCAAAATTATGTTCTGTTCAGTTCCACAGTTCCAACTGTTGTTTAGAGCAAACGTACTATTTTATTAGGGGACCATAAGCCGATAAAGATGGAATGGTATTGATCTGAAAATACCGCATTGATGATTCCAAGTTCACCAATATGCACACTGTCATTTGGGATGGATTGATCGAAACTTTAATGATTATTGTTGTAAATATTGAACAGAACTGCGCGACGTTGGCGGTAATATGCAGTTTCATTACTACCCCTGAACAGGCTCAAACAAGCCGAGCTTGCAATATATTCAACTTTTTCGTGTTCAGTTGCTTTACAATTCCCCTTTAGATGCCTCATTTCCGTACAGTATCCCCAGACTAATCTTACTGATTTTTTTTAAATCGGAGTCAGGGTCACCTGAGGTCAATAACTAGGAAACAAAGAAAATCAAACTCCGAGTGATCTTCATTACATTTCGATTGATCATTACAAAGCGGTATTCCCACCCTAGTTTAATTTGTTTTATTTTTGTTTTGTCCCCGTGTTGTCTTTTGTGTCAACTATTTGTTATTGTTATTGGGTTTTTTTACGATTAAATTTGATTTAGGAAAGGGGGTGAGAAAGAGAGAGGTAGGGAGTGCGGATATAGGGGACATTGGTAACTTTAAACAATGTTAACTTGATCTTTTTCTTCTGGGTTTAACTTATTATAATTACTTGATAAAATTTGATGCATCAAATTCCAAAACCTAATCGCTATATTCTTAGATGATCTTGTCTTTTATTGTGTTTTATGCCCTTCCATGCATAATAAAGGTTAGTCCACTCTGGAATGAAAATCATGACTTAAAGCTTCAACGGCGTACAACACACATTTTGACTAGAGATATTTTGCGCATTGCAATTTTATATTTTGCATCTCAATGCATATGTTTTGCAATGCTCCAATTGTTCGGTTAAAGGGAGACAAACTCTGTCCCGTGTTATTTAATGATTAACATAGTGATTTAATGTTTGCCAAACATCTTTTAAATTTCAAATGAACTACATTACAGACAAGAATTAAAACGATTGGTTTAATAAGGTTGGATTTCAGTTTCATATATAATTATTCCTACCTTCCAAATGGATTATTTTTCAAAAAACAGTAATTTTAAAGTAACGATAAATGAAATTCACTTTGTTTTAGTTTATTCTTTAACTTCTAGCGTACATACTTTGAAATCCCGATCTACATCTGCGCTGTATTTCTTCGACTCTCAAATAGCTGTTCAAACTTCAACTTCTCTGAGAGGTCGGGTGCCTGATTTCACATCATTTTTCGAAAGATTCTCAATATATGCCAGGGAGTCGTGACAAAATAAACATTTTTGTTCATACAAACACTCTACCAACTAGATCCGACCACTTGCTTGAACCTAAGAGTCTGATATTGTTACGGGCTTCCCGTGGTAGCGTGTCACCATAGGCTACTTCCCCTGTGGATCTTGCCCTGGTCTACAGAGGCCGGACCAAGTATGTCTCTTTGCTGCGCCTCAGTATGGATCGGCTAGCTGCCCCTAGGTGTGGATCGGTATATCAGCTACCCCTTTGGTATGGATGGTAGGTATACTTGCTGCTCCTAAGTGCGGATCCGTGTTATACTAGCTGCCTCTGGTAGAGCACCGGCCCTGGTGTTACTAGCCTCGAGCCTCGTCTTGCTGGTTCAGTTGGTCACTGCTGCTTTAAATAACCGTAGTAAAAAAGCCGTTCTTTGGATTATTTGAACTCAACTCCGTAAAACAGTTAACTATATTTTATTTAACGTTCAATACTTTCAATATATTATTCTTTATAATAATCTCATAAAATTCCAAGAGCCGACACAGTGCACGTTCGCTTGTCTAATG
Source organism: Corbicula japonica (assembly GCA_038501625.1). Taxonomy (NCBI): domain Eukaryota; kingdom Metazoa; phylum Mollusca; class Bivalvia; order Venerida; family Cyrenidae; genus Corbicula; species Corbicula japonica. The sequence goes on from JAZAYU010000041.1 coordinate 3,498,892, forward strand.
CAAGTTAAGCTATAATATTAAATACCAAATACCGGAGTTCAATGTCAGTAACCAAATGTACCATGTATAACTGTTATAATAAATGCTTTTGAATTGTATAATTGTTAAAAACCTCTTTATGTTACTTAAGGAAAGTTATAATAATAAAAATCTTCTGTACTAATTTTATTATGATTTCCGAATACGAAAGCTACTAAAAAAATTATTACTTTGAGATTTAAGCCAAAAATTGAACGTAGCTGCTCGTTGTAAAAGCTGATGCGAGACTGACTTTTCTGCACAAAAATCGGGCTATTTATACCAAAACTGGGAAAACGATCAATTACCCGATCGAAAACGACCATCAAAATGATAAAAAAGTGAACGTTGACTGTTTTATGGTTGATGGTCGAAAACGATCAAAATAATGATCGTAGACAATCAACAAGCGTATGAGAACGATCAATAAGTGATCATAAGCAATAACAATGGCTATCATGGCTTAAACGGATATTTAAATAAAGACAAATGTTATGCATTAAATGGCATATAAATACGGTACCATTAAATAATTCTTTGCAGTTAATTTTCTGGGAAACATTGTTTATCAGAATACAGCTTAGAGACTATCGCTATGTAGCAACGGTAAACAATCCCACAATGCAACGTAAAAGTGGCTGACGGAAGCTGACAATTGTAAATGCACAGTTAAAAATAAAATTACATCAGCTCTTAAGGCGAAAGTGCACTGTAAAAACAAGTTCATAGTCACAAAGGATTAAACAAATATACTCAACAAAAATAAAAAGTATCCACTTTCCTATTTTAAATTTTGTAAAATTTAAAAATGAAAATTCAAATTTCTATATGTGTACAAATTTGCTTTTCTGTTATCATTGCAAAGTGATGAATTATTCTTGAAAATCTGCGCCACAACTTAGTTATCTTTCCCTTTGTTATAATAAGGGTTTCAGTAAAATGTCAGATATTCTTTGAAATATTCAAATTTATTTGAATTAAATCACTTTTTGTTCCTCTTGTGGATAAATAAAATCACAAAACATTCATCAATAACACAAATGGTCCTTGATAAACAACGCTTCATCAATAACACAAATGGTCCTTGATAAACAACGCTAGAAATTCCAACCATTTCCAATTACCTCCCTTTAAATTGAACATAAAGTGTTTTGTAATCCATGATTAATTGTTATTCGATTGGCAATTACTCAGGTTTTGGTGTGGAAGTTTGTATTCATGAACAATTTAACTTAAAAACAACTGAGATTAACTAACAAAACACTATTCAAAGCGTTCCTGATTTAATGAAAATGTGTTAATGAGAATATAAGCATAAAAAGTGGATACTTTTTTATTTTTGTTGAGCATACTAGTGATATTCAATGCAGAAATTGCATTTAACACTGGATAAAAGTCGATTACGATATGTTGCTAAGGAACAATAATTCGGATATGGATGCAAAGTTCGTACAGTTTTAGGAACGGTATATTTACATGAATTAATGTTCATAGTGGTACATTTTACTGCTTTATATTAGTTCATTTAAATAATGCCAAATGTCCACCACTGGAAACATGGATTATTGACTAGAAATTCATAAACAGATCACGTGAGTCACTTATATGTCAAAACTGTGTGGATCATATCAATATCTGATAACTTAACTTTGTTTGTGCCCTGTGGCGGCTGTACAAAGTTCCCCCGTACATTCAGTCAGCACTGTGATTTAATACGCCATCTGAAGACTGTTGAGCACAATACAAGATCAAGAAAATATTGAAATAGATGAAAAGGAAACTTTGAAAGCCACCGAACAAGACAAATATGAAAATATTGCAGGCTCGGTTTGATTGAGCCTGTTCATGGGCAGTAATGGAAATGCATATAACTGCCAACGCCGCCTAATCCCGGTTTGAGCGCTTTTCAATATTTACACCAATACACAGTACAATTTCGATCCATCCTAAATGATGGTAAGTGCTCGACCCAGAGGTAGGCGGCATATACTCTTACAAGAATTGTCAATGCTGCCCATGAACAGGCTAAATCAAACCGAGCCTGCAATATTTTAATTATTTGTCAACGTTTAATTTATCTATTTAAAAATGACAACCAAAACGAAATATATTTTTAAAACAAACGCCGAACTTTTTCAAATTGATAAGGTAATTCAACGTTCTGCATGTTTAGTTAGTTGTTCGCTTTGCTTACCTTCTCCTTATCCTTGAATATATTGTGATGTTGTAATTGTTTTCTCGTTTAAGGCAAACCCATTCTTTTATCTAGGGACTTTACGCCGCCGAAGATGGACTGGTATTAATTTGAAAATACCGCATTGAAAGTTCCATGTTCGCTGTCTTATGCTCCCCTTGTTTGGGATAGAAAAAAAGGTAGATATTGAGTTGCGGTCAACCCTGGGCTTGGCTGCCTGAGCAGTAATACGCGTTTTCATCACTGCCCGTGAACAGGCTACATTAAACCGAGTCTGATATATTTTCATATTTATGGTGGCTTTCAAACTTTCCATCTATTACATGTTTTAATATAAGAAAGTGAAATATACATATCGGGAATTGCCACAAGTAATAAAATAGCCTCCCAAGCAAATGTAGAGAGGAAATACGAGCATGAGTTTATAAAAGAATCAATTTCGAATAAGACATCAAAGCAACTAATGATAATGAGAAAACTAGCCAAATTGTTTTGCCACTAGGGCTTAACACCAAGAACCGTAAGCATACCTGAGTAGTAATTTTACATTTGCTGGATTCTTACCACTGCACCAGTCACTATATTCGAGCGGTTGTGAAACATCAAAAAATGAGTAAGTGATTTGTAAGGATTTATGTGACATTGACAAAATCGCCGTCACATACTTGACCTGGTATGAACTGTTACTATACCCGTTCTGTTCAGGCTTGGTAAACCCTAAACCCACAGTTGCAAATTCTTTTGCCTACTGACCGTTCCAAAGCGGTAACACCAGTCGCCATTTCAGCCAATCAGATGCTTGAGATTTGAGACTGGTTTCCAATCTCAGTTTTATAACCTTCAGTCCAGAGTCATTGTCTTCTTGAGTTTATGGTCAGAGGGTATAAGTTTTCGAACTACTGGCTACGACATGCGATGGGTAAAAAAAACATTGTCTTTGAATAAATAATAGCCAATACTTGGTCATGAACATCATCATATTAATTAACCTGGCGCTAGACTAAAATGTTAATTACCAAATCAAGTATTTATATACATTCTTGGTGATTTGGAAGCATATATGGTATAAAATAGTGAATCATATTCTCTACAGCTTTTCTAAGTAAACACTATTTTTTTCTTTTTGATATTTTTCATATTTATAACAACGAAATTATGACTGCTATACCCTTCATATGACAGTAAAGTCTTGATTATACACTGTTTAGTATCAACTTCCATTCTGCACATGCATTTCGAAGACTGAAGTAGTTCAAATTCAAAGGAAATTAAATTCTGTGGAATATCGGCAACAAGTCCTTTTTCAGGTTGTCCTTCCACACCCTCAAGCAATTGAAATATGGTTGTTGTCTGAACTTGAATTTTAAAGGCGTACACAATGGGCTATGAAGACCCAAGGAGTCATTCAGAACTGTATTACCTCAAAGAGATATGCGTTATTGACTGATTTTATTCATTTGTATACTGTGAGTGCCAGTATTCTAAATGTGTGTGAGCAGTAGCAGTCAGTTGTATGTCATTTTGAATAATTTTCTATAAATAAATCTATTAGTTTGTATTGCATGTTTTATAGAACGTTTCAGAGCAATAGCTGAATTATCAAGCCAGTAATGCTCCGATACGAAAGTGTAAACTTGGAAAAGCTGTTAAGTGTATTTTACATAGACACGACTGAAATATATCAAACAGAAGAAATATCGTAACGTTCTTTTTATTTTATACATATATCACAAATACTAATAATAATCACAAAAAAACAAAAATCGATTTCCTCCTTAACCTTTAACCATTTAACAAGCTCATAAAGTAGTATTTTGCGATAAATAACAATAACAAATGCATTTATTTAATATCGGCAATCTCTCTTAGCTGATTATATCAGATTAAATGTCGTCTTTTTACTATCATATGAAAGCTATACCGTCCAGCAGTAACAAAAACATCGGATATCCGGTATCGAGGCGGAAGTATTTAACTCCACGCAGCGGTTATTTTCCTTTACAGTAACTTCTGCCATAACAAACCATTTTAAACGAATTAAGTGAGTTTGTTTTATTTCCTCCTACTTATAAAACTTTTAATGATAAAGTTTTTCTAGATTTTGTATTCTTTTAAAATCATAAAATATTTCACGAAATCATACTGATAGAAAAAGATTCTAAAATGTTTTTGCAACTGTCACGTGATAATTATTATCATCACGTGATTAGTTACATAAAACTTTTAGTCCAATCAAATCGCTGCGTGAAGGTTAGGAAAGTATTGTGTCAAAATTATTTGTCGTCTGCATCCGACTGAGAATCGTCGTTACTTGAATCTTGAGAATTTCTGTCGTTGGAATCGCTGTTACCATAGTTTCCAGTCCAAGAATTATAACTGCTGTCAGTGTTTTGGAAAAATGACCCAAATGTATAATTTGGTATAGAAAAGTCTGGGGCTGGACGTGTTGCAAACGATGGGGAAAAATCACTCACAAAACTTCCGAAATTGTCTGAAGGGTTGTTGAAATTGAAACTTAATTCTGAACTGTCTGTATTTAAACTATCATCTAGATAATCTGTGCTTCGTGAAAATGCTTCTCGAAGACTCATTTCAGGCAACTCCACGTTGAATACATGATCATCACTGTCATTAAATTGCAACTCTGGAAGGTCGAAGTCCTTTGTTAAACTTCTTGTTTCGTCTGGTAGATCTACATCTGTAAAAGAGCCCAAAGAATCGAAAGTGGGAAAATCGTAATCTGACTCAGGAATTTCGAAATCTGCCAAATTTCTGTGTTCGTTGTCATCTTGTAGCTTTTCTAAAACATCGCCTAGTTCTAAAATAAACACATAGTCACTTTATTGTTATAAATAGAGCATGTCATTTGAAAATATATCGTCTGTGATAATTTTACCCTCGAGTGTTTTCTAGTTTGGAAAGAACATTTTTGTTATTTTATTTTGTTACAAGTTTTGTGAAATAAGTTATTTAATCGCGAAAGGCAAGAAGGGCAATATCGTCTGCTCAACTTTATATAGTCATTGCAAGGATTCCAATATACAATTGCCCGTGAAGTGAACCGAATCATAACAAATTAAATGCAAATGTCTTAATTATAGTAAATTGAACAGAAACACAATTCAAAGCTGAAATATCATTTTAACTAACTAAATTTGCTGTATATTGGGTTTTACTATCTTAGATTTGATTTAAATTTTTTCACAAAAATAAAAAGGAAATTCAAAATTCCACACGATCTCCCAAAACATGCGCCTTCCAAACATCATGCACTTGATAAAAGCATCATCCAAATATTATTCTTAAAGCATGGTTGGGCATGCTTTTACTGCAGTGAATTATTAAGCATGCCAGCCAAAGACAAAACTTCCCTTTTACATGCATAATAAATAAAAACTTACCTTTTCATGCTCTTGAAATTGCCAGTTACATGCCATAACACCAACAACATTTATCACAATATTAGCATACTTACATGTGGAACTATCAATTGATCATTTTATTACGTTTGTGTCCATGCAAATATTTTTAATTCCTTGTCAGTTAAATTGTAGTTTTGGTTTTTAGAAAGGCAGCGGTAGTCCAGTTGTTAGGCGTTCGCCTAGGGATTAAAGGTTCCCAGGTTCGAGCCCCGGACCGGCCGCTAATCTCATTGAGCTAGAAGTTAAGCATTCATTGCTTTTCTCCACCCAGATGAAAAAATTGGTTCCTGTGAGAAATATCAGCCTATGTTTTCTGGCAGCCTTTGGCGCCGACTGTTAACGTAAGACTTATTTCCTGTGATCAGGGGGTAAATGTGAAAGTCAAGTGAATATGTTCAATAATTGCAGACTATAAACCCATACCTTTACCTTTATAAAAATTTGATATATTTCATGCAGATGCTGACATGCTTTACGAAGCTTCAATCACATTCCTGGTCAGCTTACCTCAGACAAATCTGCCATGTCACTTAGAGAATCTACACTGCTTTCTACGCCACTTGCTAAATCTTCTACGCTGCTTTGTACTAAATCTGTCGCTTTGCTGGCACCCTCTAAAACAGTTTCGCCCACATGTTTGTACATATTTCTCATAGAATCTAGCAGATCATCTGAATACGTTTCAATATCAGCATCAGTTGCGCTTGCATCAGTATCAGCAAAACTGTCTAAATTAAAATCTAGAACGTCATCACCAAAAATTTCAAAAGCCTCACCATCATGAAAACCTTCTGCTACATCAAATGCATCAAATTCATCCATAAAATCTCCAAAGAAATCTCTTAAGTCATCGTCGTCATAATCAGTATCGCTTGTATCATTATCATTATCGTCTTGGTCGTCTAAATCATCTGTTTCATTATCATCTTGATCATCATCATCATCATCATCATTATCGTTGCCGTCGTCAGCGTTTTCATTGTCATTATCATCATCATTGTCGTCATCACTATCATCATCATCATCATCATCATCGTCACCATCTCTATCGTTGTTATCATCATCGAAATCATCTTCGTCGTCATCGTCTTCATTATCACTATCAGTTTCTAAGTCATCAAAGTCGTCGATGTTGTCATCAAAGAAATCATCGAAAGAATCTCTAACATTATCCAAAAGATCTTCTGCTACTTCTCCTGGATTCTGTAGAAGATCAAGAGCAGTTTCCATCCGGTCATCCATATTTTCAAGAACGTCCTCGACTGTGTCTTGTGCAGCTTCAGTTAGAGATTCGTGACGTTCCGTCATGTCTTCCACAGCCTCTGCTATATTTTCTGTCAATCCTTCAACGACATTGCTTGCTGCATCAGCAAGGTTTTCGGCGACATCAATTGCAGTGTCCATCATATCTCCCACTACGTCAGTCGCAGCATCAGCAGCATCACTAACTACATCTTGGACGTTGTCCACAGTATCACCAATCGCGTCGTTTATATTATCTACTAGATCTGTACCACTGGCTGCGATCACAAGTGCAGGATCTATACCTGGAGCCGGTTTAGGTGTGGTCGGAACACTGCCTCCCTATCGAAAGTAAAAGAGAAGTCAGTAAATACACAAATAATTAAAATATTGTAGACATTGTACTTTGTTTTGACATTATCATTTCATTTAGACTCTTGATAATTATGTGTGATTTAACTGATTTTTGCTTACTTCACCGACTGCACTTACTGCACTTATTAACAAAGTTCTGATGTATAAGGTATACAGTCATGTTGGATGCAAATTATCCTTAAAATGGAATATTTCAAAGAAAATACGCAAGGTTTAAACAAATATATAAAGTCATGATCTAAAACAATAATTTTGATTAAACAGAGAAAAAAAGATAGCTAGAACAGCCATGTTATTAATACACAGCTTCGTCCTAAAGCAAATAGGCATGTCAAAAACTAATGAAAAGAAACTAAATCTTTGGTTCGAATATTAAGCTTCCGGAATAAAGGATGACTCACTAGAGCATTTAATCTACCGTCTAGAGACTTCTTTCCGGCACCACCTGCCATCGATCCACCTGTAAGTGCATCTCCTCTGCCTGCTGCTGCGTTCTCTGTCAACACGGGCTGGAACATAATTTTCAGGAAAGTCATGCTCTGTGAACAAAAGCTGTTACACAATATTCAAGAAAGTCATGCTCTGTTAACACAGGCTAAAACATAGTATTCAGGACAGTCATGTCTGTTAACACAGGCTTAAACATAATTTTCAGGAAAGTCTTGCTCTTTCATCACAAGCTGTAACAGTATACTCAGAAAAGTCATGCTCTTTCAACACAGGCTAAAACCTTATTTTCTGGAAAGTCATGCTCTGTCAACACAGACTAAAACATAATATTCAGGAAAGTCATGCTCTGTCAACTCAGGCTAAAACATAATATTCAGGAAAGTCATGCTCTGTCAACACAGGCTTAAGCTTGATTTTCAGGAAAGTCATTCAAAGCATATAAAACTTAAGTTTATACATGCAAAATGTGTTGTTTTCGCTTTGTAATAGGAAATACTGGTAAAAGCTCAGGTAATACAGACAGGAAACAAGCTTTAGTCAGCAAAGTGTTTGCAATTAGCTAATAGCTAAAGTGTACTTGTAGTAAATTAGTAAATTTACGCTAAAACTTCACTTTACTTGAATATAAGTGCAACAAGATTCTTTGATGCATTAAAATTATTTTTTATCCAGTTTATCAAATCGACTAGAAAAGGAAGGACTAAGCAAAAAATCACAGTGCGGCATGAATTGCTGTTAAATTCCTTTACATATGACATGTATGTAATCATTAAAACATGAACAGGTATATGTGCTTTGTGTATATTCCTTATTATTAATTGCCTGTGGTTTTAGATTTATGATGAATACAAGATCTGTGAGAACACTTGATATATTTTAATTGTCTGTGCATCGCGTATTATGCAAATTATCTCGTAGATTTATAATAGCTTAAGTTTTGCTTTCGTTTGCCTGTCTATAACGGTTTATGATTTCTCATGTTCAACAAAATCTTTCAAAACGGAAGTCAGTTTAATATATCTATGTGAACTTTTTATACTCTTTTATTTCAAACTTTTCAGACACTTGTCCTTTATCAAGAAAAATACAAAATTATTTAAAGTTTGCGTCTTAATTATGCCGATATCATTCATGTTGTTTTATGGACATAAATGGGGCACGTCACAGGAAAAGGTACCTTCGGTCAATTTTAGTGATATTTTAGTTTTTACTAAATTTAGAAAGAACTTACAATGATAAATCAATTTCTTAAAACAAAAATGTGATTTTTGTTACACGTTTTTACAATAAATGCTATTTTTACAGCGAAATGCATAAAAAATAATGTCGCTTGCTAAAATTTATGACGTCATTTTAAAGATTGACGTCAACTGTCCGAAGTTTCCTTTTCCCGTGACGCGCCCCAAAATCAACATGAACATTATTTACAAAATTGTATGTTAGAGGCATAGTTAATTCACCAAGGAAACTTGAAGCTTTTTTGTTTTATGGGAACTTTTACAAGCAATAATAAGGAGAATGTTTCTGGACCCTGGTTTCAACCCCCAGAGGCATTATGCTTTGTCACTGACCGTTGTAAGGCGATAGCATTTGTTCTTATTTTCGTTTATTGTTTGTGATGATTCTTTCCTCTCCAAATTTTCGATGTTGGGGAGGCTGTGTTTTCTAAGGGCGATTATTCCAGATATGCATGTTCCATAAAAACAGATGAACACGGAACCTTGCAAGTCACCGAATACGAAAAATATGAAAATATTGCAGGTTCGGTTTGATTGAGCCTGTCCATGGGCAGTAATGAAAATGCATTTTACAGCATTATATAAAATGCATTATAAAGCCCTTATAAAGCAAGAAATAGATATAAAAATATCAAGTTATATAAACCGGAAAATGATTCAATTGTCACCGTTGACCACTAAAAAATAACACCCAATGGGATTATGTTGGGCGGCAAATGACGACAGATAGATTGATATTGTGGTATTTGTAAAATATAACGAGTCAAAATGACTTGTTGCTTTGCAGCCAAGCTCTCCTTAGCATACAAACAGTATATTGTTTCAAAGAGCTTGGTGATATGTAAACAATTTCAAACCTATACCACATAAATCGTGTTTTAAAACAATAGAGTTTGTGACAACTTAGACAGCGTTTCAAATTAAAAGGAAGTTTCAAGATACATATTTGCATAATTGAATGACACTACGTCTGAGCAGTGAATAATGTTTAAATTTGAATATGACGCATTTTGTAAGGACAATAGCGCTAGGTTTTAACTTGGATCTATGCACTTCCTATATTCTGAATCAGTTTGTTTGTCTAAAAAGTAATAAGTATTTCCAATTTATTTTACAACGGTTGTGAAACAAGATATTCCAACCTATGTTCATTAAGTTCGATGAAAGATTATTGTTAAAACCAGTACTCGCGCCGATTTTAAATTAGGGATGCATATAAATCTAATCCCTGGTGGGTTTCGAACCGGCAGTCGCCGGATATGGAATCTGATGCTCTTAATTAGTCGAAATTTATAAGTTGATAAATGATATACATGTAGGTTGCGCAATGTTTTGAAGCTGCGAACAGTCATAATTACTTTTATCTGTTTTTAAAGATATATTAAAGCCTTATTTGGATATCTTAAGTAATGAGCGAGTTTAAGCAAAATTAATGTAACATTTTTAACTTTTGCAAAGGAGATCAGTAAAGATGGAATTGATACATCTACTTTACTAAAAAGAATGTTGTCTTACAAATGACAAATATTTATTTTAAAAATACAATCTCGATCTTCACAGCTATTATCAATCTAAGTCCTTAATATTTATAATTTTCATGAGTGACATTTATTTAATTTTTAGTATTGTTTTGAGAAGACATTCGTCGCAGTTACGACAACTAGACCATTGTCATAATATTATTGTATTGTTGTAATACTGTAAAGCGGTTCTCTTCTGTATAGCTGCTATTACGCTTTTCTATTCATGGTTACCTAAATTAAATGGCGTTGCTTTAATTCTAAAAAGACTTTATTCTTAACATTGTAGGATTAATTTGTGCAAATATGTTTAATCTGTTTAGAAGCATTTAACTAACAAATCAGATAGTCCATAAATTTGATATTGTAAATATTTCCATTGGTCAGTTTATTCTACTTTTCCAAAAATGTCGTAAAATGTGTATACGTATTCTTATAATTACAGTGACGATGTGTATATAGCTTGTAAATCGTGTTGCAATAATATACTGATGTTAAAATTAATTAAATTTAACACATCTCGCTTGCCAACAACAAATTAACGAATATCACTTAACGATTGTCATGCAACTGGCAAAATATCAGGACCAGACATCTAGTCTTTAATCAACCATATGGCAAAAACATGAAAATATACAAAACTTGACGTATCTAGAATTTGACGGTTTGACATTTATCCCCCTTTTCGGTCACGATGGTGCACTTTATAACAATACACTCCCAGTCAAACATAAATGATGTGTTGTTTAGGTTAGGTTTTTGCTTCTTTTAGTTTGAAATCGGTAAATATTAGCAGTTTGCTTTTCATTAAAGTGCATGCTCTCTTTAGATGTTTCCTTTTATATGTTGTGAATAGTTCATCAACCTTTAAAGTATTCATTAATCATTAATAAATTGATCAAACTAATGTACTGATGTACACTGAAGCATGTCATGTTATGATTAGTAGTAACTTAAGGATTTTTCTAATTCTGAATCCTGAATTGCCTGGAAATTTTAATTGATACTTATTTAATCAGCTTTCCTCCAAGTAAATGTTGTTATTTTTTACCGAAGCATATCTCCACATGCAGAAAATATCATCATTATCAAAAAAGATAGTTGTTAAACCCCAAAATGTCTATATAATATAATAAAAAGGCCGGACAAATTGAATTATAATGCAAAATTCTGTTGCAAATAGTGGTCTAACTAAAATAGTCCAATATTAATAAAATAATCATAAACGTATAATTGATAAATTGTTAAACTATTGCAAAGTAAATCTTCACTAAGTGAAGGTTAATTATGATTAATTTTAATGAATGAGCCGTTACGACACTTGTAAACAACTAAACAACAATGTCAATGCAGATGTAGTAGTTAGTAATCAATAATGAAGTTGTACAAAACACGATATATTCGTGTTATCTGTCATCATGTCATTTTATTGATTTATTGTCAATAAACAAAAACGAGCATTGACTAACAACATAGCTCGTCAGTATAACACGCGGCCACAGAAAACGCGCCCAAAAACAATGTCATTTTTCAAATAATCATTATTTTCGTGTGAAAATGACCTCTTTCTGCTGGTCAAATCATGTGCATGTGCATTTTAAGATCACGATTATTTGATTTAAACATGACGAGGTATTACCTTAATTTAAGATAGTAAATTTCTTGGTGTAATTGGTGTTCGTCAAGGAGCAGTTTTCACTCCTTTATTTTTCGTATTTCATAGCAATTAATTATTATTATTATTAATTCTATCTTCAGAATACGATGTACTACTTTTAAGTTAGTAAATTTCTTGGTGTAATTGGTGTTCCTCAGGGACCAGTTTTCTCTCCTTTATTTTTCACATCTCCTAGCAATAAACTAATAATTGTTATTATTAGTTTCACTTTAACTGATATTCAATATCTGTTTTATATTCTTGCTTCGTTATTACCTTTTGATACTGTAGTAAGGTTAAATAAATACTAAAACTCAGCTCAAGTCTTAAGTCATTGGAACGAGTTTTGTCCAGGAAATGCGCTTAAATATGTATATTTAAAAAGTGAAATATTGTTAAATGTATAGTTAAACATTATGTAGTTAAGTATCACCAACTATTGGCCAATTTACGTTAACTTTTATATTTCAAGTCTTAGAGCGGCATTTTTAATGCGTGTATAATGAATGAAGGCCGACCGACCTACATGGAAAAAATGAACTTTTCCCTTTTCATAGATGTAACACCATTTAAATGACCTTAATTTCACGCAGTTTTGTTTGTTTTGCTCATAAATCCACCAAATGACAGCAGACGACACAAACGTCATTCCCTGTAATTTTTTGACATCATATGCTGCCTCATTTAAATGCAGCATTTGTTTCTCAAAAGCTCTGTTGAAAAAGGCGAATCAAAAACTGACGTCTGTTGACGTTAATTTACAAGGAACAATAATTTAAAAAGATGTGTGTTTGTCTGAAGAGCATGCAATACGAGACCAACCAACTAATTAAAGCAGAAATCAACATCAACAAATATCACGTAAATCTCACTACAATATCGAAAGGGCTTAGGAAACGGGTATTTCGAGTCGCGAAAACCGTACCAATAATGAAAGAAGACCGAATAACATTTATAATGGACTTATGTCGTCAGTACGAAAAATGGCAGAAAGTTCAGTGTTATTTACATTGAAGAAAAAAGATCGAAGTAAAACTGATAATAAACAACAAGTTGTGCCGTGGGGAACCATTTACTTTGAAAAAAGTTGTAAACTAATCTTGAGCAAGCGTCAATCTAACGTCGTACCGACGTCGATACAAAACGTACACGTGCCGGACCTTTAGACCTTGAGAATATTCGGGCAAACTTCGTAAACTGGCTAAACGAGCAGCAAATAAACGTCGAGATGCTGTCATTTCCACATCAAAAGTGTGGACTTGAAAGGCGTGAAGGGTTCACCGTAGTTAAAGAAAATATATTGTTAGGTGTCTAGTCATTCTAACTAATGTCTTTCTTTCAAAAGTTATTTATAACTTTTATAATAAGGATCACAATAAATGTATTTTATTTGAATTTTTAGCATTTGCCTTAATTTAGAATCATATCTTACTTATGTACTACTAGTGTGACAAGCCGATTAGAGTGACAACAGTTTTATACAATGACTATATTAAATGTTATTCATCATATTTTTGATAAACTAGTTTACATTTTCACAATATCGATGTATAATATCGAATATAATTAAGTTTAGCCGATGTTTAACAATATGTTTCATAACTGCTCTAGATGTTGTTAATCTTCAAACATCACTGCCCAATACCATATGCCCTATGAAAATGCTCTAATATAGTCGTATCTGGCCGGTTTTTATTTCAATGTTACTTTCATTTTTTTCTTTCTTGCTCAAATATCACTATCGTCATCATCATCATCACATCATCATCATCATCATCACTATCATCAATTAAATGTACTGGGAGACAGTAACCACACGGCACAAAGAGTTGCACGGCGACATGTGCAGTAATATGCATTTCCATTACTGCCCACAAACTGACTCAATTAAAACCGAGCGAGGCCCTGTAATTTTTTATGTTTGTCTTTTTGGGGGTTTTTAAAAGTTCTTTTTCATTTATATAATATGTATTAATAACATATTGCATAATTTATTTTGGAAAATCAGTTACTCTGTTAGCGTACGCTAAGGGAATATGTCTACTTTAATTTTTAAGATCCATCTGAAAACTAAATATCTAAGATAAAAAATTGAAAGCTTACAATTAATAAAAGGGTTGACTTACCAGCTGGCTAGGGTCTTTCTTGAGGTTGCCGGAAAGGTAAAGTCCAACCATAATTCCGGCAAGTGTAAGAACAATAACACTGCCGGCGACGACGGAATATGCTATCCATTTCTTTGTACGCGCATTTGCTTTCAACACGGCTTCCTAATATAGAACAAAATCGAGTGGTGTTAGATTTTTAATATTTAAGTCCATCGCGAGAGAAAAAAAAACATTTCCAGTGTACAGCGAGAGAAAAAAGGTTAAATAGAAATGCGACTCGGCAATTTTCTACAAATATTTCTGAGTCCAGTCCAAAATAAAATTATGTTTTATGTTACAAAATAACAGAGACGCACTATAGATAATGAAATCATGTTGTGGAAATTAAAAGAAATTCTGTTTTAAAAAATCAAAACTTTGGAAATACAATAAATAGAAACAAAGCAATTTAGTTTGCAAAAAATCTATCAATATGTTATTATACTCGTTTATCGATTTTTTTTAATTAAGAAAAAAATGTGTTTCTGTGTGTTTGTTTAAATCCCAGCCACATACGTGAATGTTAAATCCTTTCTCCGCATCAATCCTCGGCAAGGAGTTGCTGTTGTAAGTCATGTTGCTAAACTGAAAGAAATGGTCCTTGGTGTAAGCGTCCGTCATGACTGCACACTCGGCGAACTACGACAAAAACCGAACACGGTAAACTAACTATATGTCACAATAAGTGGGCGGTGTAAATCTAAAAATAACTATTAATTAATCCAACATTTGTTATCAATTAAAACCAAAAACGCGTTTCACTGTTTCACTCAGTTGAAAATATCGCGAAAACTAAAAACAAAACAAAAAACTGTCATAAAGTTTTGATTGTTCGGCAACAAAACGTATAGTTCAACTGAATATAATTAGCTAACCGCTTGTCTCACTTTTTATTATGCTATTTGTGCAATTTTATGTAAGATGTGCATAAAACATGACTTGCTTGACAAAGCGTAATTATAGTATTATGCGGAAAAAGCGTCACTCAGTTGCCGTAAAGAACAGTAATAGCCCGGTGACGTGACAGCGGGGAACTTAGAATTAATAAATGATGAGTGATGTCATCACGGGCTGGTCGGCTGCCTCTGACCAAATGGCCTTTCAGTATTTTACTGGTTCTGGTCATTGTTTGCAAATGTTTTCACCGAACAGCTGAAGAACAGGATTTTTATTATCTATTGTGCACCTCTGTTATTATTATGTTTTCATGTCATAATTTTATTTTACTCAAACCCTTAAATCTCCTTGTTTTCTTTCGTCATAGTATAAAATTTTAAGGCTCTACCACTACTCGATTTTGTTCTTTAGATCTTTTCGGGACGGGTTCGGTTGCCTAGCATTTATCCCAGAAGCCGTACAAATTACGAGCATGTGTAAACTGCAAACAAGGAAGTCGTGTTGAAGGCAAATGCGTTTTCATTTTCATTTACAGAACATATTAAAATTATCAAATTACTTAACAGGCTTAAAACATCCTGTCGTAAAACAACAAAATCTCAAATCCTGACATGTGTTAATGCGACATGTATTTTATCTGTATAGTGGACATTTAAGATTCAAAACAACCAGATAAGACATTATGATCTTTAGATTATTCAGTTTAACTATACACATTATTAAAAAATATTATTATTATATTTATTTCTTATTTTTATTTATTATTTTTTATAATTTTATACGGCAGTACTGGGGATTGAACCCGGGAGTCCCGAAACGTAAGCCAAGCGCTCTACCAACCTAGTTAACTTGGGTCAAATTAGATTAAATTGTACATTCACTTTGGCACCAGTTGGTGGTGGGGGGGAGGGGTTGAAACCCCTAAGCCTCATTGCTGAATCCGGGCGAATCCATTTAGCTTCAGATACAGTAAAGAATAGTACATTACATTAAAAATATTTACAAGTCCCCTTAACTTAAATAAGTGTATATTATAACGTTCAATTTTCGAAAAACACTGTATATTTTTGTTCTGAAACAGTGAATTTGCATCCTTAAGTAATGGTGTTTTACCGCGGCAAATCCTTTCCAGAGGAGGTGTCAGCAAGAATGCCCATAATTGTTTGGACGAGTCCTTTCGCAAGCTTTAAACTGAGGACAGTGCCTTGGTATGACTTAGTATAATTACGTCTATGTATTTAAATCCTTAAATCATAATTAATTATACAAAGTTTTATTACTCTGCCGTTGTCAAGAATATACTCGTCGATTGTCAGAATTTAAACTTATGCAAAACGTTTTCATACATCTTAACTGCAGAAAACATGTACGATGCACGCGTACTTCTTATTAATGTATAAATTGTTCTTTGTCACAGTGCAGAAACAGCTAAAATTAGTTTGACACACGACATTATTTAAAGTGAAAACAAAATAATTAAGTGTTCATTGTTTGAAAGCTATCAGCTGTTGTTTTTTTCGAAAGAGCAATTCTTAGTAACAAAGATTTCAACAAGGCTGCCAGTTATTTTAAAGAGAGTTAACTCCGTCGTATTATGTAACACTGAAATTGTTGTTAGGCCTACTTGATTATTGCCCTTCCGCCGATTTTAATAAATGACCAACACAAGCGAGCAAACGAACTGCTTAATGAGATGATATTTCGACGAACTGGAATGTATATAACACAGATCACGATCCAAGACATAAAGTGGTTATAAAATAATTAAGTTTTCATTGTTTGAAAGCATCGCCGTATTACTTGGTTTAACATAAAACCAATATCTAATGGTAAGAAACGCCATTATATTCTAAAAGACGTTGCAATCGTCCAGAAATTATTGTAAAGAAAGACAACTCTGTCGTTATTTAAAACACTAATAATGTTCAGTACTTGATTATTGCCCCTCCAGGTGGTTACCACTCCCCTGATATCTACTGTCCGAATCGCACCTTTACAGTATTTGTGAAAATCTTGAAATAAGAACGAACGTTTGATACATGTATCAGAAGAAGGAAGAAGGCTTTTATTAATCTGATTGGTTGTGTTTGATTTAGCAAACCATTTCAACAGGGTTATACGTGTAGCCAAAAAAATCTCAGAAGAAAGAGATAAATCCGATGGCAAACCATTGTTTCGTATCTTTAATCTTTTTATGATTTTTTGCATGTATCCGTTTCAAACACTTTAACGTAAAAAGTAAAAAAAAACCGTTAAATTAATAAAAGAATAAAAAACATTGACTCAACATTTAAATCATCATCCGGCTTTTACACATTTCTAAGAGAACTATTGCAGATTGCCAGCAAAATAAATATAAATAAACAATTTTCAACATTTAAATACACTCTGTTGTTTCATAGCGCGATCCAGCAGTCTGCGCCTCGTTCTGAAAATAGGACATTAAAAAAACACGCATTGAAAGTACTGACGTGTCTGCATACTGACTGTCAGGACTGAAAATAAGAACTACTTTTCAGCGGTCCTAAGGCCTGCAGTTTGATACTATTTTTAGACCAGTTGACACTATCAAGTCCAAAAACTGATTACTTTTGGTCTTCCGACCCAAATACATGTACAGTGACTGGGTTGAAGAGTGATAAAGCGATGGAGAGTGAATAACTGAACGCGTCAGAACCCCACATCTATAAGGATGGAACTATGAACGCTGAACGCTGTGAAATTTGAGGTCCTCCGCGGGAATAGGTGTATTCGGTGATATTTTTGGCACATTTGATGTTACTATATGATATGTAGACCGTATAGTATCAGACATGAAGTTAAAACAATTACTGTGGAAAAAAAGTGAAATAGCGTCACAAGCACATCCACATAGATGAAAACGCGAAGGCTGTAAAATTAAAGGCGAGCAACGGTAAAAAGAGTCTGTGGGGATATTTTTAACATGTTTGTTGTTTTTGTATTTGGAAAGAATGTATAATTATCAAATATTTTCGCATATTTAATATGTGATTTTGTTAAATATTTTTCACTAAATATTGTGTTTTTTACCGCGAGAAGCATAATAATCAATGTCGTCTTGTTAAAATGACGTCATTTAAAGGATGTATGTCCGTTCCTGAAGACACCTTTTCACTAGACTCGCGCCATGTGTACTTTTGAAGAAGCTCATATAACTAGTCATGATAAAAGCTGTTTTTATCTTATGATAAAAGCAATTAACATATACGCTATTTTTCTTAAAATTTCACTGTGACAGTAAATGTGTGCAGCTATCTTTGTGTTGTTGAATCTTACGGACTATTGCGACAGTTTCCATTTTCACATATAATGAATTACGAGTATATGCTGTATTTCTAAATATTTCACAGTAAATGTGTGCAACTTTCTTTGTGTTGTTGAATCTTAAAGACAATTGCTATAGTTTCCAATTTCACATATAATGAATTTTACATGAGCGCCGTTTGCATGTTTATGTACTTGGTAGTTTTTATGGTTGATATGCTTCAAGTAATTTGCGTAATCTGTTAACAAACAAGTTAATTTCTTTCTTAAATAATACCTGTGAATCAACTCAGTTTAACGACAGAGATTGCAAGTTTTGATCGATTGTTATAATGCAAACGGTGAACGCCTACAATTCAAACCTTCTGAAAAAAGAAACTAAACTACCGCAATCGTCTTTAACAGGAAGTTAGTACGCCTATATGCTTTGGCTAGATCTAAGTTTTACAATCGGTGAATGAATTTCTTCTTCACTGTCGCTTTCTAAACTTTCCCCGTCATTATTCTCCACAATGAAATCATCCAGATCCGATGCGGACCGATCTGTTAAAGAACTGATTACACTTTGGTTGCTCGCCGGTGTTCTCGTACCCGTACCTTCTACGGGACCAGCTTGAGCAACTCTTTCTTCAGTTTCTGTTGCTGCATCATATTTAACGATAGAATCGTCAATGCGCCTCTGCCTAACATATGTTTTCCTAGTTGAATTCTTTGAGCGATAAGGCATTTCATGAAATGTGTTTGATTTTATTGAGAGCATTGTATTTTGAGCCCCGCCGTCGTGTCTCGGTGACGTGGAAGTGTAACTACCGTCAACAGCGCGGCTTTCAAAGCGACCTAGATCTTCACGATACAAATCCAACTTTGTGCTAAAAGTGGCAACTGATTGATTGTCCCTGTTGATGTCTTTCTGAATAGTTTTGTTTAAATTAACTTTGTTTACGCCTGAGCCTTGGGTATTTTTACCGTATATTATCTTAGCTCTTTCGCTTGGTCTGTTATACATGTAACTTTGTTTATTATATCTTTGTTCTATGAAAACTTCACCGGGCTCAAACCGGAAAACCACCTCAGGCTCTGGCTTTCGTAATTCTTTTAACTGGAATATATCTAGAAACGGTTGTTTGGCTATTTGTCGTTGTTGATGCTTCAAATCAAACTTGACTGGAAAATGGAAAGACGTATTGGGTAAAGTACGAGTGAATTCCGACACAGCATGTCTATGTCTTCTATGCCTTGCATACTCTTTTACTACATCGTTTGCAGGCGCCGCATTACTCTCCGCAAACACTTCAAGCGTGTTAAATTTCTTCAGCGCTTCTTTATTTGTCTTAGAAAGAATAGAGGAACTCGTGGATTTCGATTCTGAAGTTCTCGAAGACTGGGCTGTTGGAATCTTAGTTATTATTTGTTCATGTTTTGTGTTCTTTGCTTCATTGTCCTCCTTCTTTATTTCCGTGCTAACCTGTTCAGGATTTTCAACTTCAGTTGCCTCCTGCTTTACTTGATCTTCATGAAACTTGACATCTTTCATGTTTTTTTCGATATGCTTCGGTTTCCGAGCTTTTGGTTCGTCTTTATCGAGAGCAAGATTCACTATTGATGCCTTTGTGTTTTCACGAATTAACGGAAATGTGCGTTCATCGTAGTAAGTGACGTCAGAATGTCCTGGGATCTTGATGGAGCCCAGAAAATGGCCATGATCTTGCAAAGCATGCAGGAGTGCGACACGTTCCGTGTAGTCCTCGTAGTTACTTGTCCAATGTTTATGCTTTGACTCAACAGCCAACTTGTCATTTATATTGAATACTTTACAACTGTTATCCTTCTGGTCAAACGTGCTTTCCCGTTTTGGTTTCTCTGCAATATTGTCCACTTCGGGCTTTGTTTTGGACCTTGATAATCCCAAATTGGTCATAGATCTGTGATGTAGCGCAAGTCTAACGTCTTCTCGGCAAGTTTTATCAAATTGGTCAACTTCTGAATTTTCTCTCATTTTTAAACGATGCATCGACTTCTGTTGTAGTTTGTATTTGTTCATTTTGTCATCATTATCGGATCTTAAATGTTTCCCGAACGTATCTACCCGTAGCTCTAAAAAGGTGTTATGAACTTTCTGCTTTGTAACGCGAATTGCAGTGTTATTCGGATTCGGAAAAGTTCCTTTCGTGCTTCTGGATTTCTTGGAAGCTTGCAATTTCTCCTTTATGTTCTGTTCCATAAGCGCTCGTTTAGCGCGATCAACGACGTCAGTTGGCATCTCTGAAAACCATTTGTCAAATTTTTTATCTACTTGCACATGCTCTGTTCTAACATCTATCACTTTTTCAGCTTCATGTTTTGTTGTTTTAGTTTGAGGGCTTTCGTTTTCTTTATTAGCAAAAATGATGTTTTCTTGCAGGGATGGTAACAGAGTTCCTCCGGCGTTGTGCCTCACACGAACATGCTCTTTGTCTCCCTTTAGATTGGTTTGTTGTGCTATCTTTGGTAAATTCCATGTTCTAACTTTTTCAGATTGTTCCTCAATAGTTTTAACGGAATTCTCTGTGACTGTCATTTTAAGTTTCTTTGAATTAATCGCTTCGTGTTTTCTCTTCGAATGAGTATGTTCTTTGTCGCACTTTGGGTAAATGTCATGAAAACTTGCTGCTCGGGTAAGATTTTGTAAAGAACCGGTTTTGAAGGACATAACTAAACCTCGTTTAAACTGTTCGCTAAGGTCTTCAATTGATTTCGACCGGTTTGACAGTAGCGTGTACATTTCACGAGGGTTAGTTAAATCCCTAGGTGTATGATTTTCTAAGGTAAACATGGCTGTGTTACTCCTGGCGAGCAACTCCTGCGGCGTGAAGCCGGTTTGGTAACGTTTCCCGTCCTCTATTAGTGTACTTTCTACCCGTGTTACCAGCAAATCATAATCTAGATCCACGGCGGCCATTGCTACCGAGTGAGTCTGTGATCTGAAAACGTCATAAAGATAAATCAGATTTTTAAATGGGGCACGCCACGGGAAAAAAATGAGTTTTCGGTCATATTTTTGACATTTTAGTTAATACTTTTTTCATAAAGAACTTACAATTATCTGTTATTCCTTCATAACTAATACATGTGATCTTTTTACACAGTTTGCATAATAAGTAATGTCGTCAGACTATGTGACATTTTTTCGAGAATTGACGTCAACTGTCCGAAGGATCATTTTCCCGTGACGCGCCCAAATCGTTGACAAAATTTTTGTCCATTCAACAATATATGCTAATTTCATAGACGTTTTTTAACTATAAAAACAAAATTTAATTTTAAAATAAAAATATAATTTATTTTCAGTTTTATACGTCAACTAAATACAGTAAACTTACCTTTTCCAAATTATTTGGTTCGTTGTAAAAATTCTTTTTTAACATATTCATCAATTTAAAGACTTATTAAGTAACTTCACTTTTTCAGCATAAAACATAACTCTAAGACAACCGTTGCTATATTTAGAATGTATTCATGTGACCATAGTAACTCCTGAATATTTATAGCAGAAACACTTTCTCTTAATCATGCTGATAAGTGAATGCATAACAATATGAACCCGTATGGATTTGGTATTAAGATTTTTAAAAAGTGAGACAATTTCGATTAAGACACATAAATTATTATTTTCATTTAATACATACCTATCTCCGCCTTTATAATATTCCTGGTTCGTTCAAATATAAGTTAATTGAATTGATTTAAAAAGAATACCTCTGAAATGATTTAAAAAGAGCATGTTAATCAAACAATACACGCGAAAGTTTATTTGGAAAGTAATATTCATAGACAAACAACGAACAAAAACATTATTCGGGAGCATTATTATTGGTAATAAGACATTTAAAAGGACCTGAGCCGTTTAATTGATTTTACGCATTTTCCATTTAAAATCATTCAAACTGAAAACCCTGCTTTGAAGAAAACACAATCGAGATTTGACATCGATACTTGAGAATAAGGAGCGATAACAAAAATATAAATCTTTGTAGCTTCGCAAAATTTACAGATATATATAGACAATGTGAGCTATCTGTGTATTATGTACGTCTACTTTTAAGGCGCTGCCATATTTTGTCTGCGGGTGGGGTGTGAAATTAAAAAAAAATATTTCATACATTAATGGACAAATGCCGTGCAACGTGTCTTACAAATTTGATATCGCAAGGTTCTTTTAATGAGTTTTGATCGCTAGAAAAATATTTAATTCGCCATCGACCTTTCTTTGTTTTATAATGTAAGCAGTTGGGGATCTAGAGGGTGTTCAACAGTAATATTTAACTTTCACCGGGATTTTGGCCAGAAAGTTCAAAATTATCTACCCTAAAACTGCTCCAAACGACCTTCTGGATATCTTGTTTTAGACCCTGCTGAAGATCACGTGAGTGAGGACTTATTGAAAATTGACGATCATAATGCATTATTGATAAATTGTTGACATCTTGGGGTGGGGGGTCTGAAATAAGAACATACGAGTGATAACGTGAGCTAAATGATCAATTTAATCAATTTCATTTTATTAAAAAAGTACAAAAAAGTGTTAACTCAAAAATATAATAAATTATTATAAGGTTTTAAACATGTACTGAATTATTCACCGCTGTCTCGTCGCATCCCTCCCCACAGACATGTATCGCAAATTTGCACAAACGTATATGTCACATAAAGACAGGTGTGATTAATTCGGCCGAATATGTCACACGCGTGTGACATATACGTTTTGTGACATATACGGTCTAACACCCCCCATCCCAACGCACCAGAAACATCTTCAGTCGATCAACCTATTGATCCAAGTTAGACGCTAATACTCGAAGCTTACTGTCCAATCGATATCATTTTATTTGAAACAAATTACTTTCTGTTCTTAATTAATCACTCCTCCTGTTAAACTGTTGCTAGCAGGTAGTACGTGGCTGGACGCTTGCAGGTAGTACGTGAAAGGGCGCTTGCAGGTAGTACGTTGCTGATTGCTTTCAGGTAGTACGTGGCTATGCGCTTGCCGTTTGTACGTGGCTGGGCGCTTGCAGGTAGTACGTGGCTGATTGCGTGCAGGTAGTACGTGACAGGGCGCTTGCAGGTAGTACTTTGCTGATTACTCGCAGGTAGTACTTTGCTGATTGCTTGCAGGTAGTACGTAGCTGGGCGCTTGCAGGTAGTACCTGGCTGGGCGCTTGCAGGTAGTACGTGGCTGGGCGCTTGCGGGTAGTTCGTGGCTTGGCGCTTGCAGGTAGTACGTGGCAGGGCGCTTGCAGTTAGTACTTAGCTGGGCGCTTTCATGTAGTACGTGGCTGGGCGCTCGCAAATAGTACGCTTGCAGGTGCTTGCAGATACTTTGGAAATCGGACATCTTACCTTAGGGGTATGTCGTTAGAAATGTCTTTCTTATATCTAACCAAATGGAGTGATTAAGATTTAAAAAGTATGTTTGTTTCATTGTTTGGCTTAACGTTCAGAATAGATAATGTTTTATATTCACATACGTCAGTATATTCTTAGATAACAGAAAATCAATATAGCACCGGTTTGTTTTGTCTGAGCCTTGTATTTTATGTGAGAGAAATAAACCCACTTCCCAAACATGAAAGAATGTGATTTATGAAAGGGAATTAAAGTTAAAGGAGACTATACAGTATTAGATTAAAAAGGTGAAATCCTATCTAGCATGCATTCGGCCTACACGATGAATTTTGACGCTATTCAAATGCAGTTTACATGTTCAATTAATAGAGATATTCCCTTTCCCACCCTTCTCACAGGTTAAAAATAAAATTAAAAAGTGTATTCATGCGTTTCTACAATTCTAAACGACGAAAATGTGAAAAGAAATACATATCTGTCAAATGTGAAATTCATATAAGTTTTTTGCAAAATGTCAGATGTAATATTTACATTTAAGGTGGTTAACTGACCGCTTCTGGGATATCGGGTAACTGACCGCTTATGAGATGTGAGTAACTGACCACTTCTATATTATAGATTACTGACCGCTTCTAAAATATGGGTAACTGACTGCTTCTGAGATATGGGTAACTGACTGCTTCTGAGATATGGGTAACTGACCTCTTCTGAGATATGGGTAACTGACCCCTTCTTAGATATGGGTAACTGACTGCTTCTAGGATATGGGTAACTGACCGCTTCTGAGATATGGGTAACTGACCGCTTAGGAGATATGGGTAACTGACCGCTTCTTAGATATGGGTAACTGACCGCTTCTTAGATATGGGTAACTTACCGCTTCTGAGATATGGGTAGCTGACCGCTTCTGAGATATGGGTAATAATAATAATAATAATAATAATAATAATAATAAATTCTTTATTTTTAGAAGGTTACATATTAAGTTTGAACAAAAGGATGTCAATCTTATTTACAATATGGCCTTCTTAATAAAATAACAATTACAAAACAATTCTATAAAAACAACAACATTAAATGCTAATTTAAAACAAAACATTTCACATTCACAACAGACAGACACTCATTAAAAATATGAGAAATAGTATATTAATTAATTACATTAAGATTGCGACAGATTAAATAGATATTGTTTCAAAAGATGCTTAAAGGAATTGAGTGACTGAACTGAACGTATTGTTATTGGTATATTATTCCACACCTCTCTACTATGGTAACTGAACGTGTCTTTTAAGTAATTTGTTCGAGGTGTCAATTGTTAACTGATTGTAACTGACCTCTTCTGAGATATGAGTAACTGAGCGCTTCTGAGATATGGGTAACTGAGCGCTTCTGAGATATGGGTAACTGACCGCTTCTAGGATATGGGTAACTGACCGCTTCTGAGATGTTGGTAACTTATCGCTTCTAAGATATGGCTAACTTAACCTTCTGAGATGTTGGTAACTGACCGCTTCTGAGATATGGATAACTGACCGCTTCTAGGATATGCGTAAATGACCGCTTCTAAGATATGGGTAACTGACCTCTTCTAGGATATGGGTAACTGAACGCTTCTAGGATATAGGTAACTGACCGCTTCTAGGATATGGGTAACTGACCGCTGCTGAGGTATGGGTAACGGATCGCTTCTGAGATATGGTTAACTGAACGCTTCTGAGTTATGGGTAAATGACCGCTTCTGAGATATAGGTAACTGACCGTTTCTGAGATATTGGTAACTGATCGTTTCTGAGATATGGGTAACTGGTCGCTTCTAGAATATGGGTGACCGCTTCTGAGATATGGGTAACTGACCGCTTCTGAGATATGGGTAACTGAGCGCTTTTGAGATATGGGTAACTGACCGCTTCTGAGATATGGGTAACTGACCGCTTCTGAGATATAGGTAACTGACCGCTTCTGAGATGTGGGTAACTGACCGCTTCTAAGATAAGGATAACTGACCGCTTCTGAGATATGGGTAACTGGCCACTTTTGTGATATGGGTAACTGACAGCTTCTGAGATATGGGTAACTGACCGTTTTTTAGATATAGGTAACTAACCGCTTCTGAGATGTGGGTCACTGACTGCTTTTGAGATATAGGTAACTGACCGCTTCTGAGATGTGGGTAACTGACCGGTTCTAAGATATGGGTAACAGACCGCTTTTGAGATATGGGTAACTGACCGCTTCTGAGATATGGGTAAATGACCGCTTTTAAGAAATTCATGGATAGCTGACGACTTATGAGATATTGGTAACTGACCGCTTCTGAGTTATAGGTATCTTACCGCTTCTCAGATGTCGGTAATTGACCGCTTCTAAGATGCGGGTAACTGACCTCTTCTAGGATATTTGTAACTGACCGCTTCTAAGATACTGGTAACTAACTGCTTCTAAGACATGGCTAACTTAATTACCGCATCGGAGATGTTGGTAACTGACAGCTTCTGTGATGTTGGTAACTAACCGCTTCTAGGATGTGTGTAACTTAACGTTTCAGATACAGGGGTAACTGACTGCTTTTGCCAACAGGCTTTTTGAAGCGGCGTAAGATGTCTTAATCGTGAAATCACCACAGTTGGCTCAGATTTGGCTCATCTGTTAGTACTTCATTTATTTATATAATATATATATATATGACGTAATTGATCAAGACTAATTTAACAAATGCAAAGAATAGTATAAACTATAATTATCTTGACATACGAGTAATTACTTATGTTACTTGTACTAAAATTCTTCATTGTAAAATATAAGATTAGTGCGTAAAAACGACCCTGCTTAGCCAAGAATACATTTAGCATTAAGAGAACGGATCCTGAGGGGGTTTAGTAGGGTTGCTCGAACCCCTTTTGGGCACCAATATTTAATGTTCATGATGATTTCGGCCAGTAAGTTAGAAATTATTATGTATCCTAAAACTGCTTCAAACGAACCCAATTTTAGGAAATCTTGTTAAGTAGATTTCGTACCAAGGCCTCGGTAGCTTAATTTGTAGCGCTTTGCCACACTTGCAACCGACCCTGACACACATTATTATCTGAATTCGCATTGGATTTACGTTAATGAGGAATGTGAATTATTGCTCTACAACTCGTCACGTGTTATTTGAAGAAGAAATAGAACTTTGTAAAATTTTAAGACTATAAAATTATATATATTTGCGTGCAATTCCCCTGATTTTAATCATCAGCTTTTCATTTTTGTACCACCACGATTTCGAATCGGATTTAGCAACGCCACAGAGTCCCCTCTGGATCCGCCCTTTTGATGCATGATATATTTACTCGTGCATATATGTCAATAGTATATTTTCTGAGAAAAAGTCCAGCCTATAACGCCGCGAGGTATACAGAACGCAAGAGTCTAATCAATCTTGTACCGTGCATTAAAATATTCTTTAGCCTAAGCGGTAGTCCGAGATGCTTGCGACCTGTCAACAATGAAAGTGACACTCAATGTTTTGACGTTAAACTGCTGGTAATTTCATATAATCCTTTTTCATGCGAATTTGCTTAAAAAATTTAGGTAGAAGAATCCTTTGCCGGCAAAAAATTAGCGCATGATATATTACCATCCTGCTATCCGGGTTGAAATTCGAATGCAAGATTTCATGAAACTTTTAAGAGGGTTTGTTTGTGGTAGCAACTGCTTTGAGCCACCTCTGGACTGCCCCTGTTTCTTGCCGGGCATGCATTCAGCGCATGTGTCAAACCCCATTATTCTTTTGACACAGTTATGCCCCCTTTTTTTAAACTAAGATCCACATGGTGTTATTTCCAAAGGTGACTTGTTGATAAAATATTTTGCAGTTTTTGTTTGAAAGAAACACAAGCAATGATCTAAAGACCCTGCGTCAGTTTTTGTTTGAAATGAATAGCCTTCACCAGATTTCTTACCTCGGACATCAGGCTAACCGTGCTGATGCTGTTCCAATAATAGAGATACCGATGATGCATAATTTGCCTGAATAATTTACTGATTAAGTTAACTACATTCCTCACCACTTATAATATGGGGCATTTCCGATTTACTTGACCAATGACTCCAAGAGTCTGCACAGGTTGTGGTCGAAAACCCCCAGCCATGATGCTTTGCTCAAAGGAACTCCAAGGAAAAATACCCAGCAAACAACGCTAATGTGACCGTTAAGGGTCGGAAAGAGTATCCTCAACAAGGACTTGAACCTTGGACATCAAACTTACTGTGCTGTCACTCTATCATTCGACCTACAAGGCCGCCTAATACGAAATCTACATTCCTCCCCACTTATATGAGACATTGCCAATTTAATCGGCAAATTGCCACAACGGACTGCTCAGGTTTAGGTAAAAAATCCAGCCATTGCTTTCTCCAAAGGTGCTCCAAAGGCAGTTCCATACATGTGATATCCCGCCGGGAAACTGAAAATTCCCGATTTTTGGGCCTTTATCCCGTTTCCTGCTTTCAAAGATCGAATTCCAGCTTTTTCGCCTTAAGTAAAAAATAAATAAAATGTCAACCATAAAAGTCCAAAATCGAGCCGATACACCGTCCTTATCTCGGACTTGACTACATAACGGCTTTATCAAAACGTGCCGAACGTTTAATCAGTGTCATTAAAAGGATTAACGCGATAATTAGGTGACACTTGACCGATGAAGTTGTTAATTGGATAATTGGTTGTTTGCACAGGCAATTCTTATCGAAATCACAAGTTTATGATGCGTTTAATTTGCCACCTGAATGCAATTAGCGGACTAGTTAAACAATAAGCGGTATCTTGTGAAGTTCGTTTAAAAATAACAGATGTAAGTATCCGAATAAAGGGACAGTATCGGCGAAACATTTTATTAGTTTTTTGATCAACAAAAATTGTTTTAACACGTTTTGTAATTGAGTGAATATTATTTGTTACGATGGATGATAAAATGGACAGCCTTGCACTTTTCTGGCATAATGGTGAAAGATGCCTAAACGTGCGCTTTCCCCATCTGCTCGGGACTTTTATTCCAGATTGTGTCCTCAGGAAAGCCTGTGTTCCCTCATTTGACAATATTAGCAAGAGTGCTCCTGTCTCTGCCCCATTCCAATGCTGATCCAGAAAGAACATTTTCTGAATTGAGGAAGATCCAAACAGATTGTAGAGATAACTTGAGTAACAACACAATCCACAACCTTATCAGTGTAAAAACTAACAGTAGTATTGAGTGTTTCAATTTTAAACCTGACAGTTCTCTATTGAAGGATGCTCAAAATGCATGTAAACTCTACAAAGAGAAAAATGGAGATGAGACTGGAAAAATATGACCTGTGACTGTGGAAAAACATGATCTGTAACTGTAACTGAGTTTAAAAGATACATTGTATATGATATTTATAATAATCTTGTGATGTGATGAGTAGTCATGAATAAAGTAATAGAAAACAATGTCATTGTAAAATGTTTTAAATGTAAAGGTTTTTCATCAAATTTTGCAGAACGCGCACTAAATATAAAGGTTTTTCATCAAATTTTGCCGAACGCGCGCTGAAATTGAAGTCGATAAAAAAATCCAGTCTTTGGACCCAAATTCCAGCTAAAATTCAATTAAATTCCAGTTTTGGCCCATTTCAGTTATCACATGTATGCAGTTCCCCTTCTGACAATGCCAATGTGGGTTGGAAAGTGTTTCCTCAACCTACATTTCAATGTCAGACCTCTTGATTACCATGCCATTGCTTTACTTATTGAGCTTCGGAGGCCACCTGATGCAAAATCTACTACAACCCGTCTAGTTTAACTTTTTACTTTTACTTGTATATGGCTTTTTTCCCTAATGATACTAGTGTAGATCCAGACCACCCATCACATATGTGCAGTCTAATCAAGATCTTTACTGTTCACTTCAGGTTTCATTAGATCATTTCCGAGTGAGACGCAAAAAGAGTAGACCCAGATCAGACTGCACAGATTTACACTGGTTGCATATGGTATATAAGCCATGTCCCCTGGAGTTAATTTTTGTGAAGTAAAATGAAAAGAATGAGGTATAATCATGAATGTATATGAAAAAAGGACATGTAAAATAAATTTTGTAAAACAATAATATTTTTCAGGGGAGTCCCAGTTCCTTTTGTGTGTAAATACAGAAAGGAACGTTTTGATGCCATCGGTGATGCAGTAAATAAATCAGATTATGATGTGGCGCTGTTTCAAGAGGTATCAGCCTTGTTTTTTCTCATTATTTTTTTTCATTTTTTTTAAAGATCAATTTTCAGTATGATAGTAGTTCAACTTCTTGTCTTAACCCTTTCATCCATGGATACAGCTTTTATCCCATATGGTACCAGTGTAGATCCAGATCAGGCTTCACATCTGTGCAGAATTATCTGGATCTTCACTTTTTACTTATTTTGTCAGAAATTTAATAATAAATCTAAAAGAGGGCAATGTAGATCCAGATCAGCCTGCACAGATTTTCATGCTAATCTGGATTCATGCTTGTCACATATGTGATATAAGATAACTGTTATACATGTGAGCATAAGCAGTAAAGGGTTAAATGGTGAAATGAATATACAGTACAGCTCAGGTGTCTTTTACATTTTTCACCCGTCCACCGCGTTAATAAATCAGTCCAGGTGGAAATTCACCGCGAATTTGTCCTTCCGACGCAGCGATTTTCGGGTGATTTGCCGTGATTCGCAGCGATAATTCTGCAGTCATTCTCGCTCTTCTCGTGTTCATCGTCAGCAGTTTAGCTTCAGGGTCGATCGCGGGGGATCGCAGTGAAAAATCTTTCGAAAAAGGAGTGTATTAAAATGTATTTTTTTAATGTAAAACATTCTTTCTTTAACCAATTTGAACGTAACATTGTATCAAAATAATGTAAAAATTTTAGTCATGTAATCGGACATGCCGATTCGTCAGCATTAAACAAAAAAACAATTTACATGTATAAACAAAATGACAATCCTTATTTACAGACTTTAGTTGGACTTTTTAGGTTAAGTTTTATTTCTAATGTACTTAAATGACAGTGCCTTTTTTCTTCTTTAGTAAGTGCTGCTTACAGTTGCCTTCCTCTCCCAATGTTTTATTTTATTTAGGTATTTTTCAATTTATGCAGTTCCTGCCTCCCATAAACTGTTACTTTGCATTTCAAATTTTAATTCTTCTTTAGAGGCAAAATCAGACTATTGAACCCCAAATTTTAGACCAAATGCCCCATTCTCTGGCAGTGAATCTTACCTCTTTATTTGGGGGAACTCAACATGATGTAATAAATACAGAAGGGAGAAAAAATGATAGTAAAACTAAGCTTGAAGTAGCTAATTGTCCTATTTTGTCTTTATAATAAGAAAGATGTTTTTATTATAGAAAGCATAAAATGATACATACTGGCATTCAGTCTTGTTTTGCAGGTATGGCACAAGGGAGATTATGAGACCTTGAAAACTCGCATTGGTTCAACACTGCCTCATAGTCACTATTTTTACAGGTATACTATACATTTTCTGACAAGTAAATGTAAATATTTCCATAGGATCCTAAAACAGTGTCCGTTTCAGAATTATTGATATTTTAGACTGGTCTCCAATCGCAGTTTTGTTACCAATCAGAACTTGGGATGTTAGACTGGTCTCCTATCTCAGCTTTATTAGTCCTCATTTCAGCCAATCAATTCTTGTGATTTTAGACGGGGGACTGTTCTCCAATCTCAGTTTTACTTGGATCCATTTTAAACATACATCTAAAATTCTTGAGATTTTAGACTGGTCACCCAAATGTTAATTTGAGTACAAAGAATTAAAAACCATTCATGGTTTAACTGGCAACCAGTGTAGATCCAGATAAAATCCATCTGTGCTGTCTGATCTGAATTTATATTGTTGGCTTCTTGGTCAGAAATAACCTAATGAATCCCATATAGATCTTGATAAGACTGACAGGGTCTGGATCTAGCCTTGTCACTGATGAGATAAAAGCCATGTTATATGGAGTAAAGTGATTAGAGTTGACATGGCCAATAAGTACCGAGCCGAGCATTTTCTGAATTTCAGTGGCAGTATAGGCAGCGGACTTTGTGTGTTCTCACGCTATCCAATTCTTGAGACCTTGTACCAAAGGTTCGATCCTAATGGTTACCCTCACAAGATCCAACATGGCGACTGGTTTGGCGGGAAGGGACTCGGCCTAGTTAAGATCAACGTGTCCGGGATCAGTGTTCATGTCTATGTTACACATGTATGTGTCTGAAACTTAGGTGTTTTAACTTTAATATCTGATACTCTGTTGAGTTGTTTATGTTGTCTGATTTATATCTACATTGTCTTCACTGCTTATTGGCCAGAAATAAACTACCGTCATTGTCTGAATATAAGCCACACTTTTTTTCCAGAATTTGGCAGTAAAAAGTTGGGGGTGCAGCTAATACACAGGTTTGGCTGCTTATACATTGCATAAAGCCATTTTCATCTGCCCCATCAGGTTTAGGGGGATGCGGCTTATACATGAGTGCGGCTTATATTCGAACAATGACGGTAATGAATCCAAAAGCAAACAGTGCACATCTTGATTATGAGCCATGAATGTCCTGGGTTATCTGGATCTACACTGGAGGAAAAGGTAAAATTTGATATCTACAGAATATTGCATTCACATGAAAAAGACAGTTAGACTTTTTTAAATAGTGATAATCACAAAATAAATGTAAACAAATCAATCTAAATAACTTCAACATCCATTTCTCAGAGTTTGCAAGGTGTAATGTTGTGACTGATTTGTATTTTCTAGATTCATGCAGAATATGACAGAATCAATGATGAGTACTTGGCCCATCGGATATCACAGTCATTCAGCACGAGCCAGTTTATCAAGTTTACCAGCAGCACGGCACAGCTCTCAGTGCTTTGTGGGGACTTGAACCTGGAACCAGTCGATCTAGGCTACAAGATGATCTGCTGTAATGCCGGGCTCAAAGATGCTTGGCTGGAAAAGGTAACAAGGGGTTACACAAGCTGCTGAATCTCAAGGGTCATCTTGATAATTTCGGGGAAATTCTGCCAATTAATAGCCAAATATCCTGATTTGAAGAAAAATTTCCCTTTAAAAAAACATTGGGGTCAAAATGAGGCTTTTTGGAAATTTTGAGAGTCAAAGGGTCATCTTCCGGGTCATATGGAACCACTTGGTCACTGTTACAAAACAAAACCTGTGTCATAATTTTGAGAATAAATCTCATTTAAGCTTTTGGTGGGGGCATGGTTTAAATCAGGGCTTTTTTTCCTTCTTTAGTAGGGGCCGTTTATGAGCGCCTTGCCCTCAGAAAATTTCTTTAAAATCATGCAGTTTTTCCCAAAAAGTAACTTTACATCAGGTTTTTTTATTCCCCTCCAGTGCAAAATTACACTATTTTCCCCAGAATTATAGGACATGGGCCCCTTTCCCAAGGAAGTAAAAAAAACACCCTGTTTAAATAAGTCAGAATTAATTTACTTAATAATTTATTCATTTACTGCTCTCTAAATTTTATTTAAACACTGGTTATTTCATACCTAGCATAGGTTGTCAGAACAGGAAGAAGAATTTCCTGTTTAAGGGAGAAGTCAATTAGGATTTTGACTTCCTGTTTATTTAAATAAAAACTTCTCCCTTGGCTGAGCAGAGGGAGAAACTATGGACATTTGGGAGACTTTTCCTCGCAAGTCTCCCTCTAAGCCATTTGCTAAATGGAAATCCTTCCTTACATGATGAGTAAATTTGATATCATGCACTGACCATGAGGCACATGTATTGTTATTGGCTCAAAGTGCATAAAGAATTGTAACAATTCTTAGCAGTAACTTTAACCATTTACTTCATATATACCATGTACACTTTTAATTGTGTATGCAACCAGTGCTGATCAAGATCAACCAGCACATCACTGCTTTGAGATCTGGATCTACAATGGTCACCTCTTTGGGAAAAAATAACCTAATGAGTCTAATGATGAACAGCGTAAATCCTGATCAGACAGCACAGATTTGCCAACAGATCTGGATCTACATGGTTTGCCATGGTTAAGAGCCATATTCTATGGAGTAAAGAGTTAAACGGAAGTTATTTCTAACCAATAAGCAGGCTGTGTAGATCCACATGCTTTTACCAACTTATTTGGATCAACACTGGTCCCATAAGTTAAATTCACAGAATAAAGGGTAAAGGGTTCAAGTAGAAATGTTATTCATTTCAGAAGGGGACCAAATCATCGGACAAAGATGGGAATACATGTGACACCAATCACAACAGCTTCAGCGGGGACACGCATCGGGACCAGTATCCACACGGAAAAAGAATTGATTATATTTTATATAAAGAAGCAAAAGGTATCACTTTTGTTTAGTTGATAAATTCAAAAATTTATGGAAGCCCTCAAAGATTTCTATTTTTTGTTTCGTAACTAACCCTTTCCTCTGTATGTAGAACTTTCGTTGTGAGGGTGAACAGTGTAGATCCAGATCAGCTGACACATCTGTGTTGTCTGATCAGGACCTTCACTGCACAGGCCTAACAAGAAAAACATTAGGTCAGAACTAAGACATGGCATCATGCAGTTATTGGTAATATTAAAAAAAATGAATTCAGTGAAATGCTTTAATTTCGCAAGGTCAAAATTTTGTGATATTTGTAAAAAATGATTTGTTTCCTGTATTCGCTTATTTATAAATTCGCAAAGTTGCCGGACTCAAAACTGGAATACAATAATCTCTTTGCTGGATGTACACATACAGAATTTAAAAAGTTGTTTATATTTGTTAGCCAAATATATTTAAATAATTCAATCAAATAAATGAATGATTCCCAAAAAGTTATGATAATGTGGCATTTGAAGTGATTAAGCTGTCTATTTTTGGGTATAATTATTTTCAGATTTATGGAAGCCAATCATATATTCACGGAATTTTTTAATTCGGGTGGTAAGTGATTTGTGAATATTGGCAAAAAATAAAACTAATGCAAATAAATATTTCACAGGTGTGAGTGTTGTTGTCGAGGACTGTTCTTTAACAATGGGGAAGGTTGCTGGTAAACCATTTAGTTTCTCCGACCATGAAGGGGTAGAAGCTACTTTGTCTATAGAAACAGATCAAAAGACAACTGGTAAGCTTTTTTCTTTTGTTTATCCCTTTCCTCCATATATTGGCATTTTTACGCATGTGCGACCAGTGTAGATCCAGATCAGCCGGCACGTCTGTGCCGTCTGATCAGGATCTGCACTGATCTCATTTTGGTCAGAAATAACCTAATGAAT
This sequence comes from Corbicula japonica, assembly GCA_038501625.1. Taxonomy (NCBI): domain Eukaryota; kingdom Metazoa; phylum Mollusca; class Bivalvia; order Venerida; family Cyrenidae; genus Corbicula; species Corbicula japonica. The sequence continues at coordinate 3,534,025 of JAZAYU010000041.1, forward strand.
AAAAAAGCAATAGTTTAGATCATGATCAGACAGCACGGATGTGCCGGCTGATCTGGATCTAAACTGTTCACCCACGCAATAAATGTGTGTGTATGGAGGAAAGGGTAATATAGCTGAACAAATTATTTTAATACCATACAGCCAGGGTTTCATTACTCGTACTTGTACTCGTACTTGTACTTACTCGAGTACCAATTTTCAAGTACTCAGCAGGACTCAGTACTCATCTTAAATTACGAGTACAAGTACTCGTACTTACTTAAGTACTGTTGTAAAATGGTTAGTACTTATGAGTACTTTACGAGTACTATATGAGTACTTTCACACTTCAATGAAATAATATGAAAATAAATAAAACTTAACCTTATGAAGTGTATATATAAAATGGAATGGTAAGAAATAATTCATTAATATCTCATATTGGGCAGCGCAATTAAACAACTTTTGTATATGCTGTTATGCACTTACTTGTTGTTTTTTATACTATTTCATGCATTATATTAAATCATTAAATAAATCATTGTAATTGTCAATGGTTGAAATACATTTGTACCTTACTAAAATTTACAGTGTATTCAGTAAGATTATAAGATTTAGCAATGGAGTCAACAGAACTGATTATCACCTTATTATAATATAATGGAAGAAGGTAACATGTTTTCTCGCCTTTGCAATTATGATTAGGGTGAGACCGGATAGGTGTAGATGACACTTTTGAACTTTAGGCTAATGATGTTACTATGCAATACCTGTGACTATTGTCAGTTGAACTAGTTGTTGATGGTCACTTTTTTCAATAATTGAATACTTACGATTTCTGTGTGTTTATATATGTTATTATAAAATTATTACTACTTCATTATAAATAATATACAAGCATACCACATTTGAATAAGTGAATAGTATGCTATATAATTATAAAAAAAATACTAAAAGTCTTAGTACTTGCAAAATACTCGTGAGTACTTCAAGTAGTACTCAGTACTTACTTAAGTACACTGACAAAAGTGAGTACTCAGTACTTACTCGAGTACATCTTAAGCATCCAGTACTCAGTACTTACTCGAGTACTGAACCTCAGTACTCAGCGAAACCCTGCATACAGCAGGCAACTTTGGTCTCGATTTTAGTTAGAAAAATGAGCTTGTGATTTAAATTTTTGTTAGATTTTTTTTCTGCTGGAAATATTTCTGTGATTTTGTGCAAAGACTGCACAGAAATATTGCACCAGCAGATACAACCACTTTATGGTTCAGTAAGCTTTTCAGGGGCCATTATCAGATCTAACATTTTCTTAGATCTGAACTGGGCGAGATTGTTGTGGAAGTAAAGTTCTGTTTGATTCCTCTCATTGTTTTCTCGTTTAGGGAAAATAGATTCTTTAATCAGGTTACCATTTGCCACTCTTGGAACGTTGTTGATCTAAAAAAAATAAGCCCATTGAAGGTTCTGTGATCACTATAAATTATAGTTAGACTATTGTTTGGGACTGATAAAAAATTTACCTGCTTTTATTTATATTATGATACGTTCACCAGGCCTCAACACAACTCTCTCCCAGTCACATTTGTAAGTAAAAGTTTGGGTCGGGCAAGGAAAAAGTTCATTAAAACTGCCTGGTAGTTGCATTTTCCAGATCAAAATGCTGTTTATCTAAACATTTATAAATGAAGTTGTTTGGTAAAAACTACAGACCGCATTCAATCGTAATACCTGTCAAACAACAGGCTAAGTGTATACTTATGGCCAAGTATAAAACTTTACAAATGCCTATTTATAAATGCCGCTATCTACTGTAGGTTAATTGGATTCATCATACATTGTAGCCGAGTGCGATTGAATTTGAATAAAATGGGCTATGTTGACAGTTTCAGAGCATTTTAGGGTAAGATCAGAAAGCAAAATTCAGGTTCCACACTGTTCATTTTTTATTCATTAGGTTTCATCAGACCAATAAGTGAACAGATTAGATCCAGATCAGACTGTTGATCCAGCTGATATGGATCTACACTGATGCTTGGAATAATATCCAAATTAATAGAGTAAAGTGTGCACTAAGTTAATGGAAAATATTCCAGCTTATAATGTGGTTGTTTTTAAAACTAAAATTTTGTAACTTGGTCATATTATGACATAACAAATTTTTGAAATTATCAATTCAATTTTTCTACAGGAAGTTCTGCCGACGGGGAGGAACTTGGTAGTATATTACAAGAGTCCGTTGCCATCCTGGATCGAGGGCTAGAGATGGCGAAGACAAACCATAGATTCTTCATATTATTTGCAATCGGCTGCCTCGCGCTGGCTTACCTTATATCTGTCATACATGTTCCGTACCCCGTGGACTTCTTTGTGACGTTCTTCAAGCTCGCGCTGGTCCTACTGATGGGGTTTGGTATCGTACAGTCTCTGATAGTGTCAAGGTCAGAGGTTCACGGCCTCGAGGCCACACGAGAAGATATGAAACATTTATTGCAGTCTATTAAGTGATTGTTAGGACATATTTTTTTAAATTATTTTACAAGACTTAGTGAATCAGCATAATTATGATAAAACCAAAGGATTTTAGCCACCAGCTTAATTATTATCCCTTATCTCCAAAGAAATGACTTGAATCACTTGGGCAAATGGTGTTGATCCAGATAAGTTGGCATAATTATGCCATCTGATCAGGATCTACACTGTTTGCTTTTAGATTCATTACGTTATTTCTGACCATCAGGCAAATAATGTAGATCCAGATCAGATGGAATGAATGTGCTGGCTGATCTGGATCCACACTGCAATGAAACCCAAATATATGGAGTAAAGTGTCAAAGGAAAATGTTTTAATCCTTTTAGTTCTAAGTGCAGCATTTGTCGTATTTGCTGATAGTTCTTCAGGGTCTACACTGTTCTCTGTTAAAAGAAATAATTACCGTTATAATGTCTGTAAAAGACCCCTAACAACAATAAGAGAATTTGCCTACTTTGATAGAAACCTCGAGTCAGTTACATTTATTCAACGCTCAAAGTGTTACATTGTAACCTTTCACTAGATATATACAAGTTTTATCCCTTGTTTGTCAACCATGGATGATCCAGATCAGCTGGCAACTCCATGCAACTCTGATCTGGATCCACACTGATTGTTTTTTTGTGAGAAATAAATCATTAAATTGAAAACTGAACAGTGTAGATCCTGATTATATGGCAAGGTTGTTGGTCATACAGCACATCTGAATCTACACTGTTTGCCTATGGAATACAACCACCATCTTCTGGAGGTTAGGGTTCAAACATTGCAAGTTATAACAATGTTACAGAGTTTGTTTAAGAGAACAAATTTACAACTTTAATATGAAGTTAATATAAACTTATTTAAATACATACCGGGACCAATATTTGTGCATTAAATGCAGATGCAATAATTATTTATTTCTAGAAATCCATTTCTTGGGACTATTCTTTAGTTGTTAATGAAGAAATAGGCATTAAGATATTGTATTTATATTCATTATTGTACTATATTTTTCCCCCTGGCCTACTGAACTGTTATTTTCAATGCCTATTTAAGACTTGAATTCATTTAGGAAATGAAAATTAAAATATTTCATTCATTTTCAACTTGTTATACCCAAACTTTGTTACAGAAATTGAAACATTTAAACGTTTGGCTTGCAGTTGCATGAGTGTTATTGATTGAACTTATTACAAATATCCAGGTTTGAAGAAAATTCTTTTAAGTAAAAAAAAAGAAACATTTGATGAATAACTTCATGATCTTTCATTCACGTCAATTATTGACTGGCAAAAATATTTAAAATAAACACACATATTTATTTTATTAAAATTTAATATGCAATAAAAGCACCATGTCTTAAAAGATTTGGGGTGCATCACAGGAAAAGGTGTCTTTGGACAAGTGACGTCAATCCGTGAAATGACATCAAAAAGTTGAGCAGACGACATTACTTATTTTGTTGTTTGTGGTAAAAATAACATTATACAGTCAAAATGTGTAACAAAATCACAAATTAGTTATGTAAAAGTAATATTTAATCATAGATGCTTTCCAAATACAACAAAACTCAAATGTCAGAAAATAAAATCGGAGACACTTTTTCCTGTGACATGCCCCATTTTATAACACACTTCAAACTGCTTTTTTGTATTTTGACTAGATTTTTATTTAAATTTTTTATAAGCTACATTCCATGCTTGGTCAAACTTGGTGTTCAGGATTGCTAGTCATGCAGTACTTAGTGAATATAAATTTACTGTGATATATTTTACTGTATTTTGGTTTTATTTTGGATTGTGTCAGCTCAATAAAAACAAATGCTTCTTGCATACCAGACCAGTTTTTCAATCTTTTCCCCCAGTATTTCCATATAACCGGTATTACGAATAAATATTATCATGAATAACCCATATACACGGGTTATATCGCATGTGCGAACAGTGTAGAACCAGATTAACAGGCACATCCATGCCATCTGATCAAGATCTACATTGTTCAAATCTATGTTCGAAATGACCAAATGAATAAAAAAAGCGAACAGTATAATATTATATCGAGATCTGGATCTACACTAGTTGCACATGTGATGACCATATCCCGTGGAGGAAAGGGCTTTTAGGAATAAGTTAATTAATTTTGAAATATATATTTAATTTGAAAGATAATGATGCATCAAAAAGCCTCTCACATTATGCTTGATTAGTATAAAAAAATCTGGCCTTTAATGGATATATACGCATTTTTATGCATGTGCGACCAGTGTCGATCCAGATCAGCCGGCACATCCGTGTTGTCTGATCAGGATCTGCACTGGTCGCATTTTGGTCAGAAATAACCTAATGAATCAAACAATGAATCAACGGCTGATCTGGATCTAAACTGTTCGCCCTAGCAATAAATGTGTATCTATACAGGAAAGGGTTACCAAACTGTTTTTGGGGATGTTACTCAACGGATCCTGCTTACTGCCTCAATACAGTTCCCTCGGGCTGGATTTTCATTGCAAATCTTGCACATGTTGATGATACTTATATTCACAATCCAGATAACGTACTGTTTTATATTATTTTGTGCAGACACAGTGACTGATAGCTTTTTTTTGTTAAAAAAAATTATTTAAAAATTGTGATGTTGACAATCATATATTTACACTTCAACTTAATCCTTAATGGTAAAGTTTTACTCATCTAACAAATCATAATTATTAATCGATAGTATGATGTGGTGACGTATTACTTAAACCCTTTCCTTCATATATACTAGTACCCAATTTTTCTTATGTGCAAACAGTGTAGATCCAGATCACTTGGCATATTTATGCCATCTGATCAGGATCTGCACTGTTTACTTTTTGGTCAGAAATAACCTACTACCAGTAAATCAAAAAGCAAACAGTGTTGATCCTGATTAGATGGCCTCTATTTGCCTAACCCATTAATCTGTATACGTGGAGGAAAAGGTTAAGAGTGAGGTTACAGTAAAAGCTGACCACAATTTATTGAACTGTGCATAATACTTCATGTAGTATTTCGACTTGCACATTTGAGACTAGTTGATGCAACAACTGTCCCGTCAAGTGCTTTGTTGTCGACATGGCTGTTTCAACAGCCATTTAAAATAGCTATGATGTCACGATCTCTCATAATTTCTGTAAAAATGAGAGAATTTATCTGTGTAAATGTAAGAAAAAATAAAAGAATAAGATAAAAGATCAGCACTGTTCACTATTAGATTCATTACGTTATTTCTGATCAAGTAGCTTTCAGCATAGATCCAGTGATCGTTTTTCTCCGTGTTTATTTTGACTTGTATAAATTATGTAAACAAATGTCAGTTCTACTGCAGAGGTACTTAACAGTCACTTCTTAGTCTTTGCCAGAATGTTCTAGTCATTTAAGTTATATTAGTGGTAGTTACAATGTATATTGCTAAAATGTTATTTAATTACAAAAGAGCAATTTAATTCAACCAGAAACCATTACAGTAAAATCATGGCCAATAATTACATACAGTTTTAAAACCACTTTCAATTTTAATAACTTATACTACAAGTAAATCAAAAACAAGTTTGTTTCAAATTTTTAATGTTAAATTACATATAACAATGTAAAATTAGTTACTCCTATACTAACATAATAGTAACAAAATAATTTAACATGCTTAAGCCTTGAGCCATTATTAAAACTGCTGGGCACATTATCATGTAAAAACTTTTCCAGCAGTTTTAAAATTCTATAAATAAATAGAGCTGTGCCATGTGAAAATGTGTCTACATGTAAGTGAAATAATTTCAATTTCTAGAAAAAAAATTTTCACATGGCAAGGCTTAATACTGTGTCATAATACTCCTGGGCAAAAAAAATAATAATTCATGATATTTAACAAAATGGTGATTAATTATTCTTACTAATATACAAGACATTATTCATAGTATCTTTCATTATATTTTGATTCAGTGTAAACCACATTTGTTTTTCATTTCATTTTTGAGCAAAGATTCTAAAGTAGAAGGCAAATAACTAGCACTGAGTAGACCCGAATTAAGAGTAAATACAAATTAGTCTACACACAGATGTACGTGGTCGAAGAGGACATTGTCTCTTTTAAGTCAATATATTCTAGCACAACTTTTCCCCAGCACTTTGAATGGAACACTTGAAGACTTGTATTGTAAGGTATAATAGAACATCGAGTTTGCTAATGTTAAAACAATCCAATCTATGCTATAAAGACATGTAAATGAAGACATTTTATTTGTGACAGGGTTAAAAGAATCCACCTATGAACAAAAACATTGTGTCTTTAAGACCTCTTAGTGTTTTCCCCTAAGTGGTCTTTGAAGATCGGTTTAAGTGTACACTAAAATGAAATTGTTTAAAGATTGACATCTTGGACTATATTTATGCATGAGGTGACAAAAACATCAGTCAGATATTGGTCAGACATCTTACAACCCTATCTTAGTTAATATTAGCTGGGATACAATCACTGCAAGATCACACAGCTCTCAGATCTTTGAGAATAAGTCAATCAGTTATTGATCTTCATCGTCCCCATCTTGTGCCTCCTCCTCCTCACCTTGTTCAATGTTTGTTCGAGCCGGGTCAAAGGCGAAGTCGACAGACATTCTCTCCTGAATCTCTACATCTGGGATCATCTGCAACATAATATATAAACTGACAACTGCAATATAAAATATTACCTGACAAAAAAAACATCCATGCTGTTTGATCTGGATCTACTCTACTGGCTTTTTAGTCTGAAATGGGGCACGTCACGGGAAAAGGTACCTTCGGTCATTTTAGTGATATTTTAGTTTTTACTAAATTTAGAAAGAACTAACAAACATAAATCAATTTCTTATTACTAAAATGTGATTTTATTACACGTTTTGACAATAAAAAGTTATTTTTACCGCGAAATGCATAATAAATAATGTCGTTGGCTCAAATTTATGATGTCATTTCAAAGATTGACGTCAACTGTCCGGAGGTACCTTTTCCCGTAACGCGCCCCAAATAATCTCTTGAATCTATAAGTGACTATCGTAGATACTAATCAGACAGCAAGTTGTGTGTGTTAATCTGGATCTACTCTGGTCAAAGATAGGATGTAAGCAATCAGATCAGCCAGCACATCCATGCAATTTGATCTGGATCTACACTGTTTGCTTCTAGGTCAGAAATAATCTACTGAATCTAAATGTGACTAGTGTAGATCCTGTTCAGACAGCACTGTGCAGGTTAATCTGGATCTAAACTGATCACAGATAGGATATTAGCAATCAGATTAGCCTGTACATCTAAGCAATTTGATCTGGATCATTCACTTCTAGGTCAGAAATAATCTCCTGAATCTAAATGAGACTAGTGTAGAACCTGTTAAGACAGCACTGATGTTCTGGTTAAATTGGATCTACACTGGTCACATGCGGAATATAAGATGCATCCATAGAGCAAGTTCTATTATTTCTAAGAATTGCTGTTTGCGTACAAACCTCACAGAATTCATCCCTACTGACCTCTCCTTCGTGGGACAAGATGGGATGACGTAGAGCACTAAAAACAAGGGCTAAGATATGATCGTCCGACAATGCACTGTGGAAGAACAACTTGTACATACGAAACAAAGCATCATGGGTAAGGACTTTCTGTTTGTCTACATCATACATGTCAAATAGCACTGAAACAAAGAAATAATGCAGGGTCATATTTTCACTGTGACTAATTTAACCTTATGCCAGAAAAAATTCATGCAGCTTTAACTGAAGTTGAAAAAGAAACTTTGAAAGCAACATTGATTTTTGTGGTGTTTGCTCTGGCACAAACATCCAAGGGTGAAATATGCAAAAATGAAAGTATTTACCTGCATATCTTGTTGATCATAAATCTATTTTAGCCCAGAACAGATTTACTTTTGGAAAATAAGTAAATGTAATACTGTTAATAACCCTTTATCCATTGGATATTGTAATCCATGAGCAAACATTGTAGATCCAGATCAGCTGGCACATTTGTGCCATGTGATCAGGATCTATACCGTTTGCTTTAGGTTATTTCTAACAATAAGCAAACAGTGTTGATCCTAGATGGAAGATGGAACAGATGTGTTGTTTGATTTAGATCATTCTACAATGCGGACATGCAGTAAAACCTGTCTATATGGAGAAGAGGGCTGAAAAAAAAACATACATACATTGTTTCTTTTTCAGTGCTGGAGTACGTCTACACAATATGGCACAGATTTTCATAAACTGCCTTGAATGTATCTGTTGAGTGCTAGGTTCCTTGAAGTACTTGATCAGATCTGGTGCAAAAACACAGCCAGTAAACTCCGGCATCATGATACAGTCATCAACCGAGATTCCTTCGTTTCCCTGCTGGGATCTGTCCATGGTGGTGTAACGACGTAAGATCTGATCAGCTTCTACATAGGAAACTGCGAAATATATAAAATATGTTATGTTTTTACTTAAATAAACTAAACATTTTATCTCATTATTTATCAAGATATCATCTTAATTAAAAAAGGGAAAATCCAGTTTTTTCATCAACTGTTATCATGAAAGATGATATCTAAAATATATTAAGTAGTTAAACATTATAGACATTGATGCTGTTAATCTTTCACTTCATAGCCACGCATTTTATCACATGGGCAACAAATGTTGATCCATATTGCAGGGTTGTCATTAGGAGGCGGCTGGTGGCCGATTTGACTGCCTCAAATGAAATTTGGGCCGCCTCAAATTTAAAAAAAAACATTGAGTTAAATAAAAAGTTCATAAGTATGTAGTTTATTTTAATACTTTCAATTACTGTTAAGTTGATATTTCTTGAGCTCAGTGGGTCTCAAGATATTAGATCTCCATAGAAATGTTTACAAATATGATGAATAATGGTTGCAACGAACTTTGTTTCTGAAATAAATTTCCTAATTTTTGACTGGTCCAAATCATTTCAATTATGTCTCCAGAATGGCTCAGATGTCACGATTTAAGTCTACATATTCAAAATTTGCAGGGTAAGTATGCCACCAGCATTGCTTCGGCGCTCGCATAGTCTGGCCTCCTCAAAAGTCAATTGAGCCTGCTCAAAATATTTCTAGTGACAACCCTGATATTGGCCTGCACATCTGTGCTCTCTGATCTGGATCTTCTCTGTTCACTTTGCCAGAAATAATATTATTATGAATCTAAAAGCAAACAGTGTAGATCCTGATCAGACTGCATGAATGTGCAAACTCACGTGGGTCCACACAGCTCGCAAATTGGATATGGGCAATACATGGTAAGTAAAGGGCTTCCTTACATGGAGTGTTTTTCCTGTAGGCATTTATGACCTGGGGCGGCTGTGAAGTCCCGGTGGTTGATAAGTCCTGACCCATTTCTGGAACAACTGGCACACAACTTACACAAGAAGACTAAGTATAAGATTCATCATTTTCACTGCCATAGACGAACATTAGCCATTAACTGAAAGAAACACAGAAGTTCTATTTTATACTAACAGTTCAACTGCGGGGAACCCCTACTGCCTATATAATTGTGAAACCAGTACTGAACTGAATTTTGCTTCTCCGAAGGATTTTTTACAGATGCATGTACCAGGTAAAATGATCTTAATTTGGGGTTTAATGTCTTAAACTGGTAACAGTAATAGAGTACACATATATAGCAACAAGTTTCAAAGTTAAGTTTAATTTAATGAATTATAAAGAGAAATGTACAAACCAATTGTGTAACATTTCTGTGATTGAGTGTATGAATGGAATGAGCTTCCTGTATCTGGAATTTTAGAATTTCAAGTCTCGAAAGCAGGGCCCAAGAGCACAAAACTAAATCAGGAGACCAATCTAAAATCTCAAGCATCTGATTCAGCCAATCATATGCTTGAGATTTGAGACTGGTCTCCAATCTCAGTGTCATGATATTGTGCCCAGTTGTACATGTATAAGTAGTCTATAAGCTTGGCTTAAATGTTATGATCAATAAAACTGTAGGGATCATATATAGGTACCCCCACAAAATAACTTGAATAACTACCTACCAATTAAATTTTAATTTAAATTAAAGAAACTAACAATGCCCCCCCCCCCCCTCCCCTTTTCCCCCTAAATCCCACCTCCCCACGTCCAACAATTGACTGGTGAAAAAGCTAAAGTACCGTTTCAGTAACGCAGAAGCAGTTAAACAGTAAAAGAAAATTATCTTGAGACTTCTGACAGCTACCGATTTGTTTGTTTACATAGACTGTTTGGTTCTCCAAAAAAAGATTCAATTCAAGGGAAGTAACTGCCTAATTGATCGGGTATTGCGCAACGGTTTTGAAATTTGTGAAATGGTATTTCGCAACGAGAAGGGTATAAAAGGCAGTCGGCGGTAGTTGGCAACTACACAGCGATGTGAACCTCCGTACCAATCAGGTACCGTTGTAATACCAGGCTTAAGCCTTCTTTATCCAGACAGCAGGCCGAGTTTCCTTAGAGGGGAAAACTAAACATGGTAAGTTATTTTTAGAAAACGACTTAAAGTTTAATTAAATGGATTTAGTTTAGTATTTACTAATTATTCAACAGTGCAATTCAATACATTGTTTAAAGGGATTAAAATCACATTTAAATCATCTGCTGAAACAGCCTCTCTAACATTATGTAGGGACTAACATTATGTTAGATCTGAGTTTAGTGAGATTGGTTAAATTATGTTAACGCATGAATAACCCGTGCGAAATGATGCGGTATCCAATGGAAAATCCAATCGCACGAGAAAAACGGAAGTTGTCTGCTATCGCGAGCAACTGAGAGCATGTAAACATGGCCCGTCTCCAAGGTCTTTGTTCCTCTTTCATTATCGAGCGGGTTTAATTGACAAAACATGAATGCTTATCACCCAAATCGGTACAAAATATACCGCATATTTTAATACAAAACCTTACTTCGTGTGCATTTATAAATGCTTTGATGGAAACAAACTGGCATTTAACGAGCATTAGCTATGAAACACGGGTTCTGAAAAATCCACGACTGAACGACGGATTGAACCCGAGATCCATCCCATGTAAAGCCGACGCTTTACCAAATCGCCGTAAAGGCTAGCTCTATGGCGAGATGGTACATATGCGTTACTAACTCAACCATAGCCGGGTTACAGTTAGCTAGTCTTGCAGATTCAAAGCATGAAAAAAAGACGCTTATAAGATTCGCATCGTTTGTGATGCAGTAAAACCTGTCTTCAAAGACTTCTCGGGTAAAACCCATGTGGCCTTTAAAGGCGGGGGACTTTATTCACAGGACAAATAAAATATGGTATTTATCCACATGTGGTATTTATTTACAGATGTTCCGTAGCACAGGTTTGACTTAATTTCTATTTCTGTTGACAGGTGAACATAGAAAAGATGCGTCAAGCAATGGGTGTGAGCAAGAATGTCCGAAACATGGCGGTGATTGCGCACGTCGATCACGGCAAGACGACCTTGACCGATGCACTCCTAGCCCGGGCTGGGATCATCTCCGCCGAGCAGGCCGGGGACAAGAAAGCCACTCACACCCGGAAGGACGAACAGATCAAGGGAATTACCATAAAATCTACGTAAGTCGTTCATTTTCACATACAATAAAATAATGCAACCATACGCATAAGTTAGTAATACGGAACGAGTGTACAGTAAAACTCCACATTAATGTCACCCATAAATTAAGACCAACCCTATAATAAGACCACTTATTCAAAGTCACCGTTAATTTTTTGCACTTTTTGCGACCCGAAAGTTTAGGCCACCAATTATAAAGACCAATTTGGTTCAGTCCCACAGGTGTTCTTAATAGCGAGGTTTCACTGTTATACATTACAACGTCACGACGCTTTTATTCTTTAAAATCTATTAACTCTACGGGAATTTATAACACATGTTCATTAAAATCTTTTAACTTGACAAGTATTTATAATATTCACCCTTTACACATATATAATAAAATGTGTTTACGTGTGTATTCACCATTTTTAGAACTGTTTCCATGTTCTTTGAGCTTGATGACGCCACCGGAACTGGTGCGGAGGAGAAGTCGACCGGACGCGAGTTGGTCGTCAACCTCATCGACTCCCCCGGTCACGTGGACTTCTCCTCTGAGGTGACGGCGGCGCTGCGGATAGCCGACGGAGCGATGGTCGTCGTAGACTGCATCGAAGGTAAAATCGAAAGTCTTAATTCTGTCTCTTGCATGGCTGGCTAGGCTCTGCGGTTGTGAAAAGTCTCCCCGTACTTCTCTTCGTTGTAGTTTATAAGTTTCAATTATCTCCCTTGATGGTAATATGCTAATTTCAAACCATACAGAATGTCAATAATTATGGGTGGCAGTAAGTAGGCATACTTGAACTATCCTATCTTGGGAGTACGGATGGTATGTACTTTGTCTCTTGCATTGTTGGCTATGCGCCGCCGCCTCATTTGTACAGCTTTCGGGTTACCCTTACAATTCTTTACACCTTTTTTTATAAGTTAACTTCATGATTTGCGATCTTTTCGGGTATGCGTGTACATGTCATACCTGTCAGAACTCGTGTTGTGGCAAAGTTAAAATAATACTCAGATTGGTGCGAAGGAGAGTAAGCCATAAAATAGATACATGTAGAACGGAAACAGCGCTGTTGCTAAAATGTTATTGCGCCAAGAATACCCTTGTTTATAGTTTTATATAGTACTGACTCCTGTACGTTTATGACATGTGTAATTTTTGCTGGAAGAACAGTGGTCTAGGGGTAGAATGTCGGACTCCAAGTCCGGAAACTGCGGGTTCGAATCCCACCAGGAGTAAGATTCTTCTAATGTTTCTCCAATCCACATTCGGCGCTAGTACTGGTTGCAAGCCAGGAAGCAGTCATCGAGCGTGATTAATTAAAATTTGATTTACTTGTTTACAATCGATGTAAAATAAATAAGTTTAAGTTTAACTAACATTTTGCGGTTTAAACAGGGGTGTGCGTGCAAACAGAGACGGTGTTACGTCAGGCGCTGGCGGAGAGGATCAAACCCGTGCTGATGATCAACAAGCTGGACCGGGCTGTGTTTGAGGTACAACTGACCGCAGAGGAGATCTATCAGTCAGTGTCCCGGATCATAGACAACGTTAACGTCATCTTGTCAACTTACTGCGGTGACGCCGGGATCACTGGTGACGTCATCGTAAGTCTGGCTATTTTTGTCTTATTTCTTTCTACTGTGTATTCATTTATTCTATTTAATTTCACCGGAATCAAATGTCGCGCAGAAGGAAATATGACATTTTCCAATTCGCGCACGTGTAATTTTCTGTTAAGATATTCAGTGGTTTGATTCTGCCTGGGTTTGATTTCGCGCAATTTCCTTTACACGAAATACGCGAAAATTTAAGCCCCTCGAAATAGATTGATTCCACGGTATATTTATGTTCTTTTAATGCCATGGTAATAACAGATACATGTATGTAAATGTTTTCTATTTTAAAACGTGATTTTTACGTTAAGCCTTACTTTAATTGCTTTTCTTCAGCTTGATCCTTCTAAGGGTAACGTCGGGTTCGGTTCAGGTTTGCACGGCTGGGGATACACCCTTGAGCAGTTCGCACAGATGTACGCGGACAAGTTTAAGGTAAAAAAGGAGAAAATGGTGCGGAAGTTGTGGGGTAACAACTTCTACAGTACCACTGAGAAGAAGTGGGCCACGGTGCCAGGAGCCGGATATGACCGAGGATTTAATCTCTACGTACTGGAACCGGTTATCAAGGTAATAACTAATAATTATCCTCGAAACATATACTAAGGTATCATTATATTTTGCGCGGGAATAATTTTCGCGTATTTCGCGCTATGATAGTGTGCGCGAAATCAAGCCAGCGAAAATAAACCACATATCCTATGAGACTAATTAATTTGCGCGAAGTTTGTACGCGCGAAAACATCGTTTGTGTCATATGCGCAAAAATAAGGTCCCACGAAATTAAATGATACAACACGGTAAAGAAATGCGATCAGGCTTAGAACTGCGCTGAGAATATTACGAGACTTTCGCTAAACATTTAAAGACGATTGCTTTTTTCCGATTTCACAACGTTATGAAGTTCACGTGCACGCTGTTTGCATGACACCGTCTAGATTGGCAAATTTTGTCGTTGACTAGAGACCGATTTCATAAGTTGAATCAAAAGTATGATGTAACAAAGAACGTCTCCCAATGCCAAATGATATCGACGTTTAAATTTCATTGAAACAAACAACCCTAAAAACGGTGCAAATCTTGTAAACGGTGTGCACGTACATTTCATAGCGTTGTGAAATCGGAAACTACCGCATTGGTCTTTAAGTTACTGCAAGACACAAAAACAATAAAAGAATGATTTTTTGGTTAACAATTTCTTGTGAAAAGTCGTGAAGAGTGAACTCCAGTGACCAGCAGCGGTATCAAACTCATGATTTCCGAATTGGCTGTGTTATAATAATAGTATATGTACAACGAATCACATGTAAACTTTGTAATCGAGTCAGGCAGAAACAGTCGCAACGTGAACAGAAAGTCCTATTGGAGATGATAAATTAACCATAAAAATATTAAGAATATAAAAATATGATAGCAAAATCTTACAATGACACAATTCCTGACGTTTCAAGAAATTCAATACAGAAATTGCTGGCGAAGATGTTTATTCAGAACAAAATATGCTTGTCACGAACATCAGGCGAATTATGGTTAATTAAGAGGTTGTCTATTTGATGTAAAGCCTGATTATGGCCCATCCCCAACATCAGGTTGATGATTGATAGTCGTTGGAACAGAAATTATGGGGGACACTTGATAATTAAAGTACACGTAACACGCTACAAACTGATGCTGCATCAATGATAAATGCGATAATATAGACAATGATAATTTTAATTGCTTCTTTTTGTCTGACAGGGTGTGGGATTACAGGGAGGGTCGGGTTGGACGGGGTAAAGAACTGTAGTGTAAAGATTCGATACGATACGATGTTCTGTACTGTACTGTACAGTACGGTACGGTACCGTACCGTACCGTACCATACTATACCATACCAATTTAAAACCGCCAAGTAATTTAATTTAAAATTTGAAGAAAATTCAAAGCGACCAAATTAGAAACCCCTAAAAATGTCATTTAACTATGAACCACAAACTTTTGTGTCCACTAATACAGGCGTTACCATGAAAGCAGCCTTGTACTTCCCGACGCAGAAATTAGAAATTCATACAGATAAATGTTTAAACCTTTTTGCGATGTATTTGTATTGAAATGTATTTAACTAGTGACCAATAATACACGTAAAATACTTTTCCCTGTAGATGTTACGAGAATGCAAAGAGAGCCGGATTGACACGATTTGTTCCATGTCGGAGAAGCTCGGTCTTCACCTGAGCTCAGAGGAGCTCGAACTTACCGGCAAGTCCCTCATGCGGTGTGTGATGAAGAAGTGGCTCCCGGCTTCCACAGCCATGTTACATATGATAGAGCACCATCTGCCGTCCCCTGACCAGGCCCAGCGCTACCGGACAGAGATACTGTACGAGGGTCCACTTGACGACCCGGCAGCTACAGGTATGCAGGAGCGGAACTAGAGTGGGTTTGAGTGAGGTTGCTCGAACCCCTTTTGAGCATCAATATTTAATTTTTATTGGGATTTGTTACCAGATAGTTGGAAATTATTATATTACTAACATAAGAGTGCCTCAAACGAACCGCTTTTTTTGGAAATCTTGCCTCCGACCCTGGGTATGAACCCTTCAAGGTCCATCTAAATCCTGCAAGAGCATAAATTTTACAGAGCGAGCGTCTACTATCGCCTGATTTTTTTTTGTTAAAAAGCGTTTGCGAGTGTCTACTGTGAATAGATGTGTTGTTCAACAAGCGCCGGTTTAGTCCGACATGAATTGACTTTTATCTTCCTTTATAATTAGTCTTATATTAAAGATTATATTACAAATTAGATTGAATGATCAGAATGCTAGACGAAAATACCTGTTTTCATCCCATAATAAATACTAGCACAGTGTTTCGAAGCCTCATGGATGTGTCTGAGATGTAAAATGGGCGGAATGCATCTCCCGTTTCACCCTAATTTGTCCGACATCATATACTTGGTAGCCAAGCCTTAGATTAGAATAGACAGTAATTGTGTAATTTATATAACATTAAAAACGGTCGCCGTTATGCAGGGTAACAAGCTTGTCACAAAACATGCTTCTGGATAATTTAATTGACATGATTTCCAATAATTATGGAAAATTTCTGACTTTTTTGCGAAGGAAAATTTCCAAATTGATACCACTATGACAGTTATTTTGTGTTGTTTGTTAATTAGTCTGGATTACCTGCCCTTTGATAGCAAAGCAATTCGGGAACCAGACTAATTGTTAATAGGATTTTAAGTCGCGCCAATAGCTACTGCCCCTTAGCCAATCTCCATGTTTCATCGGCGGAGGAAACCCCAACAGGCATATCCGCTGGAGCGGGTGCCGGAATCGAACCAATGCCTACATGTAACACAGAGTAAATGGATAGTCGCCTATTATGTTCTCCGTCTCCACCATTCATTTTCCTCGTTCATTTCGACGTGCCAGCGACTTAGATATATTAAATTTACACAGAAATAAAATTCGAAAGTAACTCTGTAGAAAGTCACTATTGACTGTATCGTTCCTAGGACGTTTCGACCCCAAAAATTAATGTGACCTTTTATCTCAAGACATTTTTTCAAAAACCCTTAGAAATGTGACCTTGAAGTTAGCTTTATGACGCAGCATGCATTTTTACTTTCCAGCAATGAAGAATTGTGACCCTAACGGCCCCTTAATGGTGTACGTTTCTAAGATGGTACCTTCTTCGGACAAGGGCCGATTCTACGCTATAGCGCGCGTATTCTCGGGAACCATATCAACGGGGATGAAAGTGAGAATTATGGGCCCTGACTACAAGCCTGATAACAAACTTAGCGCTGATCTGTACATCAAGAACATTCAGAGGTAGTGTCGACGTTTGCTCTTTCAATAATGTCGATGTTTACCCCTTCAATAATGTTGATCTCATTCGGTCACTTGATACAAATTGTCAAAGAAATAAACTATATTACCACTTTAATTTTAACATTTAAAGCTCTGAAAACATCAGATATTGGCGAATTAATTGCCAGTATTTGTCCAAGTATCAGTATGGATCCATAAAAAACATAGCAATGTCAAATTTGTAAAACTGTTTGCTGATAAACCATATTTAAATTAGCTTGTCTGTCACGTGACTATATAATAATACCATACCGTATTTAAATTAGTTTGTCTGTCACGTGACTGTCTAACTATACCATACCGTATTTAAATTTTCTTGTATGTCACGTGACTGTCTAATTATACAATATATAAATTTTCTTGTATGTTACGTGACTGTCTTATTATACCATATTTAAATTAGCGTGACTGTTTAGTTATCGATAATGTACTATACATACCTTAAATCTGTTTGCAGAACATTGTTGATGGTTGGCGGGTCGGTGATGCTTGTTGATGATGTTCCGGCTGGTAGCATCTGTGGTCTGGTTGGTATAGACAAGTACCTGCTGAAGACAGGGACACTCACAACATACCAGGACGCCCACAATCTAAAGGTGATGAAGTTCTCGGTAAGCCCCGTGGTCCGGGTTGCCGTGGACGTCGTGAACCCAGCACATCTTCCAAAGCTTGTAGAGGGAATGAAGAGATTGTGTAAAGCCGATCCAATGGTTCAGGTAATATAATACTCTCCCTTACTCTCAGGCTATCCCCTCAACATTTTTATGGGGTTGTCCCGGCTAGTTAGTCGGTAGCGTACTCGGATTTGTATGTCTAGACGCTGTCGCCGTACAGTACGGGTTCGATCCCCAGCATGGGTAGTATCATTTGGAAAAGTCTTTAATTTTAATACTTCCAAATAGTGAACTTCCAAATTCACTATCCGCCTAAATGAAACAAATTGTATATGTAATGTGCTAATAGAAATAGCGTCGTACAATGAAACCAGGTCCTCTCTATTAATACTACTGGTACCTCTGGGACGAAACAAAAGTTCAGGATGGTACTTACAAGGGTTTTTACTGTAATATCTTTGCCAAGTCCTTTTAAGATTTTTAATACAAAGTAATACTTTTATTATAGTAGAAGACGTGTTTTTTATAAACGAAGGAAGCCACAGCTGTCTGGCTTTTCTTTCATTTCAATATATTAGGTACTGGCAGTTTATATTTGTGTGCGTTTTTCTCTTAGAATTTTCTTAAATTCAATGAAGGTTATTTTTCTATTTTAGATATTTCTTGTTAATTTTGGAGACATTCTAATTTGTGTATTTAATTGAATGTCAATTTGATGCAGTTTTGAACGTTAATAGAAATGGTGTGTCGTGTTGAATATACCCAATGGGAATTCAATGTTCAACAATGGTCACTTGAATAAATTTATTGTAAAATCTTACAATGTAAAACTCCTCTGGAAATGTGCAGTGGTATCATTAATTTCGTGGGAATTTAATTTCACGCAGAAGGCACAAGTGACATTTTCGCGCGGGCATAAATTCGCGTACTAGTATTATTCTCATAAAATTAAATATTCAATGGTTTAATTTGGTTGGGTTTAACTATTTTTTCGCACTTTCTCTAGCGCAAAATACACGAAAATTAAACCTTCTCGAAATACGATGATACTACAGTTATAAAATAGAAAATTGTCAAGGTTCTGTCTCTGTACCTTATTGGCTCTGACCTACAGATGACTTTTCGTTTATAAGCGTTGTTCACTTGTTGTATAAAACTTGTGTTTATATCGTTGCAGTGTTTGGTCGAGAATGGTCAGCACATAGTGTTGGGAGCGGGAGAGTTGCACCTTGACGTCTGCTTACAGGACCTCGAGGACGACCACGCCGGCGTTCCTTTGAAGGTACAGTTATTCATCTTCACAAACATTTAACAAAAAAGTTTGTTTCAATTAAATTGAAATTTATGATATTGTTGACATACCGGTATTCTAAAGAATACGGACCTTATCAGCTGCATTTATCTTGTCACAAACTCTGACATGATATCAAATGCTAAAGTGTTTTGTCATGTTTTCAGAACCAACATAACAATGAATTGGAGGAAAGCATTATTGAATTCGATTATGAAATATATATAAAAAACAATTTTCGAAATTAAGAGTTCAAATGGAAATCATACTACTGGTGACAACGGTTTTGAGTTGACATATACACAATTACAGACCTCTCCCAGGGGCGGATCCAGAAATAGGTTTTGTTTGGGATAGTCCTGGGGTAGTTATATGATAATTTCCAACTTTTTGGTTAATGTTAATCGCCTAGGTCCGGCACGTACCGCATACCGCTCCATAGTCCACTGCAACCACACAGCGATACGATTGGCTGTAACGTTAAGGGAAACTAAAAGTACTGCAATGAAATTGCAGTCGGTAGACGCCGTCACTGATAACGCCTAGACATGCCGAACTACCCCTCGCTTTTCCTATCCAAAAATGCTAACTAAAAACAGCAAAATAACTAACGAGCTCTACTAATTAGTAATAGAGCAATATATAAACAAACATTGACCCTTGTATTATAAGGTAATAATAGAATAATAAAGAATGCAGACGTAAACAGTTCGAATAACCAGAAATATAAATCGTCTGCTTTGTTTCACTTTTTCAGAGATCGGAACCACTCGTCAGTTACCAGGAAACAGTAAGCTCGCGCTCAGATCGCGTCTGCATGGCTAAATCCAGTAACAAACTTTGTCGTCTGTTCATGACAGCAGAGCCACTACCCGCTGGACTTGCAGACGATATTGAAAAGGTAAAATTAATGTAACTTTCTAGTTGCAGGATGAAGTAAATGTAAAGGTCTCGCGTTTTAAATCTTCTATTTTGAAGGTTATGTGTGTGTTACTAGTAACTTTTATCACCACGTTATTAAATGCAAATAACAACACAACAACAAACACAACAAAAAAACAACAACAAACATTTTTTAAAAATCTCCTCATGTCTTTGGAATTAATGTGAACTTCGTTTTATTACCATTTTATGTCCAAGTATATGTCTATTCAGCCAAAATTTTACAAAAACAACAACAACACAACAACATAGGTCTATACATTTATGATATCAACAAATTTATTTCACTTCAGGGAATTGTAAAAAGTACGGACGATTATAAAGAGCGAGGCAGATACCTCGTGGAGAATTACGAGTTCGATTCCGTACGCTCGCGCAAGATCTGGTGCTTCGGCCCCAACGGCTCTGGACCAAACATGCTCATTGACAGTAGTACAGGGGTTCAAGACCTCGTGTACGTAAAGGACTCGGTTGTAGCAGGTTTTCAGTGGGCAACATCAGAGGTAATAATGTGAAAATTCTGTATTTTCAACGCTTACTTAATTCTTATATAAATTCGTTATTTTTAACGCTTCTTTAATTTTATATAAACTCGATATTTTCAACGCTTATATAAATTTTATAAATTTTAATGACAAATATGTTGGCATAAAAAAAAACAGTTAATGAAAAATCACCGAAAACAAAGTGCACACTTTCTTTGGAATAGGGTATATGTTCCAAAGTTAACTGCAAGATAAAATTTTTACTTCTACATAAAATTTTGAGCTTATAATCCATTACACAAGCATCGATCGAATTTTTTCTCAACTTCTTAGGGAGTTCTGTCAGAGAGCACAGTTCGAGGTGTAAGGTTCGATCTTCAGGACGCCTTCTTCCGCGGAGATACAAGCCACCGTGGCGGAGGTCAGATAATACCGGCAACACGCCGTGTAATGTTCGCCTCCATGTTGACAGCATCGCCCCGATTATACGAACCTGTTTACCTCGTCGAGATCACGTGCCCGAAACTCTGTATAGGCGCCGCCATTAATCTCGTGTCTCGTCGACGCGGTGAGATTCTCGAACAACTGGACCAACAAGGGACGCCAATGTGTACAGTAAAGGCTTACATGCCGGTCAATGAGTCTTTCGGTTTTAATGGCGATCTGCGCGGTGACACCGGAGGTCAGGCGTTCCCACAATTCATTTTCGATCATTGGCAACTGTTGCCTGGCGACCCGCTGGATCCCGCTTCAAAGGCAGGAGAAATTGTGACCGACATCCGGAAGAGAAAAGGTCTAGTGAGCGTGGTACCAGCCCTGGACAACTATTTGGATAAACTTTAACATTTCTTAAAATACATTTCAACAATAAAAGTACTTGGAAGTTAAATTCTTCGAACGAGATTCAAAAATTACTTCCAATTGTCAAGTCAATCATTCTAGATCTTGAAAAAAAGTACAAAACAAGTTCATGTGTTTATGTTGTTTACCTATTCCATTTGCGTAAATTAATACTTGCAATTACATTGATGTCGTGCGACCCATGTCCTTTGAGACAGTAGACAGAAGACAAATTCGCTGAATCGTACAGAGTATTTTCCCCACATGCATACTTATTTATTACCTTGTTGACGGCAAGTTTCCAATACAAAGCATAGCACTTAATAAATAAAGCACCTCTGTTCGGCAAATGATGAGCAAGCTATCGACATTGTTACCAAAATATACCTATTATGCTATTACGTTAACACCACCGTCACTCAGTTTTATTCACATTGCTTGGTTTAAAAAAACGGTATTTTAAACGTATTGTATCATATTGGAACTGAATATAGTTCTAAGCTTTTTTCTTGGACACAAAGAAATAAATGTCTGTTGTTTGTAAGAATGTATCTAAGCATTAAGTATACCTAACAAGACTTCTAGTGACTTTAGGAGATTAACCCTGAAAACAAACATAAGCTAGAAATAGTTCTTGAAATGTTTTAGATGTATAAAAGATGTTTATCTCTTGGCATGAAAAACCCCGAGTTTGTTTATCAAAAGCCATTTAAAGACGATTGCGGTACACACAACTGTATGAATTTTACGTGCTCACCGTTTGCATGATGATAAGATCGCAATAATTGTAAATCTCGGTGGCTGACTTAAAACCGACATGAGTTGATTCACAAGTGTTTTTGCGTTATAGAAGTGTTCAAATTTACATGAATACTAAACTGATTAGGAGAATTGTTGGGCTAATATGAGATATAGTTAATTAAAATGATCACTACTAACTTTTACAATTATTTACTCGTCCAAGAAACGAACTACTTTTCTTCTGCGACAAAAATAGAAAGCGGAAACGGGCATTATCTAGGCGGATATTTAAAAATAACCATCAAAGAGGCTACTTCTAAAGTGCATTAACATCTATCTCATTCGGATCTCATGTTGTGTGTGCTTTATTTAAAATCAGCATGGCACACATTTACTTTTCCTAATCCGCCCGATAACGCTGCGATAAAAAGTCCTCGTTTCTTAGCAACAGTTAAAGTTATTCCGGTAATTGTTTGCCAGTCATGACGTCACTGCCTTCAAGCCATTTTAGCTCTTAGAACCGATCATGTAAATACGGAATCGAAATTCTGTCTAATATCCGAAATATGAAAAGATTCTCCGCAAACATGCATGCACGTCTATTTTAGGACTTTTATTAAAGGTGCCTGGTCACTTATCAGGGAGAAGATATATAGTGTTTATAATATCAAAATTTATAATATAAATTAAAAACAAACAATGTAAACGTGATGTATTCTTACACAGTCAATGTACGAGTAAATATACAGTCAAACCTGTTATTAGCAGTCACCCAAGGGAGTGACAAAACGTGGCTGCTGAAGACAGGTGGCTGTTAAAGACAGTAAAAAATTAGAACAACATGTCAGTTTAGATCATATTCAAACTGGTTGTTTATGACAGGTGGTTGCTATTCGCAGGTGGCTGTTAAGGCAGGTTTCACTGTATTTGTAACCAAAGATGTGTAAGCGTTGCTAACCCAGTAAAATCCTTCCTAACCGATCCTGAAGTTTTGTTTATTCGAACTTCTCTTTTGACTAGCGCTGAAGAAGAGATGGCATTGTTTTTAATAGGTTTTAATTCAGAAACATATGTCGGAATAGTTCAATCGAAAAGTCGTTTTTTACAAACAAATCACATTCTATTTTGGCTATTTAACTATTTCTTTTTTGATACTAGGAAATTAAAGGTGCTCTGGTCACTTATTAGAAGAAATATATGAAGTGTTTTCGATTATCAAAAAAAAACGTATTGTAAACTAAAGGAGACCTGTAAACAAGATTTTGGTGTATTATTCTTCCACAGTTAACGTATTAGTGAATTTAATTTAAGCTAAAGTTGTTATAATGTTTTTAACGTTGAAAAAAAAAACACCCACAAAAGATCCTAAAAGTTACTGATAGTACAAAATTTTGACGAAGTTCAGTCATTTATGGGCATTTTATAATGGCAAAATGAATATTAAACACATCTGAGTTTTTTTAGTATTCTACCCTGATCTGTGAAAAAGGCAGAATAATTCTCTAATTTCTTGTTATTTTGAAGAACGTGATTTTATAATAAACAATAATAAACTAAATATAATAAATATTTGTTTTCTCAAACTAACTGGTATTTTTGTGTGAAAAATACTGCTTGTATTTTGATTCTATATAATAAAAAGTTAGGGTTTATATAATCTAAGCTATTAAGGTGTGTTTGGTTAATGATTGTATTTTTATAATTCTGAAAATAGTAGTGGAAATATGAGATGAGAAAATTCTAGAAGTTCGCTTCATTACATGATATATTTAACCAAGAATCTAGAAAAATTGGTCAAGATGATCGATTTAACCAAATAACTCAGTATTTCTTCATGGTTCATCCGAACTTAATCCGTTTTAATGTAAGTTAAACGGTTTTAGAAATCAACGTTTTCTCAGGCTTTAATAACAAACAAATCTTTAAATATCACACGTATTCACTTTCACATGCACAAAGCATTCCAAATTCTAGTTGTTCGATACATTATATGTTATATTAACTAAATAACTCAGTATTTTGCCATGGTTCGTCCGAACCGAGTGCGTGTTAATGTACGTAAAACGGTTTTAGAAAAACACGTTTTCCCTGTCTCATTGTCTGTATTCGGATAAGTCGAGATCGGAAGGCAAGTTTTGATGATCATGGCAAGATAAAAGCCATGGAAGATAAGGGAAATTACATAATTTTATGGACTTGTTTCTTATTATCGAGATTTGCGCATAGTTTGCAAATAATATGAATAACAGGCTGTGTTCTGTCTGCAGGTACCCTTACTTTGGGAAACGCCTCTGTGTTAGTCTCACAGAATCGAAAAATGATCGGGAAATCTCATTTACCTGGCTGCTATGCTTCTAACTTCACGCTGCCAGGCTGCTAGGCGGCCAAAGTCACGCTGCCAGGCTGCTGGGCGGCCAAAGTCACGCTGCTAGGTTGATGGGCGGCCAACTTCACGCTAACCAGGCTGCTGGGCGGCCAACGTCAGGCTGCCAGGCTGCTGGGCGGCCAACTTCACGCTGCCAGGCTGATGGGCGGCCAACTTCACGCTGCCAGGCTGCTGGGCGGCCAAATTCACTCTATTAGTCTGCCAACTTCAAAATTTGTAATCTTGGTATAATTTGACCATTCAAAAGTATTTTAAAGCATCAATTTATACAACGAAATTCAATATGCATAATGAAATTGCAACTTTCAACTGTCACAATGCATGCTTATTCTCTACTTTTCGGTATCACGTGGTCACTTCCCCATTCAAAAAGCGTGCAAATCGTGCCTGCTATGTTTGCCTCTATGGCTAAGTTAACTTTACGTAAAGAATAAGCTAAACTTTGTATAATACTATTTATGATTTTAACAATGATTTGAAAATTCAAGATTTTTAGTATTTATTGAAAAACAAAATAACTTTTTTGTACCGAACTGTAAGGAATTCTTATGTATAACCTACAACAGCATGGACGGATACGCATGGATATTGAGGAGTAGTAGCAGAAACATTTACAATTTTCAAGGTAAAAAATAACACTGGTCATATTTACTGCATTAAATATTTTATTGCTTGTAAAAAATGAAATGCATGTCAAAACTGTAGCATTAACATTTTGTTCCCCCCACACTAGCCTAGTAGACCCGGGCCGAATTGAGAAAAGAAGAACACGGAACTCTGTTTAAGTATGTCATACACGGTGCGACAAAGAAATTTCTGTCAGGCATAGCTACACTTTATTATAATATCTTGCCTTTTTTATTCTTACACATCACTATTTATATCAGAATGAAATGGATTTGTATCGATACCATGTATACAGCTGTTTTGAAATGTGACGTATATGATATATATTTTTTTGATATCTGTAACGATTATCCAATAAAGGAGAGTACACTCTTCAAAAGTTATATGTGCACACTTTTCAATTTTGAATATCACAAAGTAAACTTATTCTAATTGAATGGTAGTTTGACATAATGTTAATTATGATCAAACAAAAATATTTTTTTTGAAAACCGTGCATATGTTTTATGTATTACGTCATCCACGTCGGCATACGCTATTTATGCGTAATCCCCGTGCGGCAATCGAAATTTATTTTTTTACAATCGTTTTTGTTTTTCACATTTTCACCGACTCCAAACACGAAAAACACACCAACAAATTGCACCATGGAACGGTTGACGTCAGCAGACAACGACATTGCCGTCAAAATTCTTTTCACAGGCACAACTTCAAATTTGTTGTAAAAAATCTTGACGGTTTCGTAAATGCATAAGAAATACCATATTTTTGCAAATAATTTAAGAAGAAAATCAAACGATATTATTTTCTAGATTGATTACGTTGCTTACGTTGAACGTTGACGTTACTCAATAACGTGATTAAATATTTACGTAAAACAACGTAAACTCGAAAATATTAGTGTAACATTTGTTGGATAAGTGTCCAATAAATAAAAATTTAAAACTAAAATTTATAAAAATTCAATAAACTTTAAAATCGAATTATTCGAAAATGACGTTTATTTGGTCAAAAAGCGTGTCCGAAAACTGGCCAATTTTATCGAAATGAATACATTTTTTTTCGTTCGGAAAGGCTGTTACGCATCTATCACAGAGAACAGCATCATCCTAAACTGCTAGACAATTCAAAACCTTTTGGCACAAAACACTGTGAAATAATAGAATTTTCACCTTGAAATCCTGTAAAAACGTTATGGATAAAATAGAGA
>JAZAYU010000041.1:3565712-3650298 GCA_038501625.1 Corbicula japonica
GATGATGTTTTTTTTATCTAAGCTTACACATAGTGTCTTTAATGACACTTGCGGAAAAACTCCATTTTGAATCAGAATTTGACCATCAGAGTCCGGTTGATTAAAACAATATCAATGAGTTAAACTACATGTTTGTTTGAATTTAGAAAAATAATTCTTACATACAAAATCATTTCTCTTCACTATTATTTTATGCACTTGTAAATATAGAATAACACGTTTTCAACGACATAAAATATTCAACATATAGCTGTCCTTATTTGTTTTGAAATTTTAACCTCGATCCCGCAGATTGAGTTTGAAACAACCGGTCTCTGTTAATACGTTATTATGTACATTTAGAAATGCACTTGAAATGTATGGAGATACAAAACAAAATTAATTCAATCTTTAGCCGGAATACTTTGAACCTCTGTCATCGATAAAAAAGACAGATATCAAAGTCTTTCTAACGGCAAAATGCAGTTCAATAAAACCTTGTCCAAAATGCAATACATTTATGTTATTCATGTATCTTTATTTTACATACATTAAGAAAAGTGAGAATATTAAGAAAAATAGTAATATCTAAAAATTCCCTGAAAAGCAAATAAAAACACCAACATAAAAACTAAGCAACGCAAAGCATCAATTTAAATTCCCACATGAGTAATATGTTACTGACAACAATATGCGAGATCCTTTTGTCAAGCATATGAGATATTTGTAAAAGTGTGTTTGTTCTTGTTATTTCCTGGTCGCGTAAATAGATGATTAAAAATGCTGATTTTATTCATCATAATTGAAAGTTCATTTTAAGGACCTTATATCGTATGTTGTTGTCCTCATTATATTGCTCGCGATGGCATATAAATTTGTTGTTGTTGTTTTTTTCTTAGTTTTTGAGTTTCAAGAATTGTAGGGAATTTTAAGGTCTAGTTATTTTTCTTTTCTGTTCTATTTTTTTCTTAACGTATGCAAAATAAAGATACATTAATAACATAAATGTGTGCAAAGTTGTATTGAACTGCATTTCGCCGTTAGAGAGATTTTGGTAATTATTTCTCTTATATCGATGACAGTGTAATGACGACTTCCATATCACCTTAACGATATTATTGTTCGGTAACATATCACCAGTTGCTGTCGTTGTATAGATGTAAATAGAATTGTCACATCCATCAAAATCAATGAGGAGAACTCGGCTTATCGCTGCTGTCCTTGTTTATCGATCAAATCTTGGAGATTGTACAAGTACGACCATTATTATGTTGACCATTAAGTATGGCGACTTAGAGCAAATTGCTTGAAACGTACGGAAATGTTCTGCCAAAATCAATGTTCAGGTAATCTTGATTATGATTACGTAAGCAATTAGTTAC
Source organism: Corbicula japonica (assembly GCA_038501625.1). Lineage (NCBI taxonomy): Eukaryota > Metazoa > Mollusca > Bivalvia > Venerida > Cyrenidae > Corbicula > Corbicula japonica. The sequence goes on from JAZAYU010000041.1 coordinate 3,567,074, forward strand.
CTGGGCGTGCCGCTAAAACTGTGCAGAATCGACATAGAAAAATCGGAAGATGTTATCCTTATATTTATATTTCACAATCGGTCTTTCCCCTCTATGTTCTCTATGTTTCGGCATTAAGCCTTTTTAAGACCTACAATATCGTTCAACACTTACGTTTTTCTCGTATTTTTCGGCGTAGCTGTCTGAGCTGACTTTTGACCTAATTTATTAACCAATGAAGTGTTGTAAATAATACTCGCATTCTATTATTATGCAGCGGGAAAATGAAATAAACCATTTCGATTGGTAGCTGTTTATACCAGAGAGACATCTAGCAGGGTAAAGAGGTATCTAGTGGGATGTTTAAACAATTAGTTTACTCTGTTTGAAACGATTATTGCTGTGACGTTTAGATCTTTGCTATTCTGTTAAGTCGAAAGATGTTGAAATGAGGCACACTCCAGTACTCGTCATAGGTCAGGTTTATTTGTCAAAAACAATACAGACACTCTTTATCAACCTATCCAAAATGAAAGTGAAAGTAAGTGGAATTGCCTTCTGGCAGCTGTATATAATATGCTACGCGATATAAACAATGCGTTCGCTATTTAAAATCTTCACTAAATATATTTTATTCTTTCCGCAGCAATTGATATATCATCTAACACACTATGTTATAAGAATAAACAAAATCAAGACCTTTTACAATACGTTTATTATATAAAATTCATTCTTTATCACGTCTGAGGATTGTACGATGTGCTTACTTGTCTTAAATCTGGCAACTACGTGTAATATGTTACGCGAAAAAACTTCGAGTTCACTATTAAAGCAATCGCACTCAAGTCAGATCTAAGAACATGTAAGCGTAGCGCTTTTCAGGAGATGATTTTTATCAGATTGCATATATGTTTTATGTTGCCCGGTACAAAAAGTTGATTGAATTTAACTAAAAACGATTTTTGGTTAAAAAATGCTGCGTGTTATCTCGGAACATCAATCAATTATATTTTGATAAATTAAGAAATTTTAAAAAAAGAAGTTCAGCGGACTTTGATCGCCCTCTACACGATAGGGGACCACCCGTTGACAAATATAATTAATGTATAATAAATATAGTTTGTTAATTTTCTTGTAAATGGATAGATTGACGTCGGGAATTAAAGGATGGAAAACACTAAAATAAATATCACATTTCTGAAATGTAAAAAAAATCAGCGTCATCATATTAGTTATGGTTGTGGTTTCGTTTTGCAACATTTTGTTACGAAACAAGTTCATGCCCTATTCTCTTTTCTCAATAATTGTTAAGTAGTAGTGTTATTTATTAGTTTCTAAGCAACGAAAATCATTTCTCACTAGTAACGAACTATTTGTCCTCCTAAATGGTATAATGTCGCAAAAACATACTGCTAATTGTTAACCTGGAAATGGTTCTTAATTCAAACATGTCGATCGGTCAAGATTCTTGTGACCTTGACCTTCCGGTACTATAATTTTATCAATTACCCGTTATCTTGTAAAAATTCCGTCACCAGTTAATGCTAAAATCATTTTGATGCCTTTTTTGTGTCCCCGATCCAGATCGTCGGGCATTGTCCGTCCGTTTTTTAAGCATACCATAGAAAATCCTCAGAGAATTTCAGCTGAACACTACGGTAGTGTTTACCTAAATATGGCGGTGTACCGTCCAAGAACCACTGTCCTACCCCAAAGGTCCAGTTCGACTTGAGGTTTAAAGGTCAATGTACTCCACAAATATTCTTTTAATTGCAAAACGTGCCAAAAATAAATGTTCTTTAACCAAATGCGCAAAATGTTCGTTTCGCTTGGACAGAGATTTTGACCGAATATCCGTTCACATATACTAATGTGTATATACTTATTAATGAAAAATAAGTTTATTTCTATTTATAATGCTTCTAATATTGAATTTAGCAAAATATCGCGGAAACTGCTAAAGAGTCCGCTGTGCTGTGAAATCAGACGACATTGTTCCCAATTCTCTTGTATTCAAGATCACCAACTCTGTATGTTTTTCTTCGACGGTTTGGGAAGGTATCATTAACTGGAAACGTATTGGTTTGATAAGGTATCTGTTTGGTTACGAATCTGTTACTGGTAAGTATTTGGTTTGATTACATATTTGTTTGGTACCATATCCGTTACTAGCAACGCATGGATTTGATAACGTATCTGTTTGATAACGTGTCTGGTAACGTATGGGTTTGATAGCGTATGTGTTACTTGTAACATATTGGTTGGTAGTGTATATGTTTGGTAACGTATCCGTTTTTGGTAAAGTATCGATTTGATAACGTATCTGTTTGGTAACATATCTATCATTGGTAATGTGAGCTTTAAGATAACGTATCTGTTCGGTTGCGTATCTGTTACTGGTAACTTCTTGGTTTGTTAACATATTTGTTAGGTAACATATCCGTTACTAGTAACGCATGAATTTGATAACGTATCTGTTTTTTAACATACCCGTTTTTGGTAATGTATTGGTTTGATAACGTATCTATTAACGTATGGGTTTGATAGCGTATGTGTTACTTGTGACGTACTAGATTGATAGTGTATCTGTTTGGTAACGTATTTGTTTTGGTAACGTATTGATTTGTTAACGTATCTGTTTGGTAACATATTTATCATTGGTAATGTATGGGTTTGATAAGGTATCTGTTTGGTAACGTATTCGTTTTGGTAACGTATTGATTTGTTAACGTATCTGTTTGGTAACATATCTATCACTGGTAATGTATGGGTTTGATAACGTATCTGTTTGGTAACGTATTGATTTGATATCGTATCTGTTTGGTAACGTATCCGGTTTTGGTAACGTATGGATTTGATCACGTATGTTTGGTAACATATCTATTACTGCAATACATGTGTTTGATAACGTACTAGTATCCGTTTGGTTATGTATTCGTTACTGGTAACTTATTTGTTTCTGAACACGAATTGCTTTGATAACGTATCTGTTTGCAATGTATCCGTCTCTGGTAACGTATGGGTTTGATATCATATCTGTTTGGTAACGTATCCGTTTTTCGTAACATATGGGTTTGATATCTGTTTGTGAATGTATCATTTGGACACACCTTTAGTTTCTTCTACATTACTTCATTCATATAGTTTGATGTGAAATATTTCAATCAAAATTAATATTACTGCGATAGCAGACATGAATAATATGTTCTGCTTTACTTGCAATGTTAGTACATCCTTGTGGAACGGAAATGGAATTGTATCTGTTGAAATGCAAGAAACACACTCTGTTGTTTTATTAGACATAGCCATTTTCTGTCAGCATACGCTATGTAATAAATTTAAATAGGGTTTTGTTTATTGACGCAATGCACCGAAGTTTCTCTTCTATACATACAAAGAGCTTTTAGATAATATCCAAGAATCAACATTATTGTGTTTGTCAAAATGTATAAACCTCAGTTGGGGTCAAAAAGTGAAAAAACAATTTTATCTCAGATTTTTAAGAAATCCATTATGCTTTTTTAACTCATGCATGCATCCCCACCCGGAATCTTTAATCAGAGATTAATATAGAGCTGTGACATATTTTGTTTTAGAAGTTTAATCAATGTATCGAAGAATCAACTTGCATGACTGTTTCGTGCTAGTTCTAGCGCGTGATCATTCCTTTATAGATGACTTCAGGAGTTAATCGCATCAAGGAATTAATTCACATCTTTTACCTGTTCTAAGTGATTGATAAACCTGTAAAGTGATTAAAACTGTTGTCATTTGTGAAAATTCCAAAAGGTCAAGGTCACAGATTTCCTTTTAATTATAAAATATTATACAAGAAACACACTCTGTTGTTTTTATTAAGCATTACCGCTTTCTGTCAGCGCACATTATGCTTTTAGATTATATCCAAGATTCTACAAAATGTGTTTGGCAACTTAATGTAGAAACCTCAATTAGTGGGAAAAAAAACGTTATCTCATATTTTTTATAAAACCTTGTTTTAGCGATCCAATATGCGTTTTTAACTCGTGAACGCACGCAACCCCACCCCCCACCCCCCACAGAAGATTTAATCAGTTGTTAATATAGCATTTATATAACACATTTTGTTTTTATAGAAGTTAAGTCAATTTATCAAAGAATCAACTTGCATGGCTGTTACGTGACCGTTCTAGCGCGTGATATTCCTTTATAGATGACTACAGGAGTTAATCGCATCAAGGGATTAATTCACATCTTTTACCTGTTTTAAGTGATTGATGTGCTCTGTAAAGTGATTAAAAACTGTTGTCATTTGTGAAAATTCCAAAAGGTCAAAGTCACAGACATCCTTTTAATAATTACTCAGAAATATTGTACATGAATTTACAAATACAAATACAAAGCATTTATATAACGCAAAAATGTAATAAAAATTCGGTTACGCTGTATATATCAGAACAAGACCATTAACAAAATTAGCAATGATATTAAAGATATATTGTATACAATTATATACAATGATTTTTAACGTACTCGTACGTCGTAGTCACTCTGGATTTTAGTTAATGTCTTGTTTTTTTTGGTTTATATTTAAAATTATAAACAGTAAAATCTCTCATAAAAACACCCCTAAATTAAGACCAGCTTATTAAGGAAGACCACTATTTCAACGACAACTTTAACAGTTTTTTTACCACTGTGGCATCATTTTAATTCCACGGAGATCAAATTTCGAGCGAAAGACAAAAATGACATTTTTGCGTGGACATAAATTTGCGCAATTGTATTATTCTAAAAAATAAAATATTAAATGGTTTAATTTCTCTGAAGTTTGATTTCGCGCACTTTCCATAACGCGAAATACGCGAAAATTAACCCCTCGCGAAATATAATATTACAACAGTAATTTCTTGGTGGACCACTATTTAGAACACTCAAGTCGAGTCCCTGAGGTGGTCTTAATATAGAGGGTTCAGTTTCACTGTATTATCATTAAGTATAGGTTTTAAGTATGTTTAAGTAAGGTTTTATTCGAACGATAAAAAAGGACGTGTTGTGAGTATTAATGCCCGTGAAATAACTATTTCTGGACACCTAATTTCATGGTATAATACATTTATCCGCTGCTATTGCTTTTAATCCGCTTCTATTGCTTTGGCCTATCACGTTCTATGAAGCACTATAGAGGCAATTTTCCGACGCCGTCTTTACCAATTAGGAAACTTGTGTTGACGGGACTTTGTGAGGTTGGCAAAGGTTAGTGTAACTGATACCGGACATGGTAAGTGTATGGTACGCCGTTACGGTTACAATTTTAAATGAAGCACACACCGCATTAAAATAACGTAAATGCTTCAGAACGTTTTTGGCGAGCAGGGCCCAACGGCCCAAGATCAATAAACTGAGATAGGAGACCAGTCTCAAATTTTAAGCATCTGATTGTCTGAAATGGCAACCAGTAACCATTTCATCCAATCAGATGCTTGAGATATGAGTCTGGTCTCCTGATTAAGTTTTATGATCTTGGGTCCAAAAGTTATTAGAGTGGCTTTTCTTAAACTATGATTTTGCAAAAGGTTGAATGTCAGGTAATGCAGTATAAAATAACTAATTTCTTTCAAGAATAATGTATAACCGAGACTCACACATCCTAGTGGCAGTGCAGTGGGCAATGCGGGCAAATATACAAAACTCCGTGACTAACCGGCGATTTATTGGTAAGATTTTATGACCATTCAGTCCCCTGACTGGATAGAGACGATTTATTTTTCTGGACGAATTATGGGTCATGTATTATATTTATTATTTAACTATTAATAGATGATGTTTAATACGTACATCTAGTTTGACCCAAGAGAGATAAGAGGGTTAATAAAAAAGTTCAGAAAAGATGTTGTTTTGGTAAATACGTGATTTTTGTTACTTATGCATTCAAAATTATTGTTTTAGAAATAAAATGTATTGCTATGAACGTTTTTATGGGTAGAAACCTTAGTTTTTAAAGTGAAATTGTTAAGTGATTTTGACGGGGTAGAAGAACTTTTTGAACATCCCTTTCAATAACGGAAGTTGTGTTTGATTGCTCTCCCTTTGCATGTAAATATTGTATAGGAAGGATTCACAGGAAGCCAATATGCTAAAAATAGATTCACTGATAAGAATTGACCTTAGCAACCTTGCTAGCGGTACAAATTTTGTATGACTTGCATTCAGTTTACTATAAATTAGCTTGTGTTTAGTCACGGATCTGAAACCAAAATCTTTAAAAAAAAGTTTAGTGAGACACAACAATGTTGCTATGGTGTTTGTAAAGGTGACTCGAGGTATACAGACAAAGATGGCATGAAAGATGTATCTTTATACCCTTTCCAAAACCAAAAACAAATGAACATAAGTTCAAAAAGTGGATAAGTGCATGAGGTCGGCTGTATTTTATTATTGACAAAGCAAAAAATTAAAAAAAAGTGGACATGCAAATTAGGTTGATATTTTGTTGAAGGAAAAGGACCTACAGAAGAAAATCCAAACCCTATTCGAGCCTCTTACATTCCGCTTTAGGTATAGAAAATTAAGTCAATAGTTTAGCTGTAGACATTTTATTTTGCATGGTAGAATAGTAATTTTGCTGCCCCTATATAGATTTTCTCTTGTGAATTATGGTACTATAAATTTGGAACCATTTGCCCTAATCAATAATTATGTCCTTCTCGTCCCCAGCTTCAATACCTGCCTTGCATCTGAAAAACAATTACAATAACAACAAAAACAATAAATTTAATTTCTACATTTGATAAAATATACTTAATGACAATGAACAACAGGAAACAGATTGAACCAATTCATTGTCACATTTAGCAAAAAGTGTTTCTTTTATTTTCGGGGTACAGTTTTTATTACGCAATAACTTTTTTATTATTAATAAATTTTCATAATTTTGGTATCTAAATTACTGCAATGCATTCGGTATTATGAAACTGTGAAAAATGTTGATATGTATATTTTCCTTGTCAAAATGCAATTATCCCCACCGTCCGTTTTTATTGTCCTTAAGTATTTTAACTTAATTACTAGTAAGAATACCTACATACATAATTAGCCATATTAATTTTACAATATTGTAAACATAAATATACAGACAAGATTAGTCACGATACATCATAAATATACTGAAACTGCACCTGTTTCTGACCACCTCCAGCTCAAGATTATATAATGCATACTTTAACTGCTTGATATGAAAATACTATGAGAATTTCTATGAATCTTTTCAATTAATGCTTGCCTTTTCCCTGACAAATTTAAACCTTGACACTGTAATCAAAGTTTAAGTTAAACATTTGAATGCCAGATGAGTGAAACTTAACTCAAGGTTCAGCATTTTCTGTTAAATTTACAGCAAATATCTTATCACAAGGAACCATTGTTTACACTGTATTGTACCACCTTCCTAGAAATGTGTATCATGTGGTACTGATAACACAAATTGATGACGTAGCTATGAATCCTTCCTATTGAAAGGTTCTTGTTAACCTTTAACAATTTCATTGTGATCAAAGATTTCTTACCACTAATGTGGATTGCATAAAACACCTTTTTACTTTGTATCATTTAATTGCAACATCTATTTATGTCAGAAGTTCTCATGTCTATGTTTTGTGATATCTAGTCTAATTAAACGTTTTTACTACATTGCTTAACTTATGTGGACAATATCCACTTCCCTCTACCCAGGGATCTTTCATCCATGCTGATATTCTTCAAGATATCATAATCACATCATTGCCAGTCATATGTGATATTCAATAAAATTTACCACTTATATAACTACTTATACTTGATCTCTGTTTCATATCATAGGTCAAACAACTATTCACTTCATATCTATAATCAGATGGATCCAACCACAAATTGGCTCAGGGACATTACATCATTAGCATGAATGTCGTCCATATATACATTTGTAACACGTGTGTGTTATACTTTTCTTGTTATAACTGCAACACCAGGCCATATAAAACTGGCTCGGGACTACACAACTTTCTTTGGGGAGATAGACTGGATACTCACAGTTGCCTTTGTATCACAAAACGTTTTATACATCAGTGACCCTAAGTCGCTAAATTTCTGTTCATTCGTCTGTCATTGAACTTGTTGTCAAAATTAAAAAAACAACGTTTGCGTCGGAACAGAACTAAGATTTACATTAGCCGCCGCCATGTTTTTTTAACATGTCAGCGCGAATAAAATCATGTGCAAGACTACACTTAAGGTCTTGCTCTAATCGACCATCTGCAATGCTAAGACAATCTACCAAAATGTCAAGGAAGTTCTACTAATGGTTTTGGAATGTTTCGCCGCTTACAATTATTGTCGGTCATCCTGATGACCGACATATTATAATCGACCAAACTTGAGCTTTCTACCTGAACACCGGTTAACAGTGATGTAAAGCAAAGATCACGTTCCAGACGGAACGGATAATTTAGTTAATTAGACTCTTACTCAGTCGTTATTTATGGATAGACTCTTACTCAGTCGTTATCTATAAAAACCTAGAGGCCTCTTATTGGTGTTTCCGACAACGAACAATAAACATATACATGGATTTTGTCTAGTAAATGTACACTGTATATGATAAACAAAAGATGTACAGCTTATAAATTTATTAAACCAAAGCAAATAAAATGTGTAGAGAACACTGAACAGAGATTCGCTACTTATTTTGCTGACATCGATTATCTACGAACTTGTGCAGCATTTTGTGAAACTCGGGGATCAGAGGTATCTCAGGGAATGTTTTACATGGTTTAGCTAGCTCGATATGGATACATCCGTCGGTACTTTCTTGGTAATTTTGCTTAACTGTTTTGAATGTAAAAAATCTTTGGAACACCAGAACACATATTTTGCAGAAATCTTAAATCGGGTAATGAAACTGACACTACAAGTTTAAGCTTTACTTAGTTGTAATTTGGTTTTGAATCAACATGCAACTGTCAATAATAGACAATACAAAATTTTGCTTTCCAAAAAGCTAGTCGGTCATTAGCATAACCTTTTAACAAAGACGGCGCTGTAGTGCATACTTTTGAAATCCATGCGTTAGGTTGTTATTCGAAGTCATGAGAATTACTAAGTGAATACCAACATTCTAACGATATTGTTCTATATCAGAAAGAACAATTTTATCATACCTGTGAGTCCCTGACAGACTGTTCACGTTTTTCTCTCCCACCCTATGACTGTGAAAAAACTTTGTTTTTAACATATTCTGTAGCTTTTGATATATATTTACAGCTTGATAATCGTTGCTTTCTAACACTTTCTGACACAAAAATATTGTTTGACAAACTTTTCCATTTTGGTTTACATCCAGAGAAATTATTAACTTGTTCGTAAACAGGGTTAGATTTATCACCAGGTTAAATACATCTCATTCGGAAGAGGAAATACCTATAAGTAAACTTACATTTTTGTATGGCATCCTATAAAAGTGGCTTAAAATTCAAACTTTTCTGCCGTCTTTTTTAAAGGTACTCCAAATATTTAGAGGAACGCATGCTTCTTTAACCTTAAACATTTAATATTTTGACATTTTATATTTTTCATTTATTGGCAAGCGTTACCTCTATACGCGATACATCAAAAACGTGTCGCATATTTAGTTTTAACAAAAGGTTTACAGAAAGTCATAATTTCAGCTTTAAATGATTAGACACTGAAAATATATAACAAAATGCACCTTTAAGCATTAAATCATCGGTAAACATGAATTAAATCCGATAAGAAATTATATTCAAGTACTGTGTGTGCAGAACTTTCACTTGACATATTCCCGATTGACAGTTGTGTAAAAATCTCGTAGACGAAAATAATATTTTCAATAGTCAGGTTATGTCCTTTAAACAGAAAGAAAAACAAATCAAACTATTGTAGGCTAACTTTAATCATCAAGAAAATATATATTTCTGTCCAATTTTATTGGGAAGTATGATTTAAATTATAAAAAAACATCTATTTATTTGTATTTCGTCCAATTAGTGTTGTATAACATGAGGCGGTTGCATGATTTGCGTGAGCCAATCAGAATCGAGCAATGTCTACACGGCTGAGAGCCGCATATACAAAAATACTGTGGTGGAAATTAAAATGGATTATCGTAGTTTATAACTGGATAATGTAAGTAATTTTTGTGTCTAAAGCAAGAATAAGAGTAATATTAATGAAATATTGCTATATTTAGGCCTGTTATGATGTAAATTTGCAGATAACTTAGATAATTGTCCCGACTGAAAATCGGTCGGAACATGCGACAGGAAAACTGCGTTCGGCGATATGACGTCGTAATTGCCATACAATTTAAAAAATGATAAATAAGCATTTACGACTTCATATTTATAGGACTAGTTAAAAGGTTGAGCTAATGACCGACTAGCTTTTTGGAAAGCTAAAACTTGTAAAGGTCAACACCCGTTCATCGCAACAACAAATGGAAATATTTCTTTCAAATATTGGAAAAAACCTGCCGACTTTGTTTCAGGACAAAATAGTCATATTTGCACTCGTTTGTTTTGTTTTTTTGCCCACGCGATTTCTGCGACAATATCAAATATGTCGGTCGGAATACTTAGTAGTACGATAAAATTAATTTGATAATAAAAATTATACAATTTCATGTAAAAAAGATAAATGTAATACAAGCCTTTATAACTGGAGAAAATTTGTTTATTTTCCAGTTTTCATGTGGCTTAAATTGCCCCTTCTCCTACATATATACTACTCTAAGTTTGCAAAGCACCAAGTTAACCACACATTTTTTTAAAGCCAACTTATACATGGGTGAAAGTTTTCAGGATTATACCTGAAACTCAGGTTTCTGTGTGTCTAAAAATAGTTGATTCTTTATTTTTATGCTTTATTTACCGGGTACTCAATCTTTATTTTACTTGAAAAACTGAACGTTTGTAACGGAAGTATGACAATTGCGAAAAAATAGAAAGCCTTTTTCGGATGCGGACATCGATATGTTCATGAAGCTGGCCGCCCAGCAGCCTGGCAGCGTGAAGTTAGCCGTCCAGCAGCCTAGCAGCCTACAGATGTTTTTATGCAAAAATTGATTTTTTTTTCTCAACCTTCAGAATACACATCTTTAATATCATTCAATTAAATTAATAATAAACCCCAACAACACATTAAATTTTTTAAAACATTTGTCTATATTGTTTAAAAAGCCACTAATCAAGTGCATAATACATATAAATAAATTTAATAACGGGCATAGTTACAGCAAAAGATATGTACAAAATATGCTTGGTGCTTAGCGAACTTCGAGCAGTATACAAGGTTCTCCCTTGATAAGTCTCGGTCGGAATTTATTAGAAAGGAAAATTAAAAATCTATCAGAAATAGTTAGTTGTTTCTCCAGTATTGTAATTGCTGGATTGTCAAATTATAGCGTGGGTGGGAATTTTAGTTTAATAAGAAAATTAGAGATTTAAGGGTTTATCGCGTGTTTTATTAATTGTGAAGACCGGATATATATATATATATATATATATATATATATATATATATATATATATATATATATATATTTGATCGTGTTTCAAGGCAGAGACTTGACAAATTCATTAAAGTTCCAGTGAGGAAAAGAGATTTTTCTCGATATAACGCATACTGACGCTGACATTTATCATCGCCGAAGACCCTGTTCGAACCCAGGTAGCAAAATTCATAGGCAAATTGTAGTCACACTCGTTATCGATAAGAGTGTAGCGGTAGCTACAACCATATCGTCGTCGTCACTATCAAACATTTGGTAACCGGTAGCAAAAACAACAATATCGTTGTCGTCACTATCAGACATTTGTTAACCGGTAGTAGCAAGAACAATATCGTTGTCGTTATTGTATTTGTGAACGGTTAGCAGCTACAACAATAATGGTGTCGTCTCTATCAAACATTTGTGTTTTACCGGTAGCAGCTTATAGGACGTATTTCGTATTTACTTCTTTGCGCAGAATTATTCACTTTATTTACGTCTATGTACGGAATAATTCATGTATCGCATAACCCTGGAATATAAATCAACAAAGAAAGGAATGGTTATCAATAGCTGTTAACAGGAAATTGAATACTAATGACCCTCTTTTTAGAGCAGTAAAGATGGAAGCAGAACCTAAATAGCCGCTTTATTATACAGACCTAGAAATCGAACAAACTTTTGGAGAGATTGTGCAAATTACTGAAACTTTCTGGTAGACTTGTAAATCTCCGCTGACGGAATTCAAACCGAATTCTAAAGGCATACAGAACTCGGTATATTAAATAAGTGTGATACATATTAAAAACAGTAACAGTGGCTTAACTTAAACTACATGTATTCGATTCTGATAGTTAAAGATGTGCAAGTTAACAAATAAGTATTCAAAAGACTAGCTAACAGTTTGAAAATACAACACTCAATTTACTAAGAAGGGTTTGTAACTTAAACATTTGTCTTTTTTGTTGTTCAATATTAAATTGTTCCGAGATAAGCCTCTGTTTGTTGATAAATCTATGAGGGTTCAGTGAATGACTTTATCGCTTTATTCTCCAACATTATTAAACAAATAATATTGTGTGATAAGTCAGACGAGGAGTAAGTCGTTCTTTGACGGATTGACCGCCGGAACTGTGCAGCCTAGCACATATGCTGCGCTGCCGGAACAGTGCTGCACTGTCGGAACTGAGCTGTCGGAACAATTCATTGGAAGATTAACTTATTATTCATGTTCCTTAGTAACTGATATAATTTGTCAAGTATTATTTGATATAATTTGTTGAGTGATAAGCAGAAATGTCAAAATAGAATTAAACAAAAATTTACTCGAAAACGATATTGCCTCAACCTGGAAGCGAACCCACACCGTCACGGCGACAGCGCCTAGCCCTGCAATTCCGACTACGCAACCAATTGAGCTATTCGGGACAACCCCCAAGAATGTTGATCGGATAGCCGTAATCATCGCTGCACGACATCGGTAACGGCATATTTTTACTGATAACAGTACTAACTATTTCTACGGGAAGACTTTTTTACGGCCGCGACACTGCAAAAATAGCGAGGCACATAAAACATCCCCGGGATTACTTGTGGCATATTTTACATAATCACATTGATTACTTTGTCACACTGCATCAATATTCAAACGACAATGAATCTTTTCTTGACGATATTTATGTATATATATATGTGGCATCATTAAATTTCGGGATGGCACAATGGCATTTTTACGCGGACAAAAACATACGCAGTTTAATTACTGTCATAAGGTACTAGGACATTCAATGGATTGATTTCGCGCACTTTCCCTAGCGCAACCCAGGCGAAATTTAATGATACAACAGTTTGCATTTTTCTGTTACAGTTATTTAGTAAACGATACATACAGTTCAGTCACATTAGAAACGTAAAAAATATATTTATGGCGCAAAATCTTTTAAAGAGTATTTTCAAGAAATGGCTAAAAGCGTATCGCCACGAGGACACATCATGGTTATGACATTTGTTGATCATCAAAACACGGATAAAATTGACCTCATCATTGATTCATCTTTCAATTATACGCAGTTTAGGGAAGAATGGCATCATTAAGGCTATTATCGCTACTTTGTTGGTATTTTCCTTTACGTTTGATCAAGGGGACATACGATTTACTGAATTTTCGCGAACACCGATGTCGCTTTGATTATATATGCTGATATAATTTTCGTCATTGTATTTTATAAAACTTTTTTCATCAACATTGCCGTCATCGTCAACATCATCATAGTCTTCGTCGTCGTCGTGCTCGTCGCCTCATCTTGATCGTCACAATCATCACCATCATCGTCATCTCGAATGAAGTGCGAATTGCTAAATAGTTCTTTTAAATTTCTAAATGTAAAGACATGACATACTTCAGAATGTGTTTATTTTTGTTCACCTTCTTACAAGCAATCACTTAGAAATCATTTGTGACATTAAAAAAGAAAATCAGACAGAAAATGGATGATCAGTATAATGGAAAGTGAAAGTAGGTAGGTTGGGGAAATCCCGCGTATGGATACTAGACTAATTGAGGGTGACGTCATTCGATGGACTGGGATTTTCTTACAAGTAAGTTAAAATGACATTTGCTTTATTTTAGACAAAAGGGAATTGACAGATCTTCAAACTGATATCAGGTTTTACTGGGATTAATGCGTACATAAAACGATGAGATGCAATCGAAAATCATTTATTTAACATTAGTGTCTATGGAGAATTGTTTGTTTTTTAATTTGGTTGAACCTAGTACATGTGTACATATATTTTCGTATATTTTGGTATAAAATCGAACGTACTTCTGGGTTATGTCTCTGACATTATCACCTACACAGAAGCAGTACAAAGATTCGTTTACGCTGCCACAAGTTAATTAGTACAAACACTGTTTGTGACTGGCCTTTGTAAGGATGGTAACGGTTGTCAGAATGTGCTGGCCTTTCTGCTCTCAGAAACACTTAGTGTGTGGGCGCACGTGTTTGTCATTTCGTATTAATAACAATGCAGCTATTCATTTTTAGTCATCTAAGATCATTAAGGACAATATTATTGTTTTCAAATATTACAAAAGTAAAATAGCTCATCATTTTATTAAATCTCTTAACAAATGGAGATAGCTTCAGTAGCGCTAAAACACGCATGACTACGGTATTGTGAAACGGGCCAACAAATTTACAATCTAAAAGGGTTAACTCAGTCCTTGAAAGGAGTTGATTCCCAAGTAGTAAGAAGTTAAGAAAAACAGATTACGCAATTACATATCTTTGAAAAAAATATTACAAGACGCAAAATATGCAAACGGTGTTCGTGTAAAGTTCGTAATATGTGAAATTGGAAACTACAGCAGTCGCCTTTAAGAAACTTTCAAAACAAAGGCAATTTTCAATGTTTATTTTTCGTCTGTTTAATCTGATTATTTCAGTGTGTGTAAAATTATATTATTCACTATGGTATCATTATATTTCAATGTTGTTGTTTTTTTCAAACATTAGGTGACATACTATAATAAATAAGAATAATATAATTTCACACACACTGAAATAATCAGATTTATCAGATCACTTTGCACACAGTTTGGAAAAATAAACATTGAAAATTGAAATGAATCATTGAAAACATTGAAAATTGAAATAAATCATTATATTTTGCATGTTCAAAATATTCGCGCATATTTCGCGCAATGCGACAAACGGAAATTAAGCATCATGGACATTTAGCCTTGAAATAACTAATTCTATGAGATAACTTCAACTGGGAGAATTTATATCTGCGCGAAAAGTGATTCGTAGCATCTACGCGAAAATTTGGCACCTCTAATTTAAATGATACAACAGTATGTCATTGTTCCTTTTATCGAGTGAACATGCGAAGTAGGTTAAAAGGTTAACAAAAAATGCCATGGAACTTGAATTTTATAAAATAGGATTTTTGTATCAATAAAAGCTTTTAGCACATTACTTTTGAAGAAAACAATTCTGCATTCTGCTGACAAAGTAATTATATAGAGTGACACACTTGAGGCTCTTAGGAAAACGCGTGGGCATATTCACTAGGTGATGATTGTGTCTAAAAAGGTCACTATTTTAAGCGAAATTGTGTATTAGAAATGTCTGAGTACAAGGTTAACTAAATGAAATGATGTTTATGTGTGAAAAATGTCAAAGACTGAATTTTGTCTAAGAAAAGTCAGAATACAAGACAGGCATACTCAATTGTGTCTACATGTAAGGTGATTCGCAAGCGGTGATCCCTTAAATTCATACCCTATTGTGAAAACGAAAACTACCGCAACTGTCTTTGACAATGCACGAATTTACCAAGGTCACTGTAAATATCTGACAAGGTCTCTTGAGGGCTCTCATGGTACAGAAATCAATGGGAAAACAATGTAAACAACATAATTTAGTAACAAATAACCTTATTTCCGCACTTTTTATGAAGATGTGAGTGACCTAGCATTATAAATAGAAGATGAAAGTACTTAGAAAAAAAATCCTAACATGCTCTCAGGTAGGACAATTAAAGTCTATCATAGGAAATGAAATTATTCCTGGTAATAATATATTTAAATAACTATTTGCGGTAATATCGTTTATTTCTTTACAGACAAGTTGTTGCATTAGAGATGCCCAGCCGCAATTTATTTTTCGGGGAGGCCACTGTCCATACATAAAATTGCTGACTTGACATAGATTTGTGTTTAATTTTGTTACTTTTGTTGAAGCATTTTCTATTTTATTAGTTACTCATTGGGGACACGAGAGCAAAACTAATATCCAGGGTTTCGGTGGAATTTTATTTCGAGCCAAACGTTATTAGTTCTACGATTAATCATAACTTACTGAATCAAAAGTTACTGTAGATAAAGATGATTGTTATAATAAAAGATGGTTAAACCATAATTGACCAATTTTCTTGAAAACAAAACTATTATTTTCTGTTCCATCTACATTAGCAATTTCAAAAAAATGTTGTACTCCTCTACATATGTGTCATTCTCCTGTCCCAAGGAAATACACTGAGCCAAAATCAATAACTTAACTAAATAACATGGGAAATTCCTATTTTATCAATGATGCCCACGAATTCAAATATCTGAAAGAACATGATTACTAAAATGTTTATCTTGAAAGTTGTTGGTTCAGTATATATCGGTAAAAATGGCAAAAAGTTATTTGGTTGTGGCAAATTAAGAGTTTTGGGCTTTCTTTTATTAAAAGGGAGTTAATTTACAACAAGTGTATTAAAGTAGCTAATTTTATTTCTTTGCAATAGTTGACTTTAACTATTGTGTTTTTCCTTCTGTGCATGCCATAAACTTCTAAAGGAGTAGATTCACGAAGGCTCAAAATTGGCCTAAAATTATCTCAAATTTTCAAATTGCATTTACATCACTGAAAGTGTGCTTTTTATAATCTATAATGGTTGTTTTCTTGAAAAGTTAAAAAATAAAGATGAACCCATAAACCAAAATAAAAAAATAAGTATGTCATATATGTCTGAAATTTGAAAATGTTGGCCAAAATGCAATGTTTTGTTAAATTTTCATCATATTTTGGTGATTTTCGTATTGGGCACAGGCTTCGACCAAACTAATTTAAAGAATTTTCTTTGTATAAATGTGTGCTGAATTCATGGTCAAAATTTGATTTTGGTAGAGAAGTGTACTCTTATCGAAATCCTCTAAAATCTGTCGTGAAAATGGACAAAAATGTGAATTTTTGCACATTTTCCTCATTTTTAGCAATTTTGATGGTCCCTTGTCAAACACCTTTAGCAGTAATCAATATAAAATTTTAAGATATGAAACGTATAACCATTTATGTATTCAATGGCATTAAAATTTTATATATGTAACAAAATTTAAAATTTTACATATTTTTAGGCCAATATTAGGCCTTCGTGAACCTATTCCTTTTGATTTGTCAAATAATCTGTTTGAGATTCTAATGTAAGAAAATATTGATCTTATCATTATTCGGTGAAGAGGGGATAACCTTGACCTCTGCGAACAAAAAACAACATCTTCCCGCTTTTGTTAATTGACCAGATTTGTGCATATACCACAAATTAAATTAAGGATAAAATATAGCATTACTGAAAAAAAAAACTTTTGATTTAAAAAAGTAAGTTTCCATTTTTGCTTAGTAAACATATACAAATGTAGGTCAAAGTTGGTGTTACCGTAGCATCAATCAACTTCTGTTTCATTTACCTTGGCCAAAGCCAAAAGTCACAGCTGTGTAATGGGTCGTTTGTTGGAATTCCCTACTTACGTGGACCTGAAACCCTTTAGCCTCAGGGAATAAAGGGTCATCGTAACAGCCTAGTTTAGGAGGTTCGTACATTTTTCGGAAACACTACGGCAAATATATTGCGACATCCCTTGTATTCTTATTCATGATCGGTGGCTTATTTTCATTATTTGTGACGAAGACGGTGATAATTTACTGATAAACCTATATATTGCTTCTGTGAATATACGTCAAATCAACATTACTCGGATTAAAAAATCAATATTATCCGGATCAAAAAATCGACATTTCTCGGATCAAAAAATCAGTGTTACTCGAATAAAAAAGTCAATACTACTCGGACCAAGAAATCAATATTACTCGGACCAACAAATATTTAAGTTGTTAAACAATTAATTTCAATTCTTTGCACTATTTCCTCTTTCACCTTAATGAATGATAAAATAAAATATGATTTTTCAGTAAAAAAAAATCAGCTCTAAAGCGTTATTGCAATAGTACAAATGGCTCATTACATTTTCCGGGTAATAACGATAATGACAATTTACCTATAATCCCTTTCATTTCTTCCAATCACATTACATTTAATCACTTTACAGGTAACATTAATCACTTATAGGAAAGTAACCGGTGATAAGATAATCCCCTGATGCGATTAGTTTCCGTTTTCCTTTTACAAGGAGTAACGCGAGTGAAAAAGTACGCTGTACACGGAAGAGTCGTCAACAAGAACGGCATTAGAATTTATGCAGTCCGACACTTTGTCATTTAAATTGTCATACAAAGTCGTCGCTAAAGACAAAAAAAATGTTAACAACAATATGTATAACAAAACTTATTACGATAAAAATGTTATTTACAACATTATAAATAGCTTCCGGTGACATATCGCAGGGTTTGTTGCGGGATGGAGCTCAGATGCGTAAGGATATATCCCTAGGGGCGTAGATCCGAAAGTACGCACCTGAACAACGGCAATTGTTAAGAGGGCAATATCAGTATTGCCACTGCCGCCAACCACCAGATGCAAACATCGCTTAGTATGATCATATTTCATTCATAGCCATTTTCTGGATGATTTCATCGTTATTTGCTTTTCATTTAAAAAAATTCACACCGAACTACCTAATGGCAGTTCAAAAATTGCAATATACTTAAAGAATGCAAACTTTTTTCTTTCTTTAATTAATAACATTTCAAACAATATATACAGAAAAATACTGGGAAGAATTCCATGCTCACAGACATTTCTTTTGTTTCTTTTCTGTTATTTCATTTACCGTCTCTTTGGGTTCTGCGATGCTGTTATTCTATAGTCACGAGTTGCTTTACACGTGATAAATACAGTAAAGCATTCAATTGTTAGAAAAATCGTTTGTTTGCATTTGACAGTTTTCGCAATTTCCGTGCATGAACTTGATTGCATTCTTCACTCTCGCAATGTTGATCTGTGTAAAATTGCAAGTATCTTTCACGTGCGAGATCCTGATGGAAAAATCCAGCTTGAGTGAACTGTTTTGGGGCGACGGTGAGGCAGAGGCCGAGTAGAATGAAGTTTAAGTCCTTTTTTATACTCGAGTACAAGTAGGTTGACGTAAGCTTAAGGTTGCAAAGTCGACTGGCACAGTTACAGGGTTTGTTCTTTCTATGCCGGTAGACGTGAGGTTGACGAAATGTCAAGATTAGTACTTGCAAAGTCGGCTGACGTAATCCTTGGTTTGTTAGAAAAGACGGTTTGGATATCAAATGTTAAAGGTCAATGTCATAAATCAGAGATAGAGCTGTTCTCAACATTACATATTAGTTTTAAACTAAACTTTGTGTTGATGTTTGGAAGAGCCGCAGTCAATGTGTAGAGCATTGATGTCGCTTAAATCTTTGACATAGTCGCATGATCGTTATTATTATCATCAACCGCATTTAATTTATCGTTATTACAAACCGTGTATGTCATCGCCGAAATAAAAATAATATAAACTATAAACTCTATTCATCACACTGATTGATTGTATTAAACCAAAAAACCCAGTATTCCTCCATTGACCACGAATGTAGTGCGAAATAGTTAATTTTTCTTTTTGTATTTAAAGACATGAAATACTTCAGAAGATTGTGGTTATTTTTTGTTCATTATGAAAAAAGCAATCATTTTAGAAATTATCTGAGACATTAGAAAAGAAAATCAGACAGAAAATGGATGATCAGTTTAATGGAAAGTGAAAGTATGTAGGTGTGGGAAATCCCGCGTATAGATACTAGATAATTGAGGGTGACATCATTCGGTGTACTGGTATTTTCTTACAAGTTAGTTAACATGCCATTTGTTTTATATAAGACAAAAAGGGATGGACAGACCTTTAAACTGATACCAGGTTTTGCTGGGATTAAGACATTAATAAAACGACAAGATGCAATTGAAAATCATCTAACATTAGTGTCTCTGGAGAATTCGGTACATTGGTCGGACCTCATTACATTTTGTATCTTCAACAAAAAAACCATAGCCACAGCAACAATATCTGCAGCAAGTACACTACCTAGTAAGTAGTTTTCATCTCCGTGTATTTCGCTTTGACCACATTAACCATATGAAATTTGTATAATCACCTTTTTTGCTCTTTCACCCTTTGTTTTTTGGTCGGCAGACAGAGAGTTATCAGTGTTCTTACTCTTGACAGTTCAACTAGTCTAATAATAGTAACAAACTGCAGACCTAAGAACCGCCAAAAAGTAGTTCTAATTTTCAAGTCCTTACAGCAGGTATGCCGATCCCTCAGTACTTTCAATGATTTGATTATTTCATTTTATTTTTCTCATTTATAGAAGTTTTCATGACATAGTCTTTTAGTACTCAAAAACTATTTATTTGTAGCTTGCACTAACCATGTTCATGTATCTATTCGCATTATTGAAAACAGAATCATTTCTTGTAAAGGGGAAATTAAAACTTACAAATACGATATATGAAGCCCAATCAAAACCCCAAAAAAATTAGAATAACTTATATAGCATCATCTTCATGACATTTCAAAACGACGGCATTATTGTATAAGATGCCATTGTAGTGGATATTTCTTGGAGACTTGAAGACAAACAGTAAAATAAAGCTTGTTCTTTCTGTATTATTGTTAAATATGGTAATCTTTAAATAAAATGTATCATCAAACGTGATACGATTTTCCTAAAACCGCATGCTTATCATTATTATTCGACCGTCAACATCACCGCCCCATTATAATTATAATCGCCACGTTTTTCTTCGTCGTTTTAAAGTATCATCGCCGCCGTCAATATTATCCATTTCCATAAATGATTAGTAGCATACGAACGGACTTCGTAATTACGTCCTCGTAGAAAATTGTTCATGTATCCAATAACCCTTGAATATAAATAATTAAAGAAAGGACTTGTATCTATCGCTGCTAGCAGGAAATTGACTACTAATGACACAACAATTGCGGTTATTTTTAGAGCAGAAACGATCTATGGAACTAAATGGAACTAAGTTACTAAAATAATGCCCTATCGCTTTAAGACTAATTTTAGATTATTGCGGCAGTTTCCATTTTCACAACGTATAACATCAGTCCTTGCCAAGTCGGTTAATATAAAGTTAAAGCTAGTCCTTGGTTTCTTAGAATAGACTTATTGATATCAAAATACGGTCAATCAAATTAAATAATGATAAGTGAGTCACCAGCATCACAATGTTGTTTTTAAAGTAAACGTAAACGAGCTTAGATGTCAATCAGTTTTTCAATGATTTGAATTATTTGATTGATAGTACTTATGTTGAAAAGGGAATGGAATCATTCGTTGAAAACGGAAAATTGAAAAGTATATCACGATATATGAAGCCAATCAAAACCAAAATAAATTAGAAAACATATATAGCATCATCTTCGTGACATTTAAGAAGGAAAACTCTCTTGAATAAGATGCTATTGTATCGAATATTTCGTGAAGAGTTGGAGACACACAATCGAATGAGGCTTGTTCTTAACGTTTTGATGATTTGGTAACTTTTAATATCAAAGCATTAAATTTACTGAGGGGTCGGCATACATACTGTCTGGACTGAAAATAAGAACTACTTTTCAAACACTGGAAGATTTTTCTCAATCTCACTAAAGTCAGATCTAACAAAATGTTAGATCTGATGACGGCCCGCAGACACCGTACATAAGTAATAGCGGTTTTCCCAATTACTATTTTTAGAAACTGTCAACAAAGGAATCATGATTTATTACGCTCGCAAAATGATCTGAAGATGTCATTACATTAGAAATGAATGCAATACGACTTAAACACATATATCTCCAGTAAATTATGTCTTACGAAAGCTGTCGACACTTCCCATGGTTCAAAATATTATTTCTACTTTCACTTTTGCGATTTTGTAGGCGACAATCTGATTGGTTCAAAGGGTTAGTGATAAAAACACGTTTTAGTTACTCGTCGTCAGATCCTGATAGCGTAGCGTTTTTCAGGAGATGATTTTAATCAGATTGGATTTTTCTTTAACATCATGCTTATCATCATTATTTGCATCAACATCACCCTCCCAATAATCGACAGTTTTTTTTGTCGTTTTAAAGTATCATCGCCGCCGTCAATATTATCCATTTCTTGAAATGATTATCAGCATATGAACGGACTTCGTGATTACGTCCTTGTAGAAAATTGTCCATGTATCAAATAACCCTTGAATATAAATAATTAAAGAAAGGACGTGTATCTATCGCTGTTAGCAGGAAATTGACTACTAATGACCCAACAATTGCTGCTATTTTAGAGCAGAAAATATCCATGGAACTAAATAACAAAAATAATGTCCGCTTTTCGACTAATTAAAGACCATGGCGGTAGTTTCGGTTTTCATAACATTGTTGATTTCACGAGTTCAACATTTGCATGACAGAATAGCAATTCTTGGCAAACACAATCGTTGAATAGAGATCAACATTTAGAGGATATTTGTTTATACCAGTGTAAGATATTTCTATCTTTCACTGGTAAAAACACATTTTCTTTTATTTAATGCAAAAGCTTAACATGCTAAATCGCATTGTTTTATTTGTTCGACAAAAAATTTTTAAGTTATGGCCTCAGTAACTCTGTGACCTATGGAAAAGAGTCCCATCTGAATGCCTACTGGCCGCTAAGAGTAAGCGTTTCCGGAATCTCTATCTATAGTGTTGTAATATAATATATCGCTCTAAATAAGCGCTTTGTAAAAACGGACGATATTTTTGGTTCGGCGTAAACACATCTTTGCAAAAGGGTTACGGCTACACGTGATTTCCGCGTCAGTTTTTGATTAGGTGAATTGTAAGGTCAGGCATGTACCGCATACCGTTCTGTACCCCTTACTCCAGTTACTGTAGCAAGCCAATAGACTCCGTCACTGATAACGTCCAGACGTGCTTCACTAATGAATTGTATAACAAAAACTTCCACATATATGATGTCTCCGCTTAGGTTATTTTTTATTGCCACCTTGAACGATTTTATGTCATTCTGTGCACTTTGTGTAGAAAACCATTTCCAGAGAGTCTCACGCGACAACGAGACGGCAGAATAAAACTTTGGCGGAAACAATTACTAAACGAAATCCCAAGATACCACATATTTTAGGAGAAAAGATATTGAGGTGTTAAGATCTAAGTGTTTTTTTTAAACATTATTATATTTAGAAGGTATTGGTTAATGCGGTTACATGCAAAGTAAACAAAAAATACTGACACCACAATGGCAACTTTAACTCAAAGAGTTTTACTCGAAAATTTTATAAATTAAAAAAAACAGATCATTAACACTTACCAATACGGTGTTAAACCCAAGTGTCTGAATTTTCAGATACTACAGTTTTGTTGGATTATTTATTAAACGGGTATTTGTGTAGAACAATTCGGCTTTAAGCTGTTCCGAGCTATGTCTAAGCCTCTATTGGTCTTTGGTGTCAATCGTACCTGGGCTAGTATCCGGCAAACTTCGGAGATAGACGAAGAAATCACTGAAGCGTGGAACGAAAGTCTCCGGCAAACTTCGAAGAAAAACGAAGAAATCACTGAAGCGTGAAACGAGTGAAAGGGAACTCTGAATGTATTTGAACACGCCATGTAGAAACACTTTGCAAATGATCTTGTCTCTGCCTGGGAGCGCCGTCACGACAACAGCACCTAGCCCTGCAATTCCGACGACGTAACCACTTGAGCTAACCGGGACAACCCCAAACAGGTTGATCGGATAGACGCGATATACGTTATCATTACTCCAAGACATTGGTTACGGGTTATTTTACTGAAAACAGTACTGACTATATGTACGGGGAGACTTTTTGCGGCCGCCACACTGTACAAATAGCGGTACTGTGAATTGATTTGACTGAGCCTGTTCATGCTCAATACTGGAAATGCATATTTAATGCCTACGCCAACTAGGCCCCCGTCAGCGCATCTCAATATTTACACAAGTAAACATAGCCTGTTTAGTTTTGTTACAGTTCAATATCTTCAGCCTCTCAACATCCGACAGGCAAATTACGTCAAAATAGAAACCGGATAAGTCTGCGAGGACCTCCAGGTTATATAGGTGTGACTATTTGCTGAACTTTGCCTTATGGTTGAAAATGGCATGTTAACTATAGATAATATAAGAACCTTGCCCTTGCGGCAATTAGCGAAATATTAATCATGATAAAAGTTCTTATGTGATAAATGTAGAACTTTCACGTGGAATTTATTTATATAAAATATTGTCCCGCAAGGGTAATAAAGACACGACTTCTGAAAAGGCATTGTGTCCTAGGCTTATTTGTCGGGAAATATTTTCTTTTTATTTGCTGATCGGCAAAAAGTCCACTGACGTCTTAAGAATATGGCTAAAAACGGAAACGCTGCGGGGACAAGAAACGACTTATGTAACACTTTGTTTAATTATCTAAGCACAAGTCCGACCGATCTTTTCAGTGACTAATTGGTTACTCGTCGTTGAATTTATATCAATACAAATTAACACAATGTCGTTTGGCAAGCGTATCCATTTTAAAGGCAACGTCTTTGTCAGCTTTTCGGTCATTATAAGTGTTTTCTTTACAAACAAGGGCTGCTCTTTATTTTGATGATAATCTTTAGCCTCGCTTTTATTTTTCGAGGTTCGATCCTTGTAATTTCGATCCTTGTTATTTCATTCGTAGAAAAATCAATAAGGCGGTGAGGAACGTAAGTGGGCGGGGCGAAGAGGAAGATCAAGAGGGCGGGGTGTAACGTCAATAGGGCGGAGATACTGGAACCCGTTGCTAAAATGTAACAAAACGCATTCACTTTTCATGTTCTTATTAACGTTTCTACCTACGATCTTGTTAAGAAACAATTATGGATTAAAACTGTTCAAGAATGTCACAATTCTTTATACTTCGTTTAAAAACTAAACTCTGTGGTTATGCAACACACAGAAGACAAAAACTAAGCTATAAAAACTCTGTCTGTGAACTCCGAAAAATACAATGTCAACCGAGTCCTTTTAGAAATTTTCCTGGAAAATTAAGGGAAAAGATAAAACATTACTGTTCTACTAGGAAGAAAAAAAGAAAATGAGAAAAAGACATTTATTTAAAAAATAAAACACGGATCTCCTAAATGCAAATAAATGAATTTTCGGTTAAAAAAAGTGAGCATAATTTTTAAACAAGAAAAATATTTAAAAAAAAAAGAATGTCACAAGGATTTTAAGGTCAATATGTGAAAAAGGTGCGATGAATCAGGCCTCAAAAATATAATACTGAGAATAGAAACCGGTCTTAAATCTCAAATATCTGATTGAGATTGAGATTTGAGACTGGTTTCAAAATCTCAGTTTTATAATCTTCAGCCCAGTTGCAGTTTTCTTCTGAGCATGATTTTTTATGGATTTCGTGTGAAAAAATAAATATCCGTAACAAAGCTACATTTATCTACTTGCTGTATTTAGTATTTTATTACCAAAAAAGTTATGATTTCTCTTATTGGACAACGAACCCGGGCATTTGCGTGTGAAGCGAGCATCAAATAAGACTAGTAATTCCAAAATTGCTAAAGAAGTAAATAAAATTAGCCGCGCATGTAAAAAAGGAAAGTTATTACTGTAAGGAGTTTAGGAAAATGTTAAAAATATACCACTTTCACTGTTGTTGTTTTTTTGAATACCGAGTATCTTCGAAAAGGGGCATGGGTCTGAGTCAGGGTCATGATAAACCACACCCCACTTGATGCCTCGCTGATAAAAAAGAGCACAACAGTGTATGATTTTTTGTCTCGCTGCCTAATTATTAAAATGCGTACTTCATTGGTTGAAAAACTAGGTCAAAAGTCAGCTGCCGAAAAAAAGTAGGCGTAATGAGATAGGACTAGAATCTACCTGGTACAAGTTAGCGTGGGCTGTAATAGCTTAGTTAATCCTAACAGGTTATTAAAACAGATTTGAAATAGATTCATTCAATCAAGTAAAATTTTGTTTTTATCCATGTTATGAAATTTTCTATTATTACCTTTTTGTACTTGTCTTCAGATTTTAAATTTTAAGCAGCTGGTACCAATACTTTCTGTTCAAACACGACTGCCATGTTATTTAAGACGATTGTGTTTTTGAATGCACAACTTAATGAATGAATTTTACGTGCGTACCGTCTGCATGATTATTGCAATTGCAAACTGGTGGTTGATTGGAAACCGACATGAGTTGATTCACAAGTGTTATTTTACAAAGAAAGTTTTCCTTGCCAAATGATAAAGACATTTACAATTCATTGAGACAACACAACACTAGAATGACGTAAACTTTGCAAACGGCGCGCTTGTCAAATACATAACGTAAAATCCGAAACTTCCGTAATCGTCTTTAAATTAGTATTGTTGTGAGTAGAACTCTTAATAACACAACCGTCATTTGAGCTGAAAGTACTGTAAAGAAACAGATGTAATGACTTTTCATTTCCCATATGAGTTCAAGAACATTCGCTTAATGACACATCAAAATATAATATGAGAAGGTCCCCGGACGCACACCTTGTTTATTCTACTGTTCCGTTTCTGTGATAATATCATAGAAACAATTCATTGTACACATTGTACACATGTACACATGATTAATGCTGTGAAAGCTTTTATAGAAAGTCGCTAGGGAACTTTAGTTATTACTACCAATATTCGTTCATTTTTTAATGAAATGATATATATTATCTCAAGCCACCAAGGATAAGTTATTATGCCCCCACAGAGTGGGAAGCATATGGAGTTGCACTCGTCCGTCCGTCTGTACCTTCGTCCTCCAAATCCTGTGGCATCAACTACTCCTTACCATCAGGGGATTTAGTTTAAACTTGCACAGATGATCAAGCAGGATCTGTGAATGATCATAAAGAAAGTTTTTTTTCCTGCTGCAATTTTTACTAGAGTTATGGCCCCTTTTTTGTTTTATTAAATGTTGTTGAAGCAGTGGTGGGGGCATCAGTGTCCGAGAACACATACTAGTTTTTGTTAGTATTCCTCCTTTTCGTACGTGCGTTTTCTTTCTTTATTGGGGGTATGAGTTCTGAATTGTACTTTCACAAACTAATGTGTGACATATTTGCACGGTTTTGTCACATAAGTTGTGAAAAATTCGAACGAATTCTTCACACATGTGACATATTGGTATGTGTGAAAAGTCCGGTTCAACATGTTAGCATCGTCATAATGAGATGACATTGCAATAACTCCGCTTTACTACTTTTTTTCTTCGGAACTCGGAACTTTTTTCCGACTAAGTTTTACGATATTCTACTAGGTCAAATAAAAGACCACACTAGGTATTTTATTGCTAAACATTTCGTGTGATTGCGAAATTAATAAAAATCAAAACGAAATAATTTCAATTTTGAACAGTAATAAAACTCCAGTAAAATGCCTGTGTTAGATTCAGTATGTAAGCTTCAAACCTCATTATTATAATTAAACGAGTTTTATAGATTTCGTGTGATGGCGCAATAAAACCAGACCTTAGCAAAATTTAGAACAGTTATTTTAAGATATTTTAATGTGAAGTGCATGAAAAATGTAGTAATGCACAGATGAGGCTTCTACTCTACACATTCTTGTATAGAAATGACTCTGTATAGTTCGCTGTTAGCCGCCTTTCACAGC
Source organism: Corbicula japonica (assembly GCA_038501625.1). Taxonomy (NCBI): domain Eukaryota; kingdom Metazoa; phylum Mollusca; class Bivalvia; order Venerida; family Cyrenidae; genus Corbicula; species Corbicula japonica. The sequence goes on from JAZAYU010000041.1 coordinate 3,595,015, forward strand.
TGTAACTCCCTTTTCAAATCAACGACACTTTATCATATCTGTGGCTCCTCCCACACAGCTATGATTCCAACTTCGCCATCTTCGCACTAATTGCTCTTTTACACAGCAGTGACAACTCCTTTACATGTATCGCTCATTTACACACATGAGGCTTTTAATACACTTATGGCCCGATGACACATCCTTGGCTCCTACACAGTCACAGTTAATATTTCTCCTTCTCAACTATGACTCGTTTCCTATAGCTTAGAATCCTTCAAAGTTATGGATCCTCTTTCATGAGTATATTTATAGTTCCTTCTTCACACTTAAAGCTCCATTACTCAGCTAAGACTCTACACAGCCGTGATTCCTTCTACACACATATCATTCAATAACACACCTTAGACTTCTACACAGCTGTCTTTCCCACTTCACACATAGCCCAACTACACAGCTTAGACTACTAAACAGCTGTGGTACCTCATTTGCACTTATGACTCAATTACACAGCTAAGAATCGTACACAGCTTCGATTCTTCCTTAACACTTATGGCCCAAGTACACAGCTAAGACTCCTTTATCGTCATCATCGTCCAAATGTAGACATCAACAAGGACTTACCTGTTGCTCGTAAACGTACTTGCATATCGAAACATTTCACCCCTGACATTTTTGTACTGCTGCAATATAACGTTAAAATATTAATCGAGAAAATCTCTGGACGCTCCCTGTTCTTAATGACATCTCTGTAATTTGTTTGTCAATCCACAATATGTTCCCATATGGCTTCTGTATTAATAACACAAGTGTCAGTCTATAGAAACTCACTAATCACATGTGCTGCTGACATATAAAGCAGTCAAAGCTTTTATGTTTGAGTGTGCTTTGCGGTTGTTCTTAGAAGTCTCCATTTAAGGCATAAACTTGACCTTCTTTGCGTTTTTGTTTTTATATTTCTGATTGATTAAGATGATGTTATTTGAACTAATTCAGGTTAACAGTTACGTGGGTCAAAAATAGCTTTCGAGAACTTTCGAAGCGTGTTCTTTGCAGTTTTTCTTATCCTTAAAAGCTTCCATTTTTAAGGTATGTGCTTGACCTACTTTACATTTTTGTTTTATTAGTTCTGATTTCTGCTTAATTAAGATGGCGCAATTTTAGTTAATTCTGGCTTAATGTTACATGGGTCCAAAATAGCTTTCGAGAACTTTTGAAGCATGTTCTTTGCCGTTTTTAAAGTCTCCATATGTAGGCATGAAATTGACCTCCTTTGCGTTTTCGTTTTCATATTTATTATGATTGATTATGATGCTTTATTGAATTAATTCTGGCTTACCTTGGTCCTAGTTATTTGACGTAAGGTTACGGTTAGTTCTTGCCTATTTGGTTGGCGTAAGGTTAAGGTTAGTCTTTGTCTAGTTGGTTCGACTAAGGTTACGGTTAGTCCTTGCCTAGTTGGTTGACGTAAGGTAACGGTTGGACCTTGCCTAGTTGATTGACATAAGGTTTCGGTTAGTCCTTGTCTAGTTGATTGACGTAAGATAACGGTTAGTCCTTGCCTAGTTGGTTGACGTAAGGTTTCGGTTAGATTGTTGATTGATAGCTACAGTTAGTCCTTTCTCGGTCGGAAATTAAGGTTTTGGTAAGCCCCTGTTTTCTTAAAAGTGGCAGAGTTAGAATTTTGTTCAAGTATTAACATTTTTCGCCAATGTTTGTCTGTCATAATCCACGCTCAAAGTACTCCCCATGTCATCAATAACAAATAAATAAGTAGAGCCATCTTGATTATCCTGTTTCAAGTAACACTATTTGGCATGTGCAAGTTTGTAATCAGCTGATTGCAAGTTATTTTGGGTAAGTCATTGATGTCGCTTTCATCTTCGATATACCGTCACATCATCAGTGGTCGTTATCATCCTCATCATCGCTTTTTGGCATGGTAAACTTAACGATCATAATCAATTATTCATTATTCATTATGTTTTTCAACATTAACAATATAAACAATAACAACAAGTGATGGGTGTTTATGACGTTATTAACATCTACATTATCATTTTAACCATAAGTTTTGACAGTCATTTCCATGTCAGTTTCTGTCAATATAACAACAGTCCATTAGAAATCTATTTTATTGTGGGCTGCTGCTTAGATGTTTTCTTCCTCCGAACCCTCCTCCTCCTCCTCATCATCATCATCATCAGCAGCAGCAGCAGCACTAGCAGCATCATCATATTCATCATTAACATCCTCATCATGATCATCGTCATCATCACCATCATCATCATCATTATCATCGTCTTCATCATCATCATCATCATTACAATCATCATTACCATCATCATTATCATCATCATCGTCATCATCATCATTATCCTTGTCGTCTTCGTCATCTTCTTCTCCGTGGTTTCGTCGTCTTCAACTTCATCTTCTTTTTCGTCGTCGTCTTCGTAATATTCCTCGTTATATCACTTACCTTTCATCGTCCTTTTGTGTTATCTGCCTACCAACAACTCATCATTCCCCCTTTATCTTCCTTCTGTGTCTTCTGCAACCTTTACTTTTCATAACAAGAAATTTTCATAGCAAAAAGTACCAACAGAATCTACATGTACGCACTTGGAGATTCTAAATATAAATAACTTTTCCTTCTCTTAAATAGCACAGAGATTTTTATTATTTTTTTAGCTCACCTGTCACGAAGTGACAAGGTGAGCTTTTGTGACCGCCTGATGTCCGTCGTCCGTCGTGCGTCGTGCGTCGTGCGTCGTCAACAATTGCTTCAATCGACTTCTTCTTTGAAACGGCTTGGCCAATTTTGATGAAACTTCACAGGAATAATGCTTAGATGATGCCCTTTCAAAATTGTTCAAAAACTGGAATTCCAAGCAGAACTCTGGTTGCCATGGCAACCTAAAGGGAAAACTTTAAAAATCTTCTTCTCTGAAACCACAAGGCATAGAGCTTAGATATTTGGCATTTAGCACCCTCTAGTGGAACTCTACAAAGATTGTTCAAATTATTTCCCTGGGGTCAAAGTTGGCCCCGCCCCAGGGGTCATTTCATTTAACATAGACTTATATAGGAACAACTTAAAAATCTTCTTGTCTGAAACCACAAGGCCTAGAGCTTAGATATTTGGCATTTAGCACCCTCTAGTGGAACTCTACAAAGATTGTTCAAATTATTTCCCTGGGGTCAAAATTGGCCCCGCCCCAGGGGTCACTTCATTTTACATAGACTTATATAGGAAAAACTTTAAAAATCTTCTTGTCTGAAACCACAAGGCCTAGAGCTTAGATATTTGGCATTTAGCACCCTCTAGTGGAACACTACAAAGATTGTTCAAATTATTTCCCTGGGGTCAAAATTGGCCCCGCCCAGGGGTCACTTCATTTTGCAGACTTATATAGGAAAAACTTAAAAAATCTTCTTGTCTGAAACCACAAGGCCTAGAGCTTAGATATTTGGCATTTAGCACCCTCTAGCGGAACTCTACAAAGATTGTTCAAATTATTTCCCTAGGGTCAAAATTGGCCCCGCCCCAGGGGTCACTTCATTTTACATAGACTTATATGGGAAAAACTTTAAAAATCTTCTTGTCTGAAACCACAAGGCATAGAGCTTAGATATTTGGCATTTAGCATCCTCTAGTGGAACTCTACAAAGATAGTTCAAATTATTTCCCTGGGGTCAAAATCGGCCCCGCCCCAGGGGTCACTATTTTATATAGACTTATATAGGAAAAACTTTAAAAATCTTCTTGTCTAAAACCACAAGGCCTAGAGCTTAGATATTTGGCATTTAGCATCCTCTAGTGGAACTCTACAAAGATTGTTCAAATTATTTCCCTGGGGTCAAAATTGGCCCTGCCCCAGGGGTCACTTCATTTTGCATAGACTTATATAGGAAAAACTTTTAAAATCTTCTTGTCGAAACCACAAGGCCTAGAGCTTAGATATTTGGCATTTAGCACCCTCTAGTGGAACTCTTCAAAGATTGTTCAAATTATTTCCCTGGGGTCAAAATTGGCCCCGCCCCAGGGGTCACTTCATTTTATAAAGACTTATATAGGAAAAACTTTAAAAATCTTCTTGTCTGAAACCACAAGGCCTAGAGCTTGGATATTTGGCATTTAGCATCCTCTAGTGGAACTTTACAAAGATTGTTCAAATTATTTCCCTGGGGTCAAAATCGGCCCCGCCCCAGGGGTCACTATTTTATATAGACTTGTATTGGAAAAACTTTAAAAATCTTCTTGTCTAAAACCACAAGGCCTAGAGCTTAGATATTTGGCATTTAGCATCCTCTAGTGGAACTCTACAAAGATTGTTCAAATTATTTCCCTGGGGTCAAAATTGGCCCTGCCCCAGGGGTCACTTCATTTTGCATAGACTTATATAGGAAAAACTTTAAAAATCTTCTTGTCTGAAACCACAAGGCCTAGAGCTTAGATATTTGGCATTTAGCACCCTCTAGTGGAACTCTTCAAAGATTGTTCAAATTATTTCCCTGGGGTCAAAATTGGCCCCGCCCCAGGGGTCACTTCATTTTATATAGACTTATATAGGAAAAACTTTAAAAATCTTCTTGTCTGAAACCACAAGGCCTAGAGCTTGGATATTTGGCATTTAGCATCCTCTAGTGGAACTCTACAAAGATTGTTCAAATTATTTCCCTGGGGTCAAAATTGGCCCCGCCCCAGGGGTCACTTCATTTTACATAGACTTGTATAGGAAAAACTTTAAAAATCTTCTTGTCTGAAACCACAAGGCCTAGAGCTTAGATATTTGGCATTTAGCATCCTCTAGTGGAACTCTACAAAGATTGTTCAAATTATTTCCCTGGGGTTAAAATTGGCCCCGCCCCAGGGGTCACTTCATTTTACATAGATTTATATAGGAAATCTTTAAAAAGCTTCTTCTCACAAACCACAATGCGTACAGCTTAGATATTTTGAAAGTAGCATTGTCTAATGGATGTCTACCAAGTTTGTTCAAATTATGTCCCCTGGGCAAAAATCTGCCACGCCCTAGGGTTCTCTTGGTTTACATATAGTTATATAGGAAAAACATGAAAAATCATTTTTCTCCAAAACTAATAGGACTAGATCTTAGATATTTGGTGCTGAGTATTGTGTAGAGACCCTTTATCAACTTTGTTTAAAAGTTGGCCGTGGGGTCAAAATTGTCCCCGCCCCGGGGGCCCTTAATATGTTAAAAGGAAAACTTTAAAAATCTTCCTACTGGAAACCTCAATGCCTAAAGCTTAGATATTTGGTATGTAGCATTGTCTAGTGGATGTCTACCAAGTTTGTTCAAATTATGTCCCCTGGGCCAAATTGCCGACGCCCCAGGGTTCTCTTAGTTAACATTGATTTATATAGGAAAACATGAAAAATCATTTTTCTCCGAAACTAATAGGACTAGACCTTAGATATTTGGTGTTGAGTATTGTGAAGAGACCCTTTACCAACATTGTTTAAATGTTGGCCCTGGGGTCAATATTGGCCCCGCCCCGGGGTCCCTTAATATGTAAAAAAGGCAATGTTTAAAAATCTTCTTACTGGAAACCAAAATTGGCCACGCCCCAGGGTTCTCTTAGTTTACATTGATTTATATAGGAAAACATAAATAATAATTTTTCTCTGAAACTAATGTTACTAGACCTTAGATATTTCGTGTTGAGTATTGTGAAGAGACCCTTTACCAGCATTATTTAAATGTAGGCCCTGGGTTAAAGCTGAGAGTACTTTTGTACTTAGGTGAGCGATATAGGGCCATCATGGCCCTCTTGTTTAAAGATGAATGACGATGACTTCTGAATATGAGGAGCCAAAGCTGTGTGAGAGTCTAAGAGAAGCCATGGGGATTCAAAATTGTAAAGTACTGTAAAGAACAAATAAACCAACGCAAAAAAACAAATGAAAAAAAACGGTGATCTTTTGATAACAATCTGTTGTTATATACTCGCTGGGCTGGATTTTGTCAGAGATTTGCAGATTCGCAAATGCGGCTTAATCTGACTTTATTGCCAATATGGCGGCTTTGATGAGATTCCGGCGGATCAAATCAAAGACCACACACTCTAGGAATTTCCTGAATATGTTTCTCCTATATATTTCATGCGACTTCGAAATAAAAAAAGACCGAATCGGAATCTAATTTCATTCAGCCTTAAACTAAATCTACCAGAGTTCAATAAAACTGAGAAGAATTTGCTGCGAACCAAATAACTTAAGAGGATTCAGGAGGATTCGGCTAATTAGCTGTATGTTATTGACATTGGTACTTGTTCACAGCCGTTGCTTCTTTTACACAGTTATGTGTTAATCCACTCTACATAGCCCTTGCTTCTGCTACACGAATATGTGAAAACTCTACACAGCCGTTGCTTCTCTTACACAAATATGTGGCAACTTTACACCGCATATGTTGCATTTTTACAGCGGTTACTTTTCCAACACAAATGTGGCACCCTCCTTTACAACCTTGGCACCTTGAACAAAATTTAGGCTGCTCCTATTCAACCTTGGTTTCTCTGACATGTACACTGGTTTGGTTCCTCTTATTCAACCTGGCATAATTCTTAAACAGTTTGGTTCCTTTATACAACCTGGGCACAGCTTTGGCACAGCTTATTCACATAGGCTAATCCTACACTGGCTTGGTTCTTCCTAACAAACTTGACGGATCCTCCTTCACATGTCTAGGGTCCTTATATATAACCAGGACCTACACTGGTTTGCCTCATCCTATACAAACTTTACGGATCCTCCTACAAATGTGAAGGAGGATCCGCCAAGCCAGTGTAGGTCCGGGTTCTATAGAAGGACCCTAGACATGTCTAGCACGTGTCCAGGGTCCTTCTAGATATGGACATACACTGGTTTGGCTCCTCCTTTAACACGTGAGCGGCTCCTTTATTGCTTTGTTCAGCATTAATTGCTGGTTGACCGATTTCTGTTGTATTCATTATTAATGTATCAGATATACTTCTTATTGTTAAAGAATATGACCTTTCTTTTTAATGGGAAAATTGATTCTTAGACGTGGTCTTTTCAGAACTGAACAAGTTATCAGAACAAATATATCATCATCTTCGTGATATTAACAATTCGTGATATTAACAATTTGAGGTCAGTTGATTGCATGCGAAGGTCATTAATTGCTGGTTATTTTCGTGGAGACTCGAAGAATTACAATCAAATACTGTTTATTCTGACTTTATTGTCAACTTCTCAGCTTTTATGAGATTCCGCTGATAGAAAACAAGACAACTACTTTATTACTATTCTGGAAATATTTAATTCTACAAATAGCATGCAAATGTGAAATAAAGACCGAAACAATATCTTATTTCACTTGAAAATTATTCAAACCATCCTTAAATAATTTCTGAACTTCAATAAATAAAAAATCAATGTTAATTTTGTTTCAGTTTTTTTCTTCGAACCACATAGTTAATGCATATTAACATAGTTTAGGAATGTGAACTGTGATACAGTTATACATGTAGCCCTTTTCGTATGTGACCATTTAAGGTGTTGCTCCTTTCTTCATTGGTATGCCGTAGACAAAAAGAAAAATATCAAAATCTCTCAAACGGAAAAATGCAGTTCCATCAAACTTTGCACAAATCAGTGTTATTAGTGTATGATTGTTTATTTTACATACATTAAAAAACGGTTAGAGCAGTCAAGAAAACTAGTTAGACATAAAAAAAATCTAAAATTTTCTTAACGTATGTTAAATGAACATACTTTAATAACATTAATTTGTGCAAAGTGTATTGAACTGCATTTTGACGTTTGAGAAATGTTGATATTTTTTCTGTTTATCTATGGCATAGCAATGACGAAAGAAGCAACACCTTAAAACCACTGTCACCGGTAACAACAATACTTGTTGTCAAAAATACGGTTTTATCCATTAGAACAGTTATCATTATTACCATGTCTACGTTGTCATTCATGTATAGACACGATTTGAAATATAACTGATTATGGACAAGTAGACAGTCACGTGATACTTTGTTTATATAAGCAATTGAGATTTTATTGCATGCTTTTGCGAGTTGAAATATTTTTCCAGTGAGTAATTCTCATAAAAGGAACATCACTACTGTAGTAACATTTAATTTCGCGGGGACGAAATTTGGCGCAAAACCCGTAAATAACAAATTCGCGGGGGCATAAATTCGCACAACTGTATTTTTCTGTAAAAAAAACACTGTTAAATGGTTTTATTTCGGTGGGGTTGAATTTCGCGGTCTTGCCGTAGCGCGAAATACGCGAAAATTAAACCCGTGCGAAATAAAATTAATTAAAGGTATATTAAACTTTGTTGATGAATGTTGATTTATATTTTTTCTGTCACGTGACAGTCTTGTTATCGTTCGCGTTCAATACAGAAGGATTTCTTATTTACGTCCTTGGAATTATTTATGTGCAGTGTGACCCAGGATTATTATTAACAAATACAAGAGTGGTAATAATAGCATATTACAGGAAATTAAATGCTGATGTCCATTTAAAAGAAGCCTTTTCAGAGAAGGAAAGATGGACGCGGAACAAAAATGGCTTCCTCTTAAAGTATTTTGATCAGACGCTTTATGTTACTGGAATTTTCCCAGAAACTTAGTTAATTACAATAAAAATGAATGATTATTTTTATTTTATTGCCATTATAACTGATTTTATGAGGTTTATGCGGATGAAATGTAAGACTGCACATTTAATGACTTCTAGGAATTAGCTACCTAAAAATCTCGTGCGACAACGAGATTAACAAAAATAATAAAAAAACTGACCATATTGCTAGGAAAATTCAATCAGTTGAGTCACGGAACTAAGTTTAAAGGTAGGCACTTTAAGTGCACTTCATTCAATTGAGACATAAATCTTTTTTAAGTAGTTAGGTATACGCCAGGTGCACTTGACTTCGAGGTAACCGAGTGCACTCCATGCGAACATTGTGTTGAATTGTGGCGACATGTGTGACAATCCCCAACTAATTAAGAATCAAAGCATTGAAAGTACAGAGAGGTCGGCATACCTACTGTCAGGACTTTTGAAAATTGGAACTACTTTATCGGCGGTTCTTAGGCCTGCAGTTTGTTACTATTATTAGACCAATTCAGACTGTCAAGAGTAAAAAAAAACTGATAACTCTGGGTCTGCTGACCCCAAAACTGTAAATTTAACTTAATTTATGTCGAAGATTGTGATTATAATTAAGTGATTCTCTAACGAGTTGATGTGTCATCACCGCTCTTCAACAAAATATAAAAGCAAAACAGAAATGTTTATTTTGCTAGTAGAATATTGTATGTGTAGTTGCTTTTATTTTCAGATGGACACGGATGCAATGCTAAGTGATATGCAAAAATGTCAATTTATTTAATAACAGTTACTGTCAGCATGTTTATTTGCAGCGCATTAAAAGAATTATTCCAGTTAAATTCTACAACATTGCATTAATTTGGCTTTTGTCACACCACATTATCCCTGGACATTCACCATGCTCATTGACCTTTAGTTTCTGTCTTTGTTGATCAGATTAATGTCCCCCACACGGATTTTCCAATTCTGTTTGGTATAAATACGTACGTTTGTTCAAGGTTAATGTTTTAAGGTTAATGTAAAGCTGGTATTCCAAATGGGCCTAAGAAGTAATAAGCTTAGCATCTGCTGATGTTCTGGTCTCTAATCTACATGATACATGATGATACATGATTTATGTCCCCGATCACGGACGACCGGGAATATACAGTGATCGGTCCAGATGTCCGTCCCTCTGTCACAAATCTGGCTTCAGAAGCAGATCTAAGAAACCATCCAGGGATTTCAAACACACCTTAACACACCTGTTCATCTTAAGAACAAGTGCCCTACCTGAAATGCCATATCAAACTTGGGGATTAAAGGTCAAAATATGACAATAATCTAGTTTCTGGAGTATAAGTTGGCACCCCCACAAGGGATTTAAACCAAACATCATAATTCAAGTGTTCACGTTTATTTTGCGGAGTGTCGCGTCCAAGAAGCATGACCTACCTCAACGACTAAAGTCACAGGATTCAAAGTTCAAAATTTAGGCAATTTCCAGTATCAGTGGCATAACTCCATAACTTTGAAATTGCATTATGTGATCTCATCCAAATTTCACAACCATGTTAACCAGAATGATGATGATGACGATGACGATGACGACGACGACGAAGATAAATCTTGAATTACCGTAAATATGTATTTTAGAATAAATGTAAAACATAAATCTTGAATTACCTTAAATGGAATTTCTAAAGAGAAAATGAAATGCATCGCGCCTACGCAGCAGAAAGCATCCTCACTAAATCTGACAGTTACTTTGTTATATGCACTTGCGGTTGATATATTACATACACATACATCTGCATATTGCTTTATTGAGAATATTTCCATTCATTTTTATTTCTTCTTAGAGGTCACCTTACTGAAAAAAGAAATTCCTTCAACTGACTTTTCTTGTACTTGGAAATACATGTTTGTACGTACATGATGTATATTTAATTCCATTTTTTATGTTGGGTGATCTTTCATTAACTGCTGTTCTTAGTGCCTACATATCAAAATTGGGATTAGATCATTTAAATTCTTTAGTTAAACTATTTATTATATAAACTTTAATGTGATACCAAATATTAAGGCATTAAAAAGCAGTAAAAATCAACGGAAACAAGGTGCACACTTTCTTTTTGGAATAGGATTAGTTGGAGAAGTTGCACAGAATACTTCATTAAGACCTAAATCGGTGAATCGTTTGTTGGCGTAATTCTTTGTTAAATTACAAAATTACAAATCCCTTTAGCCGGACATTAGGCCTGATTACAGTATTAAATGTCAGAGACTAGCCGAGGAGTTGTCCGAAGTTTTAGGTTTCTTTATTAATCAGTAGTTAAGAATAAATTTTATTCGTTCAAAGTTGACCAAAAAAATTAAGACGACCAACAGGCTCGTATCATAGGTTTCTCGGTAGGGGATTCGTTTTTTTTTGGGGGGGGGGGGGGGGGGGGGGGGGCTGGGGGGGGGGCGGGGCAGTCTTGGGATAGTTTACAGTATATTTCCAACTCCATCGCCGAAATCCCATGAAAATTACGAATACCTCCCAAAAATAAAAAGGAGGTTCGAGCAAACACACTGTGGATTCGCACCTGACCAAAAATTAATGATGCTCATATTGTAATATGTCGTCATTACCGTTGTCGTCATTATCGTTGTCGTCATTATCATTGTCGTCATCATAATAAACATAATCATTAACTGTTTTAATGCTCCTTTAATAATTTTGAAATCGTAATGATTACGTGTATTTTTCATAATTTGTCATTTATTGGTAATACTATCAACAAAAACAGCAACAAGTATTAAGTCAACAGACACTAACATCAGCTTTGCTTTAGTCGTCAAGTTTTCTCTTATTTTCATCCCAAAAATTATGATCAGCATCACCTTGTCCCTTAGTTCAACTAGCCCCATTAGCACCACCACTGTCAACCCTGCAATTACTGCAAGCATCATCACTGCCACCAGCACCACTACCACTGCCGCCATCAACATCATCACTACCACTCACAACCGCAACCACCACCCTCATTACACAAATGCCACCACCGTCGCCAACACCACAGCCACAAGCATCACAACTACCAAGACAGCCAACAACACTTACCACTGCCACCACCACCACTAACAACACCCATCACTTCTACCAGCACCACGACCAACCAAAAAATTCACCACCAACAACAACAGCAACGACACAGTCAAAAACAAAAAAACAAAACAAATTGAACACCATTAGCATCAAGAATCAACCAACCACCTCTTCCACCACCTTCATCATCATCATCATCATCATCATCATCATCATCATCATCATCATCATCATCATCATCATCATCGTCGTCGTAGTCGTCGTCATCATCATTATCATGTCTTTATTTCTTTTTACAGCGATTTGATGATCTGAACACAAAAATACTGATATGTTCATTTCTTCTATAACGTTGGCATTTATTCATTTTTCTATTGGCATTGCTCGTGACGACAATCATTCATTGTAATGTGATAATGGAAACCTAATTAACAAGTTATTTTCGGCCAATTCAAAGCCGAACCAATATAGCATCGAATAAGAGACATTAAACAAATGTTCGGTCGTGTTTATAAGATGCCATTGTCATATATTCTTGAATTTTTTTCTTGGAGAATTTCAATCTAATGCAGCTTATTCTGTCTATGTTGCCAATATGGCAGATTTTATTTTATGAGATTCCGGCAGATCAAATTCAAGATCACACACTTTATGACTATTCCAGAAAATCTCATGAAATCTCGTGTGATTACGATACAAAAAAGAGTCCCAAAAAATCTAATTTCGCTAAGCTAATTTGATATTTAAACACACGAAACTCTCTTCTTTCAATCTAAAAACGAAATTATGTGGTAAATTTATATTGTTACGAACACTTGACACCCAACCTCATTACACCAATGCTACCACCACCACACACAACCACCATCATCATCATCATCATCGTCATCATCATCATCATCATCATCATCATCATCATCATTACTTTTCATTCCCCCTTTAAGCGATTTGTTAATCTGAACAAAACACATCATGTTTATTGTTGCTGTTAGGTTGATATATATTCATTTTTCTATTGGCATCGCTCGTTACGACAATCATTCATTGATTGTAATGTGAAAATGGAAACCTAATAAACAAGCTATTTTCGGCCCATTCAAAGCCGAACCAATATAGCATCGAATTAGAGACATTAAACAATTGTTCGGTCGTGTTAATAATTATAAATCATTGGATTTTTTTTCTTAGAGAATTTCAATCCAATGCAGCTTATTCTGTCTATGTTGCCAACATGGCAGATTTTATTTTATGAGATTCCGGCAGATCAAATTCAAGATCACAAATTAATGATAATTCCTGAAAATCTCGTGTGATTGCGATACAAAAAGAGTCCCAAAAACCAAAAATCTTATTACGCTAAGCTAATTTGATAATTAAACACACGAAACTCTACTTTCAATCTAAAAACGAAATTATGTGGTAAATTTATGTTGTTTGCTGCGAACTTAACAATGATAGCAAGTGATCTGTGAGATATCTAATAGAAAGTTAACACTTTTACCAATGGCATAGCTTTTACATTGATGACATTGAACCAAAAGGTATCGCATATTAATAGCACTGGTGTATTCTTAAAATTTCGAGTAACACTGTCTAATATGGGTTTTTCAACTGCCAAAATTTAAAGGCTCAATATTTGATAGAAACAAAAGAATCAACCGGAAAAACTGGATATAATTTCTTTACAGCCAATAGGAAAACATGTTAAAGGTTGTCTAACATTTTATTCGCGTCAGTTAAAATTTAATTTACTTAGAAACTAGTTTTTCTTTTTTCCTTTATGACACTCTACTGTTTGCTTGTGAATCGATTCGATTCTGTTCAACGAACGAGTTTGCCAATTTCAATTGTGTCATGCAAACGGTGAATATGTAAATTTCGATTGTGTCATACAACGGTGAACATGTAAATTTCAATTGTGTCATGCAAACGGTAAACATGTAAAATACGATTATGTCAAGCAAACGGTGAACATGTAAAATTCGATTGTGTCATGCAAACGGTGAACATTTAAATATCGATTGTGTCATGCAAACGGTGAACATGTAAAATTCGATTGTGTCATGCAAAAGGTGAACATGTAAAATTCGGTTGTGTCATGCAAACGGTGAACATTTAAAATTCGATTGTGTCATGCAAACGGTGAACATGTAAAATTCGATTGTGTCATGCAAACGGTGAACATGTAAATTTCATTATTTTACGAAAGCGAAAACCACTGCAATCGTCTTTAATACTGTTAATTTTTCGTCTTCCATCCAGGTAGAGGCAATATCATTTGAAACTTAAGTGTCCCCTTGACATATATTTTCAGATCAGCTTGGAGTATGCTGCATCCTGCTATCCCCGCCGTAATCTGTGGGCTCGCCTCCGTGGGCATTGTCATCACCGCAGTACTATTATGTCGTCATCTCAAGAAACGACGTCACCGGATGTGCATTCCTAACTGCGGATATGACGCCATTGGGGACTGCAAACCTCCATCGCTGATGTCTGTGTCGTCTACATCACAGGTGGGGCATAAAGTATTTACAGAGTTCAGATCTGCATATCAAGCGAGATATACCGTATAATGGGTTTTTTTCGCGAGCATAATATTTTCGCTATTTTCGCGACCGTCGTGAATACGCGAAAATAACACACGCCAAAAATTCCCTACTTTATTTTCGCGAAGTGCACTATATTGTAAGACTGCACGGTAGGCTTGATTAAAACTGAAGTTGCTTTTTCTTTATGTTCTGGGTTAATCGAGTATATCTCATAGTGCACAAATTAACTAAACGCTTTGGACAGAGTAGATAGTTACCGATACAGCTAAATGTTCGGGAGTCGAAAACATTGGTATTGATGACAAGCGTGGGGATAATTTCATACTTTCAAAATTTGCTGCGTATGCTATGCTTTACAAACAATGCATATTAGCGTTACATAATAAGTTGTTTGAAAATGCTTTATATTCGCCCCAGCGGGCTAAAGGTTAATTAGCGCTTCATTAGGTCTATATTTGCGGTGGTCACGGATATTATTCCGTCGATAAAAACATTAACACCATTGTTATTAAAACGGATGTCAATTATGCTACAGGCAATTTGGTTTATAACAGTTTGATAAAATACCACTGTTAAATGCACATTTTTCACATAATAGCAAACACTTCTTCTAATAATACTTAGTTTTTACAAGCACATACCGCCGGTACCGGATTACAAGAAATATAGCAATATGAATGCACTGCAGCAGTAAAAACGCGAAAATTAATTTCTGCGGGCGCAAATTCGCTAAAATTAAAACCGCTAAAATAAAAATTATGGCAAAATCGCGAAAATTTTCGATCGCAAAAATAACCCATTATACGGTAATCTTCTTTTGATCTTATTCGGTAAGATGGTTGACCCTCTAACGGAAGGGTTTAGTGAGCTAGCAAAAAATTGTGCGACAAAATATTCATAGTGTTTTATTACTCCGAAGGGAGGCATATAGAAATCGCACTGTCCGTCCGTCATCAATCCAGTAAAATATTGTTCCTGCTTCATCTCCAAAATGGATTTGGAAATTTCATTGAAACTATAGATATGTGTTTATCACTAAGCCTGGTTGTGCGTATCGTCACGAGTTTGCGTTTGGATTATTTTTGCTAGAGTTACGGGCCCTTTTTCATATTACTATAACTCCTATATTTCTTGAGGTATTTACTTGAAACTATAGATATGTATTTTTCACTAAGCCTGGTTGTGCGTATCGTCACGAGTTTGCGTTTGGATACTTTTTGCTAGAGTTACGGGCCCTTTTTCATATTACTATAACTCCTATATTTCTTGAGGTATTTACTTGAAACTTCAGATTCCTTATCACCAACATCGTTCCTTATCATCACTCTAACAATCAAATTTCTAGGATAGTCTCACCTTTCAACTTAGAATTGCCCTAACCGATGTCATGCAGTGATGATAACGTATATCAGGGCTATCCGATCAATCTTTTTTGGGGTTGTCCCGGATAACGTTGTTGGAATGACTTGGCTAGGCGCTTTCGCCGTGACAGTGCGGGTTCGCTACCCAGTAGAGGCAATATCATTTAATATTTACAATAGCGCTATTTGTGCTTTATGTCGGCCGTTAAAAAGTGTCTTCGTACATACTTCCCTTACTGTTATCAGTAAAAAAGTTAATCAGTCACCGACGTCATGCAGTGTTGATACCGTATATCGGGGCTATCCGATCAACCTTATTTGGGATTTGTCCCGGCTAACTTAGCCGATTGCATTGTCGGAACTACATGGCTATGTGCTGTCGCCGTGAGGTCGCGGGTCCTCAGTATTGCAATAATATTTAAAAATTGTAATATTCTACTATGACTTGTTTATTACTTGAGGGATTCACTTCAGATTTCAAACATATGATCCTTATTAATAATAGGCACGCCACGGGAAAAGGTACCTTCGGGCAGTTGACGTCAATCCTTGAAACGACGTCATAAAGTTGAGCAGACGACATTATAATACTCGTATTATAAATATCACATCCCATTGGGGGAAACAGTACGAAATGTTAACCCGAGAGAAGTAATGTCAACCGATTCGTTAGCCGAGGTTGACATTACCTTCTCAAGGGTTAACATTTCGTACTGTTTCCCCCAATGGGATGTGATATTTATTTTATTACACCGAACATTTGGTTTTTTAGAGATCTTGACTATGACCAAATTTCGTTTGGGAACAAAATCAAGCGCCGGAAGTCCAAAATCAATAATGCTCAATAAGCGGCTACAAGTAATGATCAAAATGCGTTTATCTCCCTTGTTCAATAACGCATGCGTAGAAGTTAATTTGTAATCGGATTTCCAAGATATTTATTTTTAGATCCACGCGAGGGTGACATGATGCTGTCGCATATGTGACAGTAGCGATTTTCTCCCTGTGACGTCACATTACGCTATATAGTAAACTAATCACGTGAGGTGTAATATAATTATTATGCAATTCGCGGTATAAATACCATTTTATTGTCAAAATGTGTAATAAAATCACTGTTTTTTTATGAGCAAATAATAGAAATTTGAAAGTTCTTTCTAAATATAGTAACAACAAAATTGGCACAAAAAATGACCGAAGGTACCTTTTCCCGTGGCGTGCCTCATTTTTAATTTTTGTGAAAACATAACAGTTGTAACATTATATTTCGCGGAGGTGAATTTTCGCGTATTTCTCGAGGTAGAGAAAATCAAACCCTAGCGAATTCATAGCATCTGGTAGATCTATTATGACATATAATATAACTGTGCGATATTTTGCCCGTGCGAAAATTTTATTTCTTTTGCGCGAAATTTATTGATACCGAAGAAATTAAAATTAACGAATGCTTCGACTCTGCAACGTTTCCATCATTTGGTTCGGAACGTCTTTTAATTAAACTTTTATGTCCATGCGAAACGCACACGAAAGAAAACGTCTTATACTGTTTAGTTTTTCAGTAATTTTCTTAAATAAAACTAATGGAATACCAACTTATCAGCATGTTCTTAACAGAATATCCAGAAAACGTGTTACTACGTTAAACAGTTAATTACAAACAACTCAATTGATCCTAATACGCTCATGGCTGCTGAAACTTTGTATATAAAATATTCTAGCACACATCGTTTTTATGGTGTAAGATGTACTTATATGGATCTACGGACGGGTTTAATTACTCGAAACAGCTGCGACACATGTTGCTTGAGACCTTTCAAACACGTCCTGATAAGATCGCCGATGTATAGCATGGATATAGTCGGATATGGGAATTTGCCTAAATAAGCTGTTCTACCATGGTACGGATAGAATAGTGCACGGCGGATACAGGATACCGGATAATAGGAAAACCGTCTGTAAAATTTCGGTAATCAACTTCACATGTTAACGTTTAATCATCTAAATTAATTTAATGAAATCAACTTTCTTTGAATTTAAGCTTTTCCGTTCGTTTATTAAATGATGTTTTATAGTGGTGTATTGTTTAGTGACTAGCGAACAATGTAGACCCGCACCAGGCTTGGCTGATCTGGATCTACACTGGTCGCAAAGGTGAATGACGCTTGGTGTTCAATTTAAAAGTTAAATAATTTGGGTTTAAGGTCATAAAACAAATATTAGATACAGTCTCAAAACCCTTGGTTTGATTTGATTGGTTCATTTAGAGAGGAGTCTAAATTTCAAATAATCAACTGCATGAGATGTGTGACTGGTTTTCAATCTTAGCACATCTACATGTAATTCTTCGTATTTCTATTCACAAGCATTTAAGATAGAAAACTTCAGATTTTGATAGCTATTAAAAATACGTTGTATGTAGGCGACAAAATAACAATTCGATATGTGTTTCTTGGTTAAAAATTGATATGTTTACACTATGCTCTCTGTCTCTCGGACAATAAACATATTGAAAATCACCGTTAAAGAAACTTCAGTTTCTTGTACATACATGTACAAATACCATCAAATTATTTTCGTCACCAAGTTGTTATTAACGGAAACAACAATCGATCTATATTCTAAACAATTCATGTTAATTAAGTCCGTTTCAACTTTTGGACTAAGTTTAGATACCTGTGGTTATTCTTTTGAGGAATAAAAACTTTTAGTTGTTCGCTTACTGATCCTGGCATTGCTTACCCCATGTACCAATCTCACTGGATCTTGTCCAACTTATCAAGTATTATAACTGAATATAGATAGGTAGACAGATACGCGATACCATGTTAATATAACGAAGAATGGTTTTATGGCAGATATGCAAGAATCAGATATTTGTCCAGTGATCAATTCTCAGTCGGTAACGTTGTCATAATTGCACAGCTAGGTTCTGTCGACGTGAAGGTACTGGTTCGCTCGCCAGCAGAGGCAATATCATCAAGAGAATATTGCGATAAAACATTTTTGCAGACAAAGAATATTTAAATTAGCTTGTCTATCACGTGACTGTCTAGTTATCGATAACGTACTATAGTTCGGAACACAATATGTTTTGTATCGTTATCAATAACAGTGTTGCTAGTTAACGTAAATCAATGTTGACATTTCATGGTCTAAAAAAGAAACATTGATTTTCGATTTGTCTGATAAGTGAAGACCGGCGGGTAATTGTTCAAAAGTCGACCTTGTCAGGCTAAATGTAGCCTGTACATTATAATCACATTATGGGGACATTATTTATATTAAAATCGTAGACAAGACAAGGCGTGAAATGTATTTTATTTCGTGACAGTAAGGTACTTTAAAGCCTGACTGGCATGTAGTTGTTCTTCAATTTAACCAGGAATATAAAACTAAGACTGGAGATCAGTCTCAAATCTCAAGAATCTGTTTGGCTGAAATGGCGTCTAGCCGTCATTTCAGCCAATTAAAAAGAGATTTGAGACTGACTGGTCTCAAAAATATAGTTTTATGATAATGGGCACAGGTTTCAAAGATATGATCAAATGTTACTGAAATCAACAAAAACCTTCATTTTTACAGCCTTTGCCTGCTGCAGTAAAACCTTTCTGTAAAGACCACCTATAGGACGGGACAAAAGTGGTCTAATAGTGGAGTGGTCTTAACAAATTCTTGGATAGAAAATAGGGCAAAATTGCTAACATGGACATTTAAATAGTGGTCTTTTTATTGGGGTGGCCTTATTTTTGGAGTGGTCTTTAATAGGGGTTTTACTTTACAGTCAAAACCTCTGCTTAATTTTACTTGTAAACAAAGATCACATGTGGATAAAGACCACATTTTATTTGTCAAACTGAATGATTTAAGGAACAAACTCACCTCTTAACAATGACCACCTGTATTTAAAGACCACTTATTGGTTTTCCTTGAAAGTTAACATTTCATGAGTCGTAAAACAGGTTTGACCGAGTTTAACTGTTTTAGTTTTCACTGAAACTGAAAAGGGACATACATATTGAGGATATCAAATCCTTTATTATTCGTATTTAATTAAAACATTTAAGTTATGAAGATTTCTTATCTATAAAAACGACATATAACTAAACAACGTGTTTGTATTCGGATATCCGGATATCCGTTCGGATCCTTCAGCGGATATCCGGATCCCAAAATCGATATCCGTTGACATCCCTAGTTTTAGAGCTAAAATACAACAAGAAGACTGCACCTAAAGTCACTTTTACAACATGTAACGTCGAAGGGATTGTCTAAAATGGAAATCGCTTTACATCTGAAGGCATTGTGTGAAATTTCTACTGATAATAAATCAATCGTATTTTGTTGAATTCTCAGAATTGCCCAGAGCGGTAGATCTGTAATCCAATTTTCGTACGGCGCTCCTCAAATCAAAAAAAAATTTATGAAATTTCCATATGAAATAACAGGAAATTTTAATACATCACTTTCATCTGAGAGTAGGAAAAAATGAGCACTTTCGTAAAGGTAATAACTTAAATTTAGCCAAGTTTCTGTCATTTGAGAAAATTAGTGACCTCCAGGAAATATTTAGTATAATATCTTAATATTAGTTATGTTACAAGTTTTCAAAAGAAATGAGAAAATCTATGAATTACATGTAAACAGGCGGTTTTTGTGACTTAACGTTTTAGAATTATGCTCGTGCGATGATCAGTTGTGATTGGTAATCTAAAACAAATCTTTAGTTTCATTTTGATATATTATTTCTCTTAAACAGTCAGATCACTTTTGCTGAGTCGACTACAAAAAGCGCCCTTTTGAAGGATCGAACCGTGACCCCGGTTTGGTGATGTTTGACCAAAGTGATTTAATAAAAGTGTCGAAAACTTATAACATCGAGAACTATTTTCTTTATAAATACAACACATTTCCACAATGATTAAAGTCACACATTTATTTAATTGTATGTTTTTACTGACACACTGATAGCAAATTCATGTTTTGATATGCAGTATATGAATACAGGACCTAATTGTGCTATAAGACGTCATATGTATTTTAACATTTTTGAAGTCCTCACAGAAGTGAAAATAAACGAGTGCACCGGTGATAAGATGGTAGATCTCTATTCATTAATACATGATCTATAATGTTCTTGCTGGAAATGAACAGCTTAAATACTTAGTTTTAAAAGCATAAACGAGTAAGTAACCCCTTATTTAATGGCAATATCTATGATTGCCAGCTTTTGAAATATGTTTACTAAAGTTTATAATTATAAGAAAGACTTTAGGACTAACATCTATGTTCTGAAGTGCAAGAACATGTTTTGTTACATTTATGGCAGATTTAAATTCATAAACTGGGCTAAACTTCCCCCAGAACAGGTTTCCGAGTTCTTATTTAATACAATGTCTACAGTTTATATTGCAGTAAAAGATGATGACAAAATTTAAGTGACATAAAATTTTATTGAGATTATTAAAATGAATTGATTTAAAAAGAAAACTAGCATCGTTTATGTTTCAAAATGGTTTTAAAGTAGGAGTTAAACAATGCTGCTGTCAATTCTTAAAAGAAATGGGTTGTTTTCCTGTGCCGTGTTGTGCCGTTATTAAAGTATCATGTTTGTTTATCTTTAACCAGAAACTCTGCAAAATAGATCTTTCTATTAATTATTCTCAGATTTGTCGTTATGTTATCAGCGACAGAAGATACTATCTGACAGAATGAAATGTAAGATGACAAAGTGATACATTAAAAGTCAAAAGTGTGGTGGCTGATTTAAGCCATTCTGTGTTTTTTGCTTGGCGCCGTCGTAAAAAAATACATACTGGAGGTCAATAGGTTACCACTAGGGATGTCAACGAATAGCCGAATATCCGGATATCCGGATACTAAGTTAGTATCCGGATACTAATTTCGTATCCGAATATTCGTAAAAGTTAGTAAAAAATCATCATAAACAGTATAAAATGCGTCAATTATTGCGTCTATACACCAGTTCAGATATCATAATCAGATAATTTGAGACTGTATATTGATCGTCATAAAACTGCCAAAAGAAGTAACGCGGTGTTTGTTTAACAGATCAGAGGTGCGAAAACTGCATCCTTATTGCAATCATCCAGGGGGTCAGGACCATTCTTGCCAATTATAGTAATCCACAAGTTATATTGATAATTTGATTGTCTTCCAATTAGCGCTGTCAATTATTGTCAATTAAGTTTACCAATGTCCACGTAATGCTGTCACGTTCATTGTCGAATATCTTCATTGCTATTTTGCAGATAAAATATTTGATGTAATTTTGATCAAATAAAGTTGATAACGGCGAAGGCAATAATAATGAATAAATTATGAAATATAGTGCATTTGTTGTTCAACGTACCAGATAAATCTCAATGTCACAGATAAGATCAAAAACGTATCTAGATGTGTGAACGGTACAAAATTTTATTCAAAGTACGACTCTTTGCAGATAAACAGATGGACAGAGATAAACCTTGAAAATTAAATGCAACAGTAGTATGCAGGAGAACAAAAACAAGTTTAATAATTTAATTGCATAAAACGAAATGAACAAGAGTTCACTCATTTTTCATCGTGAATTACTATCGCCCTGTTCACATCGCGTGAATATATTTCTAGATTTAAAGATAAAATCAAGAAAACTATCGATCAATAGTAACAAAGCACCTATTATAATTATCTGTGGCAACACTTGGCAGAAACAAAACACTTTAAATTACTTATTCTTTCAAGTATCTTTGACAAGTTTTCGTAGATCCGGAGTTCAATTCTATGCTTTGAAAAAGGCGGGAATATTGACGTAATCACGTAACAGACAGTCGCCGATCTATACGGTTATCCGGATAGTATTCGGGTAGTATATACGGATATCCGGATACCGAAAATGGTATCCGTTGACATCCCTAGTTACCACTTTTACATTTATGAAATTAAAAAATTTTCGTTTGGCTCAGTAGCACTGTGACATACTTGCAATTTCGGTTAATTAACAGTCTTATTATATCTTTTCTTGAGCTAAACTTTAAAAGCTCAAAATGTGATAGAAACAGGATAAACAGAACAAATTTGCATTACAGCCAACAAGAAAACATGCTAATGCTGTCTTACTTTTTCTTCCCGTCACGGAATTTGTTTTTACTAAGAACAATAAAGTTTCTTTTAAAACACAGTCTGCTTTTGAAATGGTCAAAGTTTGAAAAATTTTTTGCTGGAGGCAGTCTCGAAATTTGCAAAAACACTGGACCTTGATCACAGTTATTGTACAGTGTGGCGGCCATAAAAAGTCTCCCCGTACATATAGTCAGTACTGTTATCAGTAAATAATCGGTTTCCAGTGTCGGGCAGTTATGGTTGCGTGTTTGGGGTTATCCGATCAACCTTATGGGGTTGTCCCGGTTAGCTCATTAGCTAGCGTAATTGGTATTGCATTGCTAGGCGCTGTCGCCGTATGGGTTCGCACCCCAGTAGGGGCAATATAATTTCAAATTCCGTCATTGGTAAAACTTCAATTTCATATAAAGCCATTCATATTTTATCAGTTAAGTGTGTTTATAATTAGGTAAGTGGTAAATTTCTATTGAGGGGAAATATAATTTTACTGTTTTAATAATTTTACTTTACAAATAGCGAGAACAACAAGAAAAAACGAAAACGGCCGACATCAGCCACCATAGTTCAGTGTATTTTAGCTGAGACCTTGATACATTGTTTACGGTTTATCTTCTTTTATTGATCCCCCTGCGGCTGATAAACAGCTGTTCATAGCGGGACTCAATTCGGACTAGGTATCATAGCTGATTTATTTCATTTCACATGGTGAGTACAGTATCTGGACTCGGGTTTTAACAAGTTAATTGTTAGTTTATCTGTTTTGCTATGTTGCCCGGAATATTATTAAGGCACGTGGTTACATGTCATCATTGTGCCGAAAATCGGAGTTTATTTTTAGCTAATGGATTTAGAGCTTTGATTTTTAGCGCAAAACATTGTTTTTACAGCTTTACTTACATAGCAACTGAAGCTTTTTGCAAAACGTTGAATGTAAAACAACGGTTACACATTATTTTGTATTTGACACGTGTTTTCAGGATGTCCAGATTTCCAAGGAACATCAACGTGTACAACCCCGATCGACGTCCATATCGTCACGTGGTAGTATATCAACGATGTCACGTGGTAGTATTAAGAGCGACCCGTTTGCGGGCTACGAGGACACGAGCAGTATCAGTGCACGGAGCGACACGAGCATAGATAGCTATGTTTTTGATCACACTTTCGGTAAGAAAAGAAAACAAAATTATTATATGTTTCTTTATCAGTTCTTAAGCTATTTGTACCGGCTAGCTAAGCGGATTTGCATGGCTGGTCGCAGTCTTCGTGTGGCGGAGGTATAAAGTCTCCCCATACATATAGCCAGTACTGTTATCAGTAAATAATCGTTAATCGATGTCATGAAACGATGATAACGTTTATTAGGATTATCCGTGCAATCTTTTTTATTGTGGGGATAGGGTGGTGTTCCGGCTTTCTCAATCGGTAGTGTTATCCGATTTGCATGACTAGGTGTTGTCGCCGTTCTGTACGGGTTCGATTAACAGTATGGGAAATATCATTAAAACTTGCAATTCACAGTAGCGCTATTTGTGCAGTGTGGATGCCATAAAAAGTCTCCCCGTACATGCAGTCAGTACTGTTATAAGAAATTAATTGGTTAACGATGTCATATAACGATGATTTTGTGTATCAGGGTTATCCGCGCAACATTTCTGGTGTTGTCCAGGCTAGCTCCCGGTAGCGTAATCGGATATGCATGACTAGGCGATGTTGCCGTACGGTACGGGATCGATTCCCAGAATAGGCAATATCATTTGAAATTCACAGTAGAGCTATTTGTGCAGTGTGGTGGCCTTAGAAAGTCTCCCCTTACATAAAATCAGTGCTGTTATCAGTAAATAGCGGGTAACCGATGTCATGTTTTATTTTGGAAAATAAACCATTGACCTCTTACATGTCTTAGGCCACTCCTACTATTTTTTAATGCCTCTAATCTTAATTTAAACCTTCTTTCTTTTAAAATATTGTACTCAAGAGATACAGGCTGGTGAATTTTTTTCTGGATTTTTTTCTTCTCTCCTTAATGGAGTAACCATATGTTCATATCGTGTCAATGCCTTATATTTCATGGAAAACATTTTTAAAATATTGTATTGTACTTAACTATTGCGTACTGAAACGTATGGTGTCCGATCTCTGCCATTTCTTACTTGCGATGCTTGTCGAACACGTCTTTTTCTGGCTTCCAGCAGTAAAATTGCGTAAATCTTTCATAAAATCTGTTATCATAGAAGAAGTTTACTATCGTAAAATTTCAGTAATTCAGGCAATACATTTACCATAAAACCTGACTTCCTTTAAAAACATAGTTTATCAATCACCAAATAAGTTCAGAATTCGCGACATTTGTTATTTTTTGGTTCAAAGCACTGTCGAAGCAATGTTTGTCAGCAGTATTTAACTTCGGCAAGTCTTTGTAAAATGATTTTTGCACGAACTGTAGTAAACCCATTGTTCTGTTCATTCGAGCACATCCTGACTATAGATAGGGATGATACTACATTTTATTTTTCTGTCTCTTCCCTAATTGATGATATAGGTTTATTCTCTCAGAACTCAACAGGATTTAGGAAATACTTAAAAGCGAACTTCTTAAGACAAAATAAATAGTCTATAAAGTGGCAGTCCGTGATATTTTATTTATTTTTAAAAAAGTAATACCATCAGATCGTCAGAAATTATTTACAAAGCTCCGATTTATGAAATAGTCTTTAAAGTGACAGTCCGTGATTTTTTTATTTAATTCAAAAGAAAGTAAAACCATCAGATCGTCAGTTATTTCGTCGCATTCACTATTACGGATAAGCAGACTGTCACGTGATAATTCTGAATACAAAAGCTCCGAGCTTTTCGATTTTTCATTAATTTATAACTTATTATGTATAAGTAGACAGTCACGTGATACTATGTTTATAACACAAAGAATGATCATATGGCAGATGAGGCGAGTTAAATATTTTTCCAGTGATAATTACTTATGAAGATAACATAGTACTCATATATCGATATTTGCAAATATCGATTAAATTCGTATATTTCAATTCTTATATCTATTCGATTCTAATGTGTGTAAATATAAATATTATATCAATATTTTACGCTGTTCATCTGGCTATGAAAACATTTTGATTGTTTAAAATAAGCGTGAAGCCCGAAGTTTACACACACTTCACAAATGTTTTCCATACCCAAATAAACACCATTAAATATCGATTCAATCCTTAGTTCAAATACACTTGTCTGTCATGGGACTGTCTTACTATCGGTAACGTACATATCATCAAATCCACGTTGTCAGAAATATGCTAATGCGCGTTACAATAATCGATAGTATGTTAGTTTTCTTTATCTCGGAAGAAAGAGAGAAAATTCTCAACTATCTCCTTAAATAAAGATTACTAAAAACAGTATTTAAATTGATCAAACGGGATTTTCTTGTCGTGAAATCAGTGGAAAATAAACCGGTAATTTTCGTTACAAGAAAACAAGCCGATTATGATCATTTGCCGAGACAGCTGAAAATTACCGCCTAGTATAATTCTGGAATTTTCAGAGAAAATAAGAAAAAGAAACGAAAAAAGCTTTGTAGCTAATAAACAAATAAACCTTTTAGTTCATTAGTTCTATACAAATATTTGTTTGAAGTTTTTACCACATAAAAGGCATTGAAAAGAAGAAAGACATATCGGGTAATTTTCATCGAACAAGACAGGATTGTTGAAAAAAATTCAATTAATAGGGATCACATCAATTATGATAGTGAGATTCGATTGTCGCGGCGAAATAGATTATTAGGGCCAAGGACGTTATCTTATAATATCGGTTAAACTGTTATTAAAACATGTTTTTGGCGTTTAAGTTGAAAGCTAGTTAAAAAAATACATATACAATTATGAACACAGAATAAATTACCTTCTTTTAATGAAAAAGTGTCTTTGAAAGTATTCTATTTGGCATACAGTATGCATAATCAATGTTGTGGTGACAACATTTAGGCCAGGATGTCTGTACATTTACCCGAGGTTGCTTTCATTGGCATCATTCTTCGTAGCGACATGGCCTGTGATTCGTTTATTCATTGAGTTAAATCAAACTGTTACAATTTAAAGGTTGTATACCAGTTTCAGACTATTGACAATGAAATCATCTAAAAAATCGTAAGCCGAACAACAGTCTACTTATGCAACTCAAAGAAAATAGTTCCCATCTGTTACCTGTATTTTGATGGCCGATTTGAAAATCTAAAAATAGAATTTTCAGAAGCCGAACAACACTTACTAAAGCGGTGCAAAAAATAGTTCTCATCTGTGACCTGTATTTTGATAGCTGATAAGCTTTGCCTGATTGATTTAAGCCAATTATTTCTATGTGTTAATTAATACGGTTGCTACATGCATAGACACGTGTAATACAGTACGAGCTATGTGAACAAATACTCGCAAACCAGATATTTGGTGGTGTCGTCAGTGCTTTGATTAATAAGCACAGAAATAAGCAACATATCTACCCTGTCAAAGTTCATTTAATCAAAAATATGTCATTAGTGGGGCTTTATTGAAAGTGTGATTTTGTTATTGAAAACCTTTTTTGGTAAACTGATTGTTTAATTTACAAAAAAGAAGGTCGTAAAATCGATCTGTCACTGATAACTCAATTGTCTACGCTGTTCGTGATTGAAATGTTAAACATGTTAAAAGCTGATTTATAATTGAAACCTTTGTCGCAGTTAGGATGGGAATAAGTGAATATATTCTACAGATGAAAGTACTCATGTCAGACATCGGATTATGCAAATCCTACATGTGAAGAGAAGTTGCGATGACGCAACCTTAAAAATTAAATGTGTCTAAGATAATAAAACTGAATCTGGAAACCAGTCTAAAGTCTCTAGCATCTGACTGGCTGAAAATTACGACTGGTCGGCATATAAGCCAATCAGATGCTCGAGATTATAGACTGTTCTCCAATCTTCGTTTTATGATCTTGGGCCCTTGTGTGCTTACCCAATCTGGGCCATCGCTAAGCACTATGGACACGATGGTAGAATTGAACTGGTCTTTCAGCAGCCGTTGATGGACTGTGCGAATCGGTGCGTTCACGTACCAATGATATATAAATCACATCTATAAATAATTACGTCAGCTCTTTATATGTCGCTTATACTGCTGTTAACATTACAATTGGGATGGGAAAATCAGTTTTGAGGGTTACCAGTTTGCTTACGGAAGATATTCCCGTCCGGGCCGAACTCACATGACATATATATTCATTTTACTATTTTATTTAATTTCTTATAATTTCCGGTTTCATTTTCGTAGTTGCTGAAGAATTCATTTCTCCATTCATATTTGCGTCTCTGACTGGGGATTGTGTGGAGGGGTCCCGAAATTAGTAAAACACGACAAAAACCGACTTGGTATACAATAATACCCCAAAAAGACCATCCCAAAGTTAAGACCAAATCGATAATAAGACCTCTTTTAACAGTACAGCACTAGTTTCTACCCAAAAATTCAAACCAACCCACTTTGGTCCAGTCCTAGAGTTGCTCTTAATAGCGAGGTTACACTCTATAATTATCTTGTAGGTGCTATACGGCCGGATTTATACCCTAGAAAGGATGCAGTGTTGCAGCAGTCTTCACTGGATCGAAGCTTCGGCAGACTCCATGTGCGACTCAAGTACGACTTCCGCACTTCCGACTTGGTTGTACATCTCATAGAAGGTACGTATAAACCACAGGCGTTTGAAGTTTTAAATCTAATTTACGTCTGCTTTCACTTTGAATATACTTGTAAATACAATATCGAATATGCGATATCGAAGATATTGCCTATGACACTATATCGAAAAGTGGAAGTTAGCTCTCATCATAGATGAAACTTCAAACGGCTGTAAAGCGGATTCACGTGACCGGATTGCTTGACGGCAGTTTATACTTGGAACGACCATCCAGTAGACTTGAAAACAGGGTTTTCTCACACGTTTTTTTCCTTATAAAAGCAGCTTAAAGCTTTCAATTTGATACATGACCATGCTCCTTTACACGTTTGCAGCATAATGATCATTCTGTAATAATGTTTCATCAGCGATTTCAATTGTTTTTGAGTTACAAAGCTAAACAGAATGACAATGACCTTTAACAAACTAACGAAACACATATACGAGATTGCCTCATAAAGTAGGCGATTGGTGATAAAATGCTTTTATTTAAATGTGTTCTTGGATTTATCGCAATGCTGAAGTCTTTACGTGATCTAATAAACGTCTGATTATCGCATAAAAGCACCAGATTTATCTAAGAAATAAACGCAGAAAATGAGAAAAAGACGCGCCAGGCTTTGCGTGATCGCTGCTTCTTCTTTCAATAACCCATCAGTCGCCGACTAATTAGTCTGAAATAAAATGTTATAATGATATATCTAACCGCAAAGTGCACAACTATGTTAAATTCAACGCCAATTGTAAAGAAGAAGAAGAAAAAGAAAAAAGAAAGAATGATGATGTTGAAGATGATCATCACCATCATTATGATCATAATTAACAAATACATCATTATCCTCATCATTTTTCCTGCTTGTACTGTGAACATGTCTCTTTTTAGCGCAAGATCTCCCGCCGTCAGAGAAAGTAGAACCGGATGTTGGGTTCGGTGACCCTTATATCAAAGTCAGTATAGAACCAACCGTCGACGAGCGTGTGCGACAGTCTTCAGTGAAGAGAAAAACTGCCAACCCATTCTATAATGAGTATTTTAAATTTCCCGCTACCTATGACGACATCAAAGAGTCGAGCCTCGTTTTCATGGCGTATGACTACGATAAGTTTTCCCGCCATAAGTTGATAGGCGAGGTTCGAATCGACTTATCTAAGATAGAAACAAGTAACAGTGTTGAGATGTGGTGCGATATACAAAAACAACAACAGGTAGGTAACAAACAAATGCCTTCCTCTTTTTTAATTATCGATATTCAGTTCAACCTGCCTTAGCAGCCATCTGCGAATAGCAACCACCTGCCTTAAACAGCCAGTTTGAATTTGTCCGAAACTAACATTTTGTTCTATGTTTATATGTCTTTAACATCCACCTGTGTTAAGCAGCCACTTTTTGTCACTCCCTTGGATGGCTGCTTAAGACAGGTTTGACCCTATGCAAATTTCGCATATTTCCCGCTATACCATGTGCGCAAAATCAAACACGAGTGAATATTACCAACATGATAGACATCATTATTTTACTCAATGAGAATATTAAAACAGCATGAATTTATGTCCACGGGAAATTGTCATTTGAGTTCCCGAAATTAAATCTTAGACTAGACAAGAAAAAGACAGATTATATGTTCTAGATGACATAATAATTGAGACTTCTAAGAATGCTGGCAGCAGAGAGACGATAATAAGTTGACTGATTTTTTTTGCATCCAGTGTTGATGGGTGTTAATACATAAGATGAATTATGGTAAATTTGAATTGCCAGACAGAAACAAACACTCGGCTAAAAGACGGTTAAAATATGTACGCTAACAGGTGAATTGCTAAATAACGGTTAAAATATGTACGCTAACAGGTGAATTGCTAAATGACGGTTAAAATATGTAAGCTAACAGGTGAATTGCTAAATGACGGTTAAAATATGTACCCTGACAGGTGTATTGATAAAGGCGGTTAAAATATGTACGCTGACAGGTGTATTGATAAAGGCGGTTAAAATATGTACGCTGACAGGTGTATTGATAAAGGCGGTTAAAATATGTACGCTGACAGGTGTATTGATAAAGGCGGTTAAAATATGTACGCTGACAGGTGTATTGATAAAGGCGGTTAAAATATGTACGCTGACAGGTGTATTGATAAAGGCGGTTAAAATATGTACGCTGACAGGTGTATTGATAAAGGCGGTTAAAATATGTACGCTGACAGGTGTATTGATAAAGGCGGTTAAAATATGTACGCTGACAGGTGTATTTATAAAGGCGGTTAAAATATGTACGCTGACAGGTGTATTGATAAAGGCGGTTAAAATATGCACGCTGACAGGTGTATTGATCAAGGCGGTTAAAATATGCACGCTGACAGGTGTATTGATAAAGGCGGTTAAAATATGCACGCTGACAGGTGTATTGATAAAGGCGGTTAAAATATGCACGCTGACAGGTGTATTGATAAAGGCGGTTAAAATATGCACGCTGACAGGTGTATTGATAAAGGCGGTTAAAATATGTACGCTGACAGGTGTATTGATAAAGGCGGTTAAAATATGCACGCTGACAGGTGTATTGATAAAGGCGGTTAAAATATGCACGCTGACAGGAGTATTGATAAAGGCGGTTAAAATATGCACGCTGACAGGTGTATTGATAAAGGCGATTAAAATATGCACGCTGACAGGTGTATTGATAAAGGCGGTTTAAATATGTACGCTGACAGGTGTATTGATAAAGGCGGTTAAAATATGTACGCTGACAGGTGTATTAATAAAGGCGGTTAAAATATGTACGCTGACAGGTGTATTGATAAAGGCGGTTAAAGTATGTACGCTGACAGGTGTATTAATAAAGGCGGTTAAAATATGTACGCTGACAGGTGTATTAATAAAGGCGGTTTAAATATGTTCGCTGACAGGTGAATTGCTTAAAGACGGTTAAAATATGTACGCTGACTAGTGTATTGCTAAAAGAGTGTTAAAATATGTACGCTGACAGTAGAATTGCTTCAAGACGGTAAAAATACATGAACTACAAATTGCTTAATTGCTAAAAGACAGTTAAAATATGTACGCTGATTGGCGTATTGCTTCAAGACGGTAAAAATATATGCGCTACCAGGTGAATCGCTAAAAGACGGTTAAAATGTGTACGCTGACAGGTAAATCGCTAAAAGACAGTTAAAATGTGTACGCTGACCTGCGATTTGCTAAAAGACAGTTTAAATATGTATGAACAGGTGAACGGTGTGGATCCTGGCAGCAGAAAGACAGTTGACGACAGATAGATTGCCACTAAATACGCAAGCTGACATATTAACTGAGGTCAATGTGAATCTTAAACAGTAACAAACAGCAAAAAAGTCAGCTGAGACTAAAATAAGACTGGAAGAAATGTGGACTACATAAGTGTCGACAGGAGAATGACAGACATTCCCTTTATCGATAGCCGACGGTACATCAGTAGGATTTGTTTGCATATTATCCCATAAGCCGCGATTTGCATTTATAGACTCAAAATATTATGTTGAAATATATGCACTTGTGCTTAAGTTTTACATATAATTTATGTATAAAATTATTTATGGACGATTGCGATCTAGCTTATATCCATGACTGTTTACTTCTTGATGTTTTTGATTTTAGGGGGAGAGTACCGAACTTGGTGAGATCCTGTTATCATTGAGTTATCTCCCCACGGCAGAGCGTCTAACTGTGGTCGTCATGAAAGCCAAAGATCTTCGTGTGCCAGTCACAACTCCGTCTTCAGGTAAAACCACGTGCCCGCCTGGACGCCACCCCCCGCCAGAAAGCAAATCATAGCTGCCCGCCAAACCCGTCCACCAGCCCGCCCCGACACCACTAGCCCCCGACGCCGTTCCTGTCCCCCGCACGCCCGCCTGCATGCTTGACCAATAAAATGGTATTGTTACCGCAAAATGCATAAGAATTAATGTCGTCCGCTCAACATTATGACGTCGTTTTTTGGATTAACGTCAATTGTCCGAATGTACCTTTTCCCGCGACGCGCCCATTTTTATGTTTTAAAGCTGCCTACATGTGAAATTAAAAACAAACTAATTCTGTATTTAGATCATATTTCTCGCTGCTATCTACGACTACATTGCCAGATGCCACCAGATCAATGGCAGTGCAGAAATGTTAACAGATAATGTAGTACATGTCATACTATTTATGCCTTATTATAGAACATTTCGTGATGTAACTCCCCTTCTGTGTTTAAAAATATTGCATTTTGCTTTCCGAAAAAAAGGAATACATTATTAATTTGAACGAAAGGAAGACATATGGATTGGATAACATGTTTTGCTAATATTAAAAATAAAAGATATCTCTAGAAAATTTGTACCAATAAAGAGGGTTGAAACACTTGATTTTCACATTTCGCCATGACAGAGATACCGAAATTTAAGTGATATTTTCGAGAAGTGATTGTCCAGACTGCCTAAATAGCGCCATAATATGACATAAAGCCAACTTTGTAACCCAATGCCCACTGCCACTTCTGGATGTCGTTGACCTACCAGCTTATAAAGTTTCAGATTTTTTTAAATTTGACCCTCCTCCCTGACTTCGTTTTCATTAAAAAATGTAATGATGTCAGTGTTCTAATTTCAGATCCGTATGTCCGTATAACCTTGATTGTCGACGGGAAAAAGGTAAAACGTAAGAAAACCAGTGTGAAGAAAGGAACTCACAATCCTGTCTGGAATGAAGCCCTCTCATTTAATATTCCTGCTGAACTGCTCCCTAAGGTCATGTTAGAATGTCACGTGGTCGATAATGACCTCATAGGTCACGGAGAATTCGTCGGCTGCTGCGTGCTCGGACCAGCACGCCAAGGGCCAGAGGGCAAACACTGGAATGACATGGTACAAAATCAGCGAAAATCCATTGCAGTGTGGCACCCTTTGCATAAGTAAACAAATCGGAATTGTGGTGTAAATAGTGCCTATAATATCAACACGTCGTGATTTGTTGCAGAATGTCGTAACCGCCTTCTGTGTTCATGTACGAATGTATTATGATGGCTAGAAGGAGTATTAACGTTTCATTATTTGTTTTCGTTGCCTTTGCGGTTTTGTTTTCTGGCACACCGCTCTCCGTGTATGCCATTAAAGACGATTTCGGTATTTTCCGTTTTCACAAGATGATGAATATCACGTGTTCATCGTTTGCATGAAACAATCGAATTTGGCAAAATCAGTCCTTTAACAGAGTTGATTTTCAAGAATAATGTAAGAAAGAAAGTCTCGCCTGCCAATACTGTTGTATCATTTAATTTCTCGGGGATCAAATTTCGCGCAAATGACATAAGTAACATTTTTGCGAGTGCTTAAATTCGCGCTTTTGTATTATTCCAATAAGATTAGATATTCAATGGTTTGATTTCGCTAGGGTTTGATTTCGCGCATTTAACCTAGCGCGAAATACGCGAAAAATAAATCACCGCGAAATGTAATGATACCACAGTAGATTACGCAATTTACATTTCCTTGAAACAAACAACCCTAAAAGGACGTAAAATGTGCAAACGGTGCTCATGTAAAATTAATGTTGTGTGAAATTGTAAACTATCGCAATCGTGTGCTAGCTATGTGTCGTTGTCTGGATCGCATTTGTTTATTGCTGTGACCAATGTATCAGATATTGAGAGTTTTTGGTGGAATAAAACCTGCTCTGATGTTAAAAGGATTATAAAACTTAGTCGAAATATACTACTAAAAGTATGCAAAGCACCAATTATTAATTAAGACTCATTGTGAAATCTAGATAATTTATTTTGAATCATACTTTTAAAATACTAAATAAACCCAGAAAACACATAACTATTGCTAAAACATCTGTTAATTGCTTTTTAGCTCGACTATTCGAAGAATAGGGGAGCTATCCTACTCGCCCCGGTGTCGGCGTCGGCGTCGATTACCATTCTCTTGTTAATATTTTTCCTGATTGCATGAATGTATGGCCATAGTTGTTATTGTTTTAATTTTCAAATTGCATTTGTTTCAAATGATTCGAATAGTCGAGCATGCTGTCTCCTCTGACAGCTCTTGTTAAATCACTAATAAAAAGAAAGAAATAAAATAATAACTGGCATAAAAGAAAATATAGTAACAAAAATATTCTTTGTGCTTAGGCTTAGCAAACAATAAGTAGTAGAATGAAGAATGGATCAAAACCTGTAACTAACATATAATTCCCATAAGCATTTATAATTGAATCCATGTATTTCTATTGTGTGGTACATCTGCCTTCATAATCGATGTGGTAAGCTTGTCATCTCTGCTAGTGCACAAGAAATGCTGACGTCATTGTACATACGACAATAACTCGACTTTGGTCAACATTTCGGAAGAATAATTATATATCTTAACATGATATTTTTAATTTTATATAAAGTCATGGCATTTCATTTCGAACACATTTTCAAGCATTTTTATTGGTTTGATAAAATCGGTTTGTGCGTTACCATGATTACAGTAGTAATTGATTGAAAGGGGTCGATTTAAAGACGACTGAGGTAGTCCCGATTTCACAACATTATAAAATTTACATAAGCACCGTTTGCATATTTATGACCTTTTTAGAGTTGTTTGTTTTAAGGATATGTAAAATGTACAATCTATTGGCAAGAAAGGAACTTTCCTTTCTCTTTGTAAACCAACTTAATTTGGTATCAATTGAGCGATTTCGATTTATCATGTAAACGGTGAACGCGTAAAATTTTAAACTTTGTGAAAACGGCAACTACCACAGTCGTCTTTAATAATAAACTTTAAAGGATTGGAAAAAATATCTGAAGTTAGGTAACTGAATTCGGATTTGAAGTTTCTCTGTACACAAGACCGTTTACTTTACCTCCAAAAGTACAGCAACTTTAGGTACCGTAATTGGAACTGCATGACTATCAAGGTTTGACTGGGTTATCACTGCAACCTTTTTGGAGTTGTCCTGGCTAGCTCAATCGGTAGCGTGATCGAATTTACATGGCTAGGCGCTGTCGCCGTTCGGTACGGGTTCGATTCCCGGTATGAACAATACCATTGTACAGGAGAACGCAGCGTTACTGCGAAGTACAATGTTTTTTTGTTGTTTTTTTTTTTAAGCGGATCGAATCTAATTCAATCATTTAAGTTGTTTTTAAATTCAATTTAAGAAATAAGATTTAAAAATAAGCAAAATATGCAAGTAAGTCATCGTTTTATTTTTAATTAAATTTCTAATTTAGTGGTAGGAAATAGACAGGAGAAACTCCGCTTCAATCATTTAAAATGTTTTTAAATTCAATTAAGCAATAAGATTTGAATTTTGAATAGTTAATTCGTTAAAATAAGCAAAATATGCAAATAAGTCGTCATTGTATTTTAATTTATATTCCAAAATTGATGGTAGGAAATCGACAGGAGAAACTCAATTATGTCGTATTATTTGCATCAATAAACATATTAAGAATTTTTATTGGAAGAAAATGGTTGATGTCAGAATTCAAAATTGTTGTTATCAATTATAAGTTAGATTTTCAATTTCTTTGTATCATTTTTTAAAATTATATTTCTATAAGTAAAAACGAATGCTCTGTATCAAGATGAAGAATTGCTGTTGAATATAGCCCTTCACTCCATATATGAGGGTTTTATCGAATGTGTGACCTGTGTAGATCTAGACCGGCACATTCATGCCATTCGATCATGATCTACATTGTCCGCTTCTTGATAAAAACACCCATAATAAATGAAAATGGCTGGTTTGGATCTACACTGTTCACCCATGGTTAAACAGCCATATTCCATTGAGTAAAGGGTTTAATGATTTTTTAAGAAAACCAAAACGTATGTTAAAATAGTGTTTAAACTTTAGGGCAGTCTTCAAGTATTAGTCATGTTGTTTTCTCATGTTTCATATTTTCATTCATGATATCATGTTAAAATATTCATGCTTTATTTTTCACGGAATCATAGATAAAATACATATTTATTTCATAGTATTCATATATATCTATGTTTACCCAGAGTAACTCATGTTAAGAAAATAAAATATATTTTGGTCTGTTTTGTCAATAAAGATTCCCCCAATGACGTTATCGTGTTGACTTGTATTTTTCTACGCGATTGTCGTATTATTACGGTTGCATAGAAGGGACATGTGGAAAAAATATTTATTACGTGCGCACAAAGAAGCTATTACGTACGCACATGTTAGGTACTTAGTATAATAAATAAAAAAAATCCATGTCCCTTCTATGCCACCGTTTATAATTCTAGTTAAATTTAAGGAGTGTTTCAGATTTCTAACAAAATATCGCCTGTATTTGAATGAGAGAGGAAGAGTGAGCGTGTGAGTGATCGAGTGACTGAGTGAGTGAAAATGGCGTATCATAGAAATTATATTAATAGTAAACTGGCGTCTAATAGAAATGTAATAAATAGTAAAACGGCGCCTCATAAAAATTCAATTTCACTGGAACGACTATATTTAAATTTAATCAAAAGCTGTCTCAACCAGAATTGCAAATTCCTACGCTTTTCATCCCACCTGTTGTTTTTTGTAAAGCAATTCTATGTGAATGAAAACCACTTCTCCTATTCAATTTAAAATATGACAGAACATAATATTATTAATTCTGTGAAAAGACCACATTCTCCTATGTCACATCCGCAAAATGGACTGGAAGGAAAAACCTCCAACGCAAAAACATATCATTCTTTACTTCAGGGGAAAAGAAATGCTGGGTTAATTTTGAAGATGATTCTATTTTTTTTTATCCCACATTTGACGCTTTCCCCGGGAAACACCGTGACGCAATCCCATTACGACATATTCGTTAAAGGTCCCAAGGTTATGAAACTGAGCCTGGTAACCAGTCTCAAATCTCAAGAATCGAGATATGAGACTGGTTTCCATGCTCAGCTTTATAACCACGTGCACTGTAACCTAGAGTGTTCCTTGGCAGGTTTTCATTGTTTTAACAACCCGTTCGCAGCATATTGCAAATAATGTCACCCTGCATTTCTTTACCCCTTAAGTATATTTCTTTACTGATAATAATAATAATAATAATAATAATATAATAATAATAATAATAATAAAATAATATCATCAAACCATCGAAGGCTAGGACTGTAGAGCGAAAACTCTTGCATTTACCAAAAAAGTTGTTTTATATATGAAATATTATAACAGTATGCATTCTGTAGGTTCGTATTTTTCGAGTTGGGTATGTAAACAATATCGCGCGAGACCGAAGGTCGAGCGTGATGTGGTTACATACGCAACGAGAAATAATACGAACCTACAGAATGCATACTGTCATAATGTTCCTTTTATTATATACACTTCTCGCTCAAAACAAATTTAAATAAACTAAACAACAAAATTTTAGTCAAAAACTCGGTATACATAATAGCAGAAATAAAAATAGTAACGCGATAGTAAATTTATGAATGACGTAGAAAATTTACGAATGGCGTAAAAATACCGTAACGTTTGTAAAACTGCGACGGAAGTTTCCTATTTTGGAGTTCGTTATGTGCCGGAAAATTACGACAACCTACCGTGACGTTGTATATGACGTCACATATAACACGGAAAGCTGGACATTGTTCGATACGGAATTTCTAATCTGACGAGTTGCATCAATTTTGCGGATTAACGAAGCACTATGCTAAAATCATTCAAGGCTATATAATAAAATTCGTAACAATAATTCATAGTAAGAATTTATATGTAATATAATTACACAAGTATTAAAAGTAATTTAACAAAGAGTGTCGAGCTGACACAAAATACGCTGCCAGAGAGCGTAAATTGCTTATTTGGTTAAGTATATATAATTTTAGGGTCATAACTCCTGAGTGACCGATGCTGGTGACGACTTAACC
The DNA here is from genome assembly GCA_038501625.1 of Corbicula japonica. NCBI lineage: Eukaryota > Metazoa > Mollusca > Bivalvia > Venerida > Cyrenidae > Corbicula > Corbicula japonica. The sequence goes on from JAZAYU010000041.1 coordinate 3,633,337, forward strand.
CCTAACAAGTCCAAGTTTAGTGACACACCAGGTTTTAATTTCAAGTGAATGAATAGTGAACAGACAGGGCTATGTTGGTCAAAATCAGCATTTATACTGGAACATGTGAACTCGTTATCTTGCTTGGTTGAGAAAGTATTTCTCCAAGTAACACTCACCAAGTTTGGTGAATTAGTGAACAGTGCTAATTTGTCAAATATTAGCTGTCAAGGGCCGTAACTCCACAATGAATGCAGCAATCTTGTTATCAAACCAGTTTGGAACATTTTGGCCATACACATTCAGACCATTCCTGGTGAAGAAACTTTCAGTATAGCTCAAATTTAAGACCAGACAGCTAGTATACACGCCATTCGCAAAATATATATATCACAAAGGGAGAGTAATCATACTAATAAAAGAATTTCAAATTGTCAGAGTTTGTTTCCTTATTATTAAATTTAATGACAATAATTTCGATTTGTGATATCGAGAGATGGGATCAGGATCGAAATATCGGGATTATTTTGAATTCCGCCGGGATATCACATTAATGTGTTCGCTTCCAAACATCTAAGACAGATTAAAGTTATTTAACCCTTTCCTCCATATAAACTGGTTTATTGACCACGCAAACAATAATGATCCAGATAAGCTTGCAAATTCATGCTGTTCGATCTGGATCTACACCGTTCTCTTTTAGATTCTTTAGGTTATGTCTGACAAAAAACACCAGTCTAGATCAAGATAAGATCACATGGACGAGCCAGGCTGCTCTGGATTTACACATGTTCTCATATATATGGAATAAATTGTAAAGTTCCAATAAATCAATCACCACATCAAATCACCAATCAAATCAACTCATTTCTACTACAACTATGTCTGTGAGAAAAAACTTTTATTCGTTAAATGCACAACTGTCCATTTCTGACAAAAACCATCTGAAAGAAAATCAAACGACTCGAGGTACTGATGGGTTGGCCATCAAAACACAATTGAAAAGCAATATATTTTTGGGTTTGATTAAGTTGGACCAGAAATAAACTTTCATCTCAAGAACGGGGAACAATTAACTTTATGTCCTCTGAGACATAGATCTTCGACCCCATTAATGTCCATTTAACAAGTCTAGACAAATACTGTTATCAAGTTGGCAGACGCGGTGACATGGAAAGCGAACCTGGTGGTAGGACAATATGTCTAAAGACATAATTAGAATATGATTGGACTTGTAGACGATAATATGAAATTGACCAATCAAAATTAGGTGAAGGATATCATACTTCATAGGTCATATGGTCAACAGTGAAACAAAGCTGGTCAAAAACGCTTTATTTAAAGGTATTACTCCTTTCGTCCTTGCATTTTGCATTTAGACAGACTTTTAAATTTTTCATTTTATCAATGAGAGTGCAATGACAAATGGAATATTACCTTAATGGCGTGAATACTTTTGTAAAGTTTGGAAGAATCCTGTGAGCAGTTGTTTGCAAGCCCAGTATCATTAGACAGCGCCTAAAATTCTGAGTTGAGATACGGTGACACCAATGACAGAAAAAAGTAGCTAAGCTAGTCATAATCTTCGAATATTCAAACTTAAAATCGACCAACAGAATTGGGTCACATGATTTAAAATAATACTTCAAGAAACACTATGTTTTTTTTCAATGGTTCTATTATTCAGCAAATAATGTTCAAACACACAATTACACTGATGCTTTTTTGTCAACTGATGATTTTTCAATGAGGTGCACATTAAAACGTTTTGGTTATATTTTATATAAATTGTCTCCATTTCACATCCACTATTTGTATCAACATTTGTGATTTTTTTATTCTTGTCCATTACAAAAACCCCATGCTCCATTGCAGGAATTAGTGGCAATTCAAAGGCTGTATGCTCCATCAGACAGTCATACTTTAGACAGAATTGTCAAACTGCTCTCCTCACAGCATTCCATGAAAAGCTGTTATCCTGAAATATTAATTTCAACAAATAACCTATTTATATTGAAGTTGTAATGAATTTAGCTGAAGTGTCTGTTTTCCTTAAATTAAGGGTAATTTTGGTTATTAATTGCCAGATTCCACCAAAAAGTTACACTAGATGGGTGTTCACTTGTGTCGCCCTGGGAACTAGATCAGGTTAAAAATGCAAGAACAAGAAAAGGAATAACCCCATCTTGACATCAAGAACTTGGAGTCATGATGAGTGTGTTGTCATGAGCAATATAATTTGAAAGTTTGATGTAGAAATATTAAGAAAAGGCAAAGTTATATTCAACATAAAGTTTTTCTGTTAAAATAAAAATACAAAAAGGGATTAACTCCATCAAATGTGACCTTGACCCGAAAATTAACATCAGCTCAAGCATGTTGTCACAAACAATATAGTTTAAAAATTTCATGAAGAAATATTAAGAAATGACAAAGTTATAACCAACATTAAGTTTTTGGGACAGATGGACGGACAGACAAAGCGATCCCTATGTATTGCCTTTTCTTCGATAGGGGCGACACAAAAATGACCCTTTAGATTCAGCAGCTAGTGGACACCTGGAAAACAATAGATCAGTATCAGCAAGAACAACTTTGGTGTCTGATCTGGATCTGATTGGAATCTACACTGTTGTCATATTTGTAAGAAATAGCCTCATGAAGCTTATTATTAACCGTGTAGATCCTGTTAAGACTGCACAGATATGCCTGCTGATCTGGATATACACTGGTCACTCATGTCATGTATTCATGGAAGAAAGGGACAAAAACAACACAGTAACTTTAATAAAGGATGATAAATTTTCTTGTTACAAGATACAAAAATAGAAGTACCAACATATACAGATAGATTTAGTGTGTCTCTATCATACATTCATGCAGCTTTAAAAAAAAAAAACGAAAAAAAATGCAAACCTTGTCTTCATTTTCTACAGTAACATTCATATTCTGCTCCCTAATGTTCTACCAAATCTGCAGACATTTCAAGTCCACAGCTTTCACTAGACATGGCAAAAAATAAATGTTGTATTTTAAATCATAACATATAACCCAAATCAATTTCATTGTACTTTTTGTTGCTTATGAAGTTGTACATAAATTGATGTTGCAGTTAAACAGTTAACAGATTACACTGTTGTCGTAATTCATTTTAAGGTAATTTTTTATAAATATCACACAAGAGGTTTTTCTGATGTAAGCTTCATGCAAACTTCAATTCCTATAGGCTCATACACAATTTATCCCATTTAACCTTTTCCTCCATGTATATGCCTTTATGGAATGGGTGATCAGTGTAGATCTAGATCAGCCGACACATCATACTGCCTGATAAGGATCTAAACTGTTAGCTTTTTTATTCAATAGGTTATTTCTGACCACAATGTGACCAGTGCAGATCCAGATCAGATCTGCCATCTGATCTGGATCTCTACACTCAGTCTGGTTGCAAAGGCATGAAAATGTGTATATATGCAGTAAAGGGTTAATTATTACAAAAAACACACCTGCATTTTGATACTTCATTTCACTTGATGGATACACCTTTTAAAACATGAGCAACTATTGTAGATCTATGTGCTAACACACCTCCTTCCAGTTAAAAAGAGCTTTAAATGTATTTAATGAGCAGAGTAGTGACAGATCAGACCACATAATGTCTGATGTGCAAGCTGGTCTGGAGCTACATTTGTGCTATATCTCTATCTGATGTGGATTTACACTGGTTGCCCATGTGGTAAAATGGCGTGTAAATGAAGTAAAGGGTCAAAATATTAACCATGAAAGTGGAAACAGCATTGGATTTTTGAGACACATTCATATGAGATTACCCTACTTAATAAACGAATAAGCACCCCATATTGTTAGTTCAAGGTGGCCCACAGATGAATATTATTATATATAATGTTAATAATCAAGTGACTTCAAGTTGACCTTGTTATTGGGTCAAGGGTAGTCATATATGCCTGAGGCAGAAGGCTGAGGGTAAATATGGCAGCCCGAGGCCCAAAAACATGGTCAAATTCATATGAAGACTAAACTGGGCCAATACATGTGTTCTGGATCAATGTGAGAATTGCTGGGCCATTATAAAATACTTAAGTATTGATGTGGTGTACCATGTAGTGTCTGCCAGGAAAATGGCATGTTCAGGTCAGGTGATGACATGCCTCGATTTTGCTACACTGCAGTCATGTAAAAAAGGAGCAAAGTATGCAATGCCTGTACTTTATATTAATACAGGGCTCTCACTAGAGAGAGACTTGAAGGAAGTAGTCTCATCAAAAGTGACCAGACTTCTCTCTTCGTTGAGCTTTGTATTTGAGTCATTTTGTATTTGAGATATAGAGAAAGAAAGCTGTTGACTGCAAACTTCTCCATAATGCAGTAAATTATGACAAAACTTCTCCCTGATTTGCAAGTCTAGTGAGAGCCCTGTTAATAGTCAATTAATAAAATTTAATATACCATTAGCCTTCTTCCTCCCCTCCCCTCTTCCAATTTCATGCTTTTTGAACCAGAGATGGCACATTTCTTTCATTTGATTTTATCACTAAAAATATAACAAACACAAAATTATATCGGGAAAATGAAAACACACAAGTAATGCATATGATTTTATTTTGGCCGAAATAAAGGCTGCAGGTTAAGTAAGTTCATTGACAAACAGAATAAGAGCAACCAGAGCACCCAAAACTAACTCGGCCAAAACCATAAACCGAAAATTAAATTGACAAAGCTACTTTTCTTGCCGCATGAATCAAAGTTTCATTAGAAAATCTTAAATATCGCAAATAACAGTCCGACTTCCAGTTGCCAAATAACTGAACTAGCTCCCCCGGCACTCCACATTTAAAGTAGAAGGAGGCACCGCCTCTTCTAAAAGAGTGTAAGGTATATTCCGCGGCTCCTGATACGGACGTGTGCTTCATGATACGTTCAAAAGTTTTATCAAGCGTACTTGCATCTAACGGAATTAAAGAGGAAGACTCTTTAACACAAAAAAGTGGATCTGAAGCGGCCGCCGGAACTAGTTCACACATATCGAAAAAGGCAGCAACTGGACAAAGATCAGATTTGTCATTCTTGTACATAGGTAAAATGACATTCCTGCCACCAAATTGATTAGTCTTGGCATATTTTAAATTAACGAGAATGCCAAAATCAGACACAGAAACATCATTTCGACATAAATATTTAGTAGTATCAAACGCCAGCTCTGTCGGAGGGACAATACTTGATTTCCTACACATCATATAAAATGAAAATAAAAGCACACACCATTGTTGCGTAAAAGGTGATTTTAAATCAATCACACTTCTAATTTCACGTAAAATCCCTGGAGTTACAGGAGGTGCTTGATGAGGCGAATGAAATAAAATTTTCGCAAGACCTCTGAAGGTCAACTGCAAAGAAATATTTGACATTTCTGGGAATTCACAATCTCTAAAAACATGATATAAACGTACACCGTTAATGTAATTCTTGATAGACTGGACAGATTTCATACTTCTACTTAAAAACTGTGCATACAAACACAGCGTATCCACATTAACCGGACAGTCATTAAGATCAAAGTAAGCACAGAAAAGTAAATAGGAACGAATTTGAGTCTGAAGATTTTTGTAAGTACCAAGAGCATAAGCGGATTTCTGTGTAACTTTCAACTGACGACGGAGACAGTCTATTCCACAGGTGGCCACGTCAGTAACATCTGTTAAATAAACAAACATTATTTTTTTACCACAAGAAAATACTTAAGAAAATTTACACTAGAGCCTAACGCATTCTAAGCATCGATGAACCAACACATTGACAAATTTAGTTTTAAATAAACAAAATTTATAGAGAAACTTAAATAGCCTAATCTATGCTAATATCAAACAATTAAACAATATTCATATAAGTGATATGCACTGATTAAGTATAAAGCATATTTCACTAAAATCACAAGCTCAGCACATCAAATTGACATATTATTAAATGAATCAGATGGACCATAATTCACCATCTATTTTCGAACTTAAATAATAAGTCATCCACTTCAACCTCATTTAAATCACAGGTGTCCGCTTCCTCAAAGAACTGAGTTTTATAGCGCGGGCTTAGATGCCAGCGGCTAAGTAAATCCGCAAGCCGGTTATCTGTGGAAGATAGGTGAACGGCTCGAATCTCGAACTCCTGTGTGCAAGCGAGAAAAACCACCTCTCGCATGCATTGAAGAAGAACAGAATCTTTGGTTCTACCAGAATTTAACACATAACAAACTGCTTCATTATCGCAAAATATAGTTAATTTTCTACCTTTCTATTTGTGTGACCACAATTTCAAAGCAACCATAATACCGAATAACTCTAGCTGAGCGATATTAGAGCACATTTGTAACACAAATTCTGGAAAAAACTCTATGAAAATACTCTCTCTTTTCCTGAATAGCACCACGTCCTGAAAGACAAGCATCACTTGCAAACACGACATCAGGAGCTGACCAATTACAGGTCTTAATCATAGACACACCGTTGTAAATCTCAACAAATTGTTGCCACCACACTATATCTCTCCTGAATTCTGTATTTAATCTTACTTTATGATTTTGTAAGTTTAGACCACGTAAAAGCACAAGTATACGTGAAATAAAAACACGACAAGGCTTCACACATTTGCCTACAAACTTCAATTTTCCTAATAACGATTGAAGCTCACACTTGGAGGCATGTTTACGGTTGATCCAAGTTAGAAGTAGGTCACGAATTTCGGTTAACCTCTCCTGGGTGACACGGAGTTCCATGCGCTCTGAATCCAGCAAGATCCCAAGAAAGACCATACTCGCGGAAGGAGGGCACGCCTTCTTGATGTTCTCTTGAGCACCGATACGTTCCAACGTCTCAGACATTATAGCAAACGACCGAGAACAGCGTTCGGGGGTATCAGCACCACCAAAGTCGTCCAGGTAGTTAACAGCCCTGACATTTTGTAACATCAATATGTAACGTATCATGTTCGTTACACGTTGGCAAATGTACGCCGCAGAACGTAACCCAAACGGCAGAGCGCAGTCAATATAAATATTATTACGCCAATGTACTGCTAGGTAATGGATATCTCCTGGATCAACAAATATCTGTCTATATGCCCGAGATAAATCAGTTTTGAACATACGAGCACTTCGTCCGCATTTCAGCACTATTTCTACTAGTGAATCTACCGACGGATACGTCAATGTAATCTCCTCACCAAGATAAAAATCCTTCAGAATACCACTATTAACTGAAGTCAATTCTGGCCAGCTTAGGTCCACAATAACTCTTCTTGAACGTTCATCTTTCTCGACCGTATTCAAAGGAGAAAAACACAAATCACAACACAATGGATTCTCCTTAAAAGGTCCTATAATAGCTCCATGTTGTAATTCCGTAGCAATATGCTTGTCTACATGCTCCGCATAACGCAAGGCACCTTTATGATTTGTAAGGTCGGAAACCGGGAGCTTAGATGCACAGTAGCCGATTGGAAAACCATATTCCAACAAATCACATATTTCATAGTCTTCATAATCAAATAGAACTTTACGTAAATATAAAATATTCCAACCAGTCTTCAAAGGAATTCTAGCACCTTTAAAATTTGGAACACCGGAATTGTAAACAATATCATGTATCTGTACAATGTTCACAGTTTCATGGTCACACTGATCCGACAAGCTATTAGTCAACTTTACGTCGTCCGATCCATGATAACGATCAACAGAATCAGACTAATTTAACGATATGAGAAGAATGCTTTCAAGCTCCGGGTTAACGACCACTGACTTTTGAGAACGATAAAAAAAACCAGGGTCAGACGACATCAACGAGATCCCGGAAATGTCAGCATCAGACGAAGAACTCAAATGATTAATGGATGTGACGGACAAGAGGGAACTGGGCACATCAGACGTACAGAGTCCAGTATCTAGTCAGTCTTGCTTATGTGGACAGGAACCGGAAGTCTCCGGGTGTTCTCTTAGTTCACGATCTTTCATATAACACTTAGCACACACATGTTTTACAGTTCTTAATTGTGATCCAATACGAGCCTCGTGAGGAGCTGCTATTTTGCACGCACCCTTCTGATATAAAGAACAGAACCACGTGCGCTTTCTAGACGATCCAGACGGAGAAGAAGACTGCACCGAGGAGCGGACCGCGGTGGCCTCATGTTCCCGATCTAACAGAAGATTTAAACTTTCAATATCTGCAAAGCTGTCATTCCAATAACGATTGCCTCTCTCAATGTCCAGTAATATTTCCTGGTGTCAATTTAGACAACCGCTCACTGCGACGAAAAACTTACAATGAAAGCGGTGAGCGCCAAATGCAGTCAAGCGAATAAGGGGGCGGAAGAGTTAAATCCCTTATAAATATTATTTTTCTAAGGAAAAATTGTAAATTGCAAGGGTGCAAGTTAGGAATTCTGAAAAACCTGAAATCCTGAAAATTTATTTATTTAGGGAAAATAAAGAAAATCAATCATATTTAGACACACAAAAACCTGATTTTCAGGCAAACGCACCCATGAAATAATAACAATTATTTTGATCTTTGCTCAAATTACAAATATTCTTCATATTAACTTATTTCATTTTTTAAGTGAGTGATCATAACAATTAGTTTACTCTCAATTTGTACTTTGCTATAGGTCGACCAAGCTAAATTGGCGATGTTTACAATTATTCGCACAGGTTCGAATCACTTTACGCAGGAAATACAAAAATAGCTAACCTTTGCGCGTCGCATAGGATAGAAAAGACCTTTTATATATCTTTTTTTAAATAAAATATTGGTTTGAAATATTTTTTCGGGTGTAAATCAATATTTGAGCTTCAAATAATGATATTCAACTTATTAATAACCCTTTTCGCAAATCTGTTTCATTCATCAATCCTGCACATCTCCCGTTAAGAGAAGTCTCAGCTGTACACAGTGTATGTACATGAACTGGTAAGTTAGTTGAAGGTCTCAGAACTCGAGTATTTTCTTTGTTTTTCATATTCTTGTCTCAGTTTAAGGCAGTTAAGTTTAAGGCAGTCATAGGTTTGAGAATTGAGTATGGTCTCTAGTCTCAGTTTTTATTGTCTTTGGCACTGATCTTGAATTAATCAGTCTTCATTTTCATGCATCTGCAACAAGTGTAGATCCAGAAGAGCCAACTTGTTTGTGCCATTTGATCAGGATCTGTACTTGTTGCATTTTGATCCGAAAAAAATAAAAAAATAAAAAAGCAAACAGTGTTCAGACATTATGGATGTGCTGGGTGATCTGGATCTACAGTGTTCGCCCACGCAATATATCCACATATTTATCGGTTAAGCATGTTTGTAGCAAAAGGTATTGTTTTTGACACAAACTATTTACCGTCTTAAAACTGGTTGTTAGCTCACCAGAGCTAAAGGCTCTGAGAGCTATTGTGATCAGAGAAGGACCAGATGTCCGTCATCCGTCCTCCGTCAACATTTTGTTTGTCAACGCGATAGAGGCCACAATTTTTAACCGACTGTCACCAAACTTAGTCAGAATGTTTCTCCTGATGGTGTGGCGATCCCTTTCGAAACTTCTTGAACAAAACCCATCTTGAACAAATAAAAAAGTTAACAGTGTAGATTTTGTTCAGATGGTAAGGATATGCTGGCTGATCTGGATCTACACTGTTTGTCCTCGCAATAAAGGTATATATATGGAGGAAAGGGTTAAGCATTTTTGTAGGAAAAGGTATATTCTATTAATTTCAACCAAACTACTGCCTAAAAAAACAGATTATTTGCATTTATGTAATGGATTGAAGACTAGAGGCTTCTTGGAATTAAACACAAGTGTGACAGTTTGAAATGCTATAAACCACCAGCAAATGAAGTAGAATCGTCATCTCATGAAATGTGAAAACACATCTTTGAGTGATGCTATAAGGCCCGTTATTTTAATTGTTGCAAAGTCAGCTGAGTATGATATTTTCTTGACTCATGATATTTTTCTACCTTTCATTTCATGAATCCAAGAATCTGGTGAGCGATAGGGCTCTTGTTACTTTTATAACCATAAAATATATTTAAAATTAAATTCAAAGGTGTATTACTTGTTAAGTTTGATCATTTAAATTACTGGCATAAAAAGACAAAAATAAAGTTGTTCTATATACTGTATCTATATATTTTGCATGTGGTTAAAATTTTGCATCTTTTGCGCTTGGGTGGATGCGGGTATTTTAGTCCCAGCTAAATTAAGCCAAGGGATAATGAGTCTTAATAGAAAAATATAATTGCGCAAATTTATACCCGTGTGATGATGTCATTTGAAGCATTTGCGCGAAAACAAGTCCTTGCAAAATAGAATGATACAACAGCATCTTAGCACCGGTTACACAGTTGAGAAAAAATCGCATGAAATTGTAATGTTTTTGTGTCCCCTGAGATAACTATATTTTGTTTTCACAAGAAGCACCTGAAAATTAACTATTGATAAACCGAATTTTGCCGTTAATTGGTAGGGAGTCTGGTGTGATTTAGTTTACTGCTTGCAACCCATTAATTAATTAATTAATTAATTAAATAATTAGTTAATTAATTACCACACTTTTAATTGACAATTAAACCAGTTTGTGAATTACCCAGTATCTGTTCAGTTTAAAGTAAAAGTACTTCTAGTATGTTATCATTTATTTTTGCTAACCCAAAAATCAAACAAATGAGAGAATGAATTAATCTAACTATGAAAAAATTGTACAAATAAATAGTTTGGTAGAAAATATCCCAGATAGCATGCTGACGTTGGCCCAACGTTGGGCCAATGTCGTCGGTTACGTCGGCCCAACGTTGGCATATGACGTTGGCCCAATGTAACTTTGCTAATCGGCCCAACGTTGGGCCAACATGTTGGCTCAACGTTGGGCCAATGTCACAATGTCGGCTTTGTTCAGTTGGCCCGACGTTGGGCCAACATTGGAATTTCAACACAATTTTGCCAACGTTGGCCCAACATTGGCCCAACATAAGAAAATTTAAATTTACGTTGGCTCAATGTTGGCCCAACGTTAGTACTTCTTTATTTCCACTGGAATAATATTTGCTTTACACTATGCCAACTAACTTTGAGTGACTGACTTCTGATTTAGAAGTAGTGGTTCAAAACCCGGCAGAAATGTTATTCTTCTGTGACATTCTAAATCCGAAAGAGGATGCGTGAGAAACACACTGAGGTGGTCCTCTGTTGGTTTTGACCATCACATGATTGTAGACATCCACATAGTGTTAGTATTTACTGGGACATCTCAAGGCTCATCTTCCACAAGAAAAGCCAGAAAGTAGCTGTTTGTTTGACATTTAATATTTAATCAAACCAAAACCAGTAGAAATATTTTCAAAATTAATAAAATCTAAGTGTTTCTTACAAATGATCTAACGAAAGGAATATTATGTTCGAAATATTCTATAGTTCATGTAGACAATAAATGTCACATTATTTTATAAAGATAGATTGTAAAGTCCTTATGTTTTTATCATGATGACTCTTTCGTCACTTTCTTCTCTTCTTGATCATTGCTCTCTTCTACTTGGATCTCTCTTTCTCTTTAATTTGTTCTTCTCTTTCATTTTCTTTTCCTTCCTCTCTTTGTCACAGGCATAGTCAAATAAGTCCTTAATAAGATTGCTGATTTCAACATCTGTTGCTATCCCAAACAATTTGTTTTTCTTAGACGTTTCTGCAATAAAATATAATAAGGGCTGTTAACATTAGAAAATGAGAACATTCAAAATTATCAAATATCAAAACATCTGCAGAAGATATGTCTAAAGTTTTAAACCTATCCTCCATATAAACGCATTTATCGCATGTTCGAAAAGGGAAGAACAAGACCAAATGACACAACTGTGCCGTCTAATCAGAATCTATAAAGCTCGTATTTTTTATCATGTTTTTTCTGATCACGAAGCAAAGATTGCAGATCCTGATCAGATGTCACCGTTGTCTGGATCTGGATCTACACTGTTGTTAGCGACTGTGATAAAAGGAAGAAAGGGTTAAGTCAGTATGTTATAATCTTATAAACTGACGAAGTAAATCCCGTCTCAAAATATTCAATTACCTCCTTTAACAAATAATTGATTGAACCAAAGGAAATGTCCAATTATAACTATCTTCAATTGATTCAAACTATGAGTTTTAAAGTTTATATTTCAAGACTGCATACTGTTTAGTTTATATTATCAGAAAAAAATGTTAATAAACTTTTTCTTTCAGTATATAAAACTGTTTAATTAAAAATAAGAGAGATCTAGATACTTACATTATTGTACTGTCAGCGAAAATTCGAAAATACTCCTCCTTTGTTTACAAGCACACCGCTATATCGGTTGCTCAAAATGTGTACATGTACATTGCACAAAGAGCTATTAATCCTATAACAATTTCTCTTCCGTTTCTAATTGCAAGGTTGCTATGGTAACTAGATTACCGACCATTCAGCTGTAATAAGCTTGACCCCACTAATAACACGTGGTTCTTATCTATACAACTTATAATCGCATGTTTACATCCACATAGTGTTAGTTTTTACTGGAAAAGATAATTTTATTGAAGTGTCAGTTAATATATAACATCAAGACAGATACGCAATGTGAATTTCATAAATAACGTAAATATATTTTGCAAGTACAAAACATTTTCAATATTATATCAGTTTGTCCGTTTACCAGCCAGTTAGTCAGCAAACAGATCTAGTTTTTAATAAAGTTTTTGATGCGCTCAATATGTTTCTTTTTTTCATAAACCTAGAATATGAGGAATTCAGCCTTTTAAACAGTGTAAAATAAACATGTATATTTTGGCGGTTGGCACAATGTTGTAAATATGACGTCATTTTTACAACGTTGGCCCAACGTTGAACCAATGTCGATGTGCCGATCAAAACCATTACTTCAGAGAACGACGTTGGGCCAACTTTGGCCCAACGTTGTTCACCCGATGCCGACGTTACGCCAACATTACAACCAAATGCCAACGTTGGGCCAACGTCAGCTTGCTTGTAGGGATAATATTGTAAAAAATCACAACCTGTCACGTGTCTATCCAAACCTTGTATATTTTATTCTGTTTTGTTGAAAATAACCCTTTAGAAAATGGCTAATCATTATATAAATCTTCACAATAGTTTTCTGTGTTAAAAGTTGTCATGTGTTACAATAGATCAAACTACTTCCTTGTTCCGCTCAAAATACAAAATTTAAACAAGTGGATGTATTTAATACTTTGTTCATAAATAGGTTTAATGTGCCGATAGGCTGTGGTTCAGCGGCTTTAAATAACGTCAATTTAAAGCTTTTGTTTATTTCTTGCAAACTTTATTATGGGTGTAAGTATTGTTTACAGACAATAACTTGACGATAATTGTTGAAAACTTACTTGAATATACACTCAACAAAAGTTCTAATTGGTCATTCATTGTATATGTTTAAAATGTATGCTAGTTTCGTTTCTTCCCTACGTTAAGAGAGGTTTTGGAGAGAACTGTTTTGTCTAGAAATCAATTAGCTAATGTCTTTTTAATCTTCATTGATTGTTTTCTTAAACAAATCGAATACCATTTACTTACAGCGCAGAGTTAAAATTTGAACAGTCTTTAATTAAAAGGGAGGTTATTTTGGATACTTTGAAAGAGGTTTATTTAAACAAATGTGCTATTGATTAATCATGTTTTCTTTTTTTCCTACTAATGAGGGGTCCTATTAAAATGAAACAAGGAATTAAGAGCAAATTTCTGTGAGCTTGACCCTTTTATGCAAGAAATGCTTTTTTAGCAAAATTAAGGATAACTCTTTCCAAACTGTTCCAAAGTCAATTATTACAAGATTAAAACTTAAGTTGAAGACTGGTGTTGGCATATGATCATAAATAAAGATTGAAATAAACGTCTTTTTAATAAAAAATTACGGACAAAAAGTGACCAATTAGAACTTTTGTTGAGTGTATTGTTATTTTATATGAGCATGATATCACATGACTGTCTAGTTATCGATAATGGGTTATATGGGCTCGGCTGTATCAAAACTGTACAAATATGTGGCCATCATTCATCTTTATCTTGAAATAGATATGTCCAGTAGAGACCTGATCTTGTTTAAGGCCGGTCAGTTAATCTGGCACATACTTAATCTATAGTCATCTTTTTCACATGCTCCATATCAGCTTTAGTCCAAGATGAGCTAGCCTAATGGTGATATTCATGAACTTCAACAGCTAGAATTTACAAGTCTGTCTGCTATCGTAAAACAGACGAGCCAACATTCTACTTATATGCCATTTGGCGGTATTGTTTTTTCGCCTTACATTTATTCTGTCTGGTATCTTAACAGGAGAGCCAATAATCTACATATATGCCATTTGGCAGCATTGTTTCTTCCCTTCACATTTAAGGATAACGTGAAGCAGCGTAACGCATCTTGCTGCCTGTTCTCTTGTTCCATACATTGTCCTAGCAGATTCAGCGCAGTCTCCCTGTGACCAAGATTTTGTTCTGAGGCAATTGTTCTGGCCAGGTTGTCAAGAGCTCTGTATTGATCCGCAGGTCTGCGAAGCTGGCTGTACACCTTGTACTGCAAAAAGTACAGGTAAGGCAGCGAGTCCACCACGGCACAATCCATCCAGACATCTTTGGCAGTTCTGTATGGCAGGTCTTCTGCTGTAGATCTAAACAGTTCAAATTTCAGCTCTGCAGGAATACAGTTTACTTCACTTGGCAAGTATCTGACACAGAGAGCAATATTGTGTAATATCAAGTCTTCATTTCTGTCGTAGCTTTGTCTGCTAAATTCATTTGAAAATTGCCATTCATATGTATAGCAAGAACATAGACTTAAAACTACATTAGCTGCCAGTTGTCTTTCCAGATGAACAAGAATAACTTCACATCTCTCATGATCCCCTACACAGTATAGAGCAGATGCCAGCTTCAGTCTGAGGAAAGGAAAGTCCGAGTTCGCGCCTGCAAAGAACCACAGCAGGGTTTGCTGTGATAAAGTATGAAACTGTTGAATATCAGCCGATGCCATCACAGAAGATATTCTGCTGTAGAGAAATGGAGTGAAAAGTCTGCATGCCTTTTGCTCAATGTTACTGCCAACTGCATATACTTTACACAATTTCAAGATTATTTCATATAAACAAGACACTTGAGTATTTGAAATATTCTTGTAAATACTTTTGATTGACCGGCAAAGAGAAACAAGTAGCCAGACTATATTAGACGATGATACTACTTGGGCAACATCAGCTGCAGACTGTAAATAAACTCCATACATACATCCGGATTTTACCACGATCCGAGTGCCAAGATCATCTATAGATATGCCCAGCAATGTTTGATCTATGTTGCCGGTGAGAGTGCACATAATCTCCACAAGCTGTTGTTTCACTGCAGCAGACAGTTTCCCTGCAAGCAGATTGTTCCTGTGTATCATGAAATGAGGACAGTCCTCGGTTAATATACAGTGAAATAAACCTTGCAAACACTGATTCAAACAAGTGATTAAATTACAGTCACTCCATTGGCTGGCTCTAGAACCTGCAATACAATGAAACAAAACATTCTTACACATAAAACTTGAGACTGCTTCTTCACAATGAGGATTAATATAACATTTGATAATCATTTTCATCAGTATATAACACCTCATCTGTGTCATGTTGAGACTAAACATAAGACACCTCTCAGCAAGGGATGTGGATATTCTCCATTCCACGTCTCTGTACATACCATTTGTACTACCTACTGGCACAACAAAACAGCCGTTTTCTGCTGAATATCTCTTCATATCTGCTGTTGGCCAACCACTTGCATTCTCCTGCTGGAGCCATGGGTTGGCTTCTTTAGGCCATGACAAACAATGTATTGCATGAACATAGTCACTGTTTGCATCATTTGTAACAGCTGGACCATGTCTAACATGACTGTCATCAGTTTGCATAAGACTTAAGCACAGTGAATGTCTCATAAGCACTCTCCCTATATCATCAATAAATAGATGTTCATCTAGAAAACCTGGATGTGCCAGTGGAACATCATGTCTCACCAGTTGCAGCAAACAATACCCAGGAGATGTAGTTTCATCCTGTATCATCAGAAACTGGTGAAACTTTCTCGCTTCCCATTCGGACCAATCCTGTATCACATTCTGTTCAAGGCTACAGAACAGGATATCAACATCTGAATTCAGGCCTGGTGTAGTTAAAGCCTCTGTTTGACTGCCGAAGATAAATTTTCTCATTGAAATATTATATATATAATTGTGTATGTTATCAATTGTCTCATTAAGCATCCGTAGCCGCCTCTTCTTCATCACCAGTATTTCATTTATTCCTATATCATCACACACCTCTGATAATCTCAGTGACAGATTGTGATAGTGGTCTGGTGGCTGGAACATTCTGAGGATTAAATAAAAACAATTTGTAATTTTCAAATGTGACTTCAAAAGATATTTTGCTGATCATTTATCACAAAACAAATCCCAGGAAGCTTCTTGCTTGTTTTTATAATGAAATACCATTTAACAAAAATAAATAATTACCAATTATTTTCGTTCAAAAAATAAATATATACCTATGAACTTACTTTTCAACATCAGTTTAATGATTTACTTTTCCTTTATAGTTTTTCAACAGCAGATTATTAAATGACACTGAATTAGATAAACAATCCGAAAAACAATCAGATAAACAAGATATCAAGCAATGGTATTCTCTGTTATCAGTACTCTTATTAAAAAGTGAAGTGGGGGTTGGGGTTTGAGGCTTGGATTTTCCTCGGTAATATTGACCACATGTGTTAAATAGCTGCCATTTCGTTTAGAGCGCAGAATCTCGCTTCTTTATTCAATAAAACATTTTACTTTGCAACTTTGAACAGGTATCTAGAAAGGTCTAGATTCCTGCTTTAACAATGATAACAAATTCACTG